>CM042863.1:1335437-1727937 GCA_023658055.1 Thaleichthys pacificus | reverse complement strand
ACGTAAGAGTGCGCACCTTTCGTGAGCAAGAATCCAAAACACTTCTTAGGCTGCACTCGCATACCTGTCAACTGGCAAAAGGTCTCCAGAATAGCAATGTTCTTCGCCATACCATTCCACGAGCCGCTCACCATTACCAGATCGTCAGCGAAAGCAAGAGTCGTCACTGACTGGCCTTCCCTCGACTCTCGAGCGTCTGTATCAAGGGATCCAGCACAAGATTAAACAGAAGGGGGGACATAGGGTCGCCTTGCTTCACCCCCACCTTCATGTCAATCAATGGGGACCATGAGGCCCCCACCTTGACTCTCGTCACGCAGTCCACATATGAGTCTCGGATGAGACCCAGCACATGTTCATCTAACCCCTTCCGTTCAAGAGCACCGAGGATGTGCTCGTGTGTCACGGTATCGAAAGCTTTCGCGAAGTCCACCGACACCAAAGCTAAAGTTACTCCGCTCGTTCTACTCCTTCGAATCAGCCCTTCCAACACCATGAGATTCTCAGAGCAGCCAGAGGAACATGTAAATCCCTTCTGGCGCGGTGACAAGGGGCATGCGGCGGCCAGCCTCAGTGTCAGGATCCGCGAATAGAGCCGGAGCACCACCGACCCAACCGTTATAGGACACCAGTTTGAGACCGATGCCAACTCGGTCGGATCGGCGGACTTAGGGATCAAGGTGGACGTGTTAATCTTGAAAGCCTCTGGCATGGTCCCTGAGACAAGCCATGTGTTGAACAGCCGTGCGAGCTGGCAACCGCTCGGATCCCAATTGACCAAGTCAGACTTGGTCACCCCGTCAGAACCCGAAGCGGTGCTGTGATTCACCCTTCTGAGGTTTTCACTGACCTCAGAAGCCGAGATAGGGGCCCAGAAGAACTAATTTGAGACAGACCCACCGGTAGCAAACTGGCCAAGACCGCTGAAGGTCTCAACCCCACCCCACCTGCTAGCGAACACAGAAGTGATCTCAGGCAGAGGGACAGGGCAAGAGCTCTTCCCCACACCATCCAGGATCAAGGTAGCCAGAGCGCCCCTCTTAACAGCGTACATCGATTGATGCAGCCGAAATTTAGTGCGCCTAGCCGCCCGTCTCCTAGTAGGCATGGGTGCTGCCTTGCGTTCACCCCTGCGGGCCCTCTCAGAACGGAGCCTCCCAGTCTCCCGCCCCAACTCCTTCAGCAGCTCAAGTGCCGACGATCGGATCCAAACGGGGCTTGGAACGGCACTCCCCCAAGGGTGAGATGTGGCGCCGACCTGGACCTCATCACACTGTTCCTCCTGCCTCTTGATGGCCTCAAGGAGCCTAGCCTGCACTCCTTGGCGGGAGGGTGAAGGGTCACCCGCGATTGACAGCTCCCGGACCAGCATACTAAAGTCCGGGGCCTCGTCAGCGCCACCACGTACACGGGATTCCACAGATCGTCTCAATGACGCCACCTGCCTCTCAGTCCTGTCGGACCCCAAACGCTCAGCTATAAGCGAATTGGCCGACTTGAGGTGTCCAAATTTGGTGATGAGCCTCCTCACCTTCACCACTTCCTGTGTGGACCAATCCCGCTCTAAAGTAGACCTCCCACACCGGGCATGCTCCCTGTCCAAGACCTCCCGGCGATAAAGATCTTCGTGCACATGCTTCCTGTGGAGGGACAGACCAGCTTTAGTCGTAAAGGCCCTCTGGCAGGATTCACAAGTGAACCCTCCCATGGCCGCCGGCTCAACCTCCCCCTTGCATCTCGGAACGTGGCAGGAGATTGAGTGGTGACTGTCGCTAGTCTTTCCACACATCCGAAAATTACCCGCGTGTCATGGTGGCTTACCCGAAGATGTTTTGCCATAGCCACCACAGCACCGATAACTTTCCCACAAAGACCGCAGCACGGGTCGGACAAAGGCAGGAAAACACACCTAGGAGGATCCACAGCAGAGTCAGGTGGGAGGGGACTGTCTCCCAGCACCTCTGGAACCGAGTTAGCTGGTTGCACCGGCTCCCTTTCAGGGGAACCGTTCCGGGACCCAAAAGAGAGTTCGAGTGCGCGGGCCTGGTATTCTGGAAATCCCCATCAGAAGAGTAACGCAACCCGTCCTGAGATAGATCCCCAGCGGGTTGGGACCCTTCCCAGCACTGAACCAAGGTACGGTCCACCTCCATTACAGAGCCTTCCCGCTCCTCAGAACGAGGCGACCTGCCAACACCTGTTCCATAGGTGTTCTCCCATTCCGTTAACCAATCGTCAACGACAGATCGCCTCCGCTTAGGCCCTCCCGCTTTAACAACCTCCTTGAATTCCAAAAGGTCTGGGTCTTCCCTGGGAGTGCCAACCACTCCTCCCCCAGGTAGTGGGTGTTCTATGCCCGAGTGGACCACGCACGGTTCCACTCGGGTCGGTCCTACTGGCCCTGCTGGTTTGGGCCGTCGCCTGTGAAGCCTCGCCGCTCTGCTCAGACGACCGGGTGGTGTAGGAGAAGGATCCTCCGGCCCCGCAACCGGTCTGAATTTTGTTCCTTTGTTTGGATCCTCAGGGTGTGGCTGCGGGACGATCAGAGCCACCCCAGACTCTGAACCACCACGGAGGCCTCGCTGGGTCCCACCATGCTCCTCCACTGGCACGGGGCCTTTCCCGACGACGCTGATCTCAGACATCGTCCGCCAAATTCTTATTTAGTGGACACTCTTATCCAAGTACTGGAGGCACCCCTTACCACTTCATGCACCACGATACCTTGGGGGGCAATCTTCAACCAGCAACTCGAACTGCCCTCACCGGTGGCCCCCCACCACATTTCATGCACCACGTTACCTCGGGGGGCCAACTCACATTTACCGCTCAAAATTTAAAGTTTAAGCCCCTGACGGGAGGTCACCCGGGGCCGCACGGCATACCCTCCCCCCCCCCGCCACAGCTCTCTGTCAGAGACGGAGGTCTGCGCAGTCAGGGAAGGGACGGCCGAAACGGACCCAGAGGACACCGTCAGGGGCAGTAACAAATAACCAGCCGGAGGCACCACCACTAGAAATAGCAGCGGCCCTCCTGGGTGACACCTCACCCCCACTGGAAGACATATACGCAGCCGAGTCAGTACTAGTCGGTAAGGAACATCCGCGGACCTTAACCTCTGCCTTCCTTGGATGTGGTAGCCGTTTCTCAGGCTCCCTCTCCGGAATCGAACCCTGATTCCCCGTTACCCGTAGTCACCATGGTAGGCACAGAAAGTACCATCGAAAGTTGATAGGGCAGACATTCGAATGAGACGTCACTGCCACGGAGGGCGCGCGATCGGCTCGAGGTTATCTAGAGTCACCAAAGCGCAATAACTGAACAAAATCATGACTGATTTAATGAGCCATTTGCAGTTTCACTGTACCGGCCGTGTGTACTTAGACTTGTATGAGGTTGTTATTAAGAGCATTTAAACTGAAAACCCAAATACTCTCTGTGAAACAAACACACACACACACAGAGAGAGAGGCCTGACAAAGAACAAAGGACTGGCCCATATCAGGCTCACAGGCCTATACAGATGCAAATAGGCCACCGTTTACAAGATTCTCTTCACAAACAGTGTTCTGAACTAGAAAGTGCATTTCCTGCAGAAAATGCGTTGGAATGCTGAAAGCTGAAATATTTTTTTTTTAATTGCTGAAAATACAGAAATGAGAAAATACCCGCAAGCTGAAATGAACTTCAAAAATGTGTGAGTCACACAAAAGAGGCAGTGTGGAAACTGAACTGCATCATCTAACAATGCTAAGAGCTGAAATACAATGCGGGAGAAGCTGAAAGCTGAACTGTTAAACTGTAGAAGTAATAGAATATTTGTTTTAGTAGTTGAAATTATAGTGCTCTTAAGTCTTTTAATGAGACGAGTTGACTGAATAGCTCTGTCTTGTGACTCCACTAATCAGCTAATACCAATCACCTGTGTAAGAGACTGAGTGGCGTGGCTGTGTGGTTGCCCCAGTGATGGTGCAGCTATGATTGCTAACGCGCTGAGGGCGAGAGAATAACAGAAATTTACCGAGAATCAAACAAGTTAACCTAGACGCAAAACTATACGTCCAATCCCAAAAATAATGATATTTTCCGAGACCCAAGACTGCCGAAACCAGAGATATCTTTTATATGTCTGTGCGGTCAGAAATACAACTCTACCGGCAGTTTCAAAATCTTCTTCCTTCTGCTTTCTCTGACGAATTTTACCCACCTCTCCATTGAAGTTAGTGAGAGAATTTGAAAGGCTGCTCTCACTTCAAGGCTCATAGCTGAAAATCTGTAAATGTGAGCTCTTTAGTAGTTACATTGGCTGAAAGAGGACAATTTTTCCTACATTTTAAGGTATAACTTGTTTCTGTAATGATTTGAAAGGATTTACCATTACTTTTAATGGGAGAATAATTTGCCTAAAACCTTAATGTCTTAAAAAGTATAAAAGTGAGAAATACCAAAAGTCATAGCCAACATCTCATGAAGGAGCAGAACGTTTTGATTCCAAAATTGTAGGAATCGGTGAAAGTATGCAGGACTAGTTAAAGGACAAAAAACGGCGGAAGAACTAAGAAGTTGGAACTAGAAAAGGCTGTTCCTGCGAAACAGCAGTGAGAATGCTGAAAACCTGAATGGGGATAGCTGACCATGATAAAAAAGCGGAAAATTGTGAAAATTTAGTAGAAAGTTATAAGCTGAAGCGCCTGAAAGGTATTTTTGAAAGGGGCTGGGGCTGGAGCTGTAAATTATTGAAAAATAAAAAATAGTTTCAAAAGGCCTGAAATGTATGTTAGAAAAGACCTGCAGCAAGATGAAGGCAGAAAAGTACGTGATGGGAAGTTCGGATCATTTTACTGATTCGGTTCTTTGAATCTCGTTCAGTAAAATGAACGAGTCATTCGTTCATTTCAACTGGGGGGGGGGGCTATCCGTCCACTGCAAACACGTATCATATTCTTATGTAGGTTAGTGCATGACAGAAGATACTATTTTAAAAGAAATTCCTGCATTAAAATAATGTATCATGACAGTTTGTATGATTTGGTCATTTATTATCACACTAGCATTTAATTATCACGGCAAACAATTACGCTGCACTACAGTGTAAATGTAAAGTGAAAATAACAAAACCAGTCATGATGACTTGAGCGAATATCATTAATGTCTTACTAAAACAGCGGCCACGCGAAAGGGAATGAGGAAACTGTTTCCTCTACTAAAAAATACAATGCGGGTCACGTGAAAAAAGGATCCAAAGACTCGTAGAAAGACCGAGTCGGGAAATGAACGAATCTTTTGTTTCCTCCAGTACAGAGCCTATGCAGGTGAAAAATGATCCAAAGACTCGTAGAAAGGCCGAGTCGGGAAATGAACGAATCGTTCGTTTCCTCTAGCTACCACTACAGAGCCTATGCAGGTCACGTGAAAAATGATCCAAAGACTCGTACCCGAAGACCGAGTCGGGAAATGAACGAATCATTTCTGTTTACTTGGACGAGCCTATGCAACAGTCCTGATGCGCGGCCACGAGAAAATGAACGAATCACTCTTTGAGAGGACTCGTTACTCCCGAGTCCACAAAGTGTTTATACAACACTTTGTGATGTATAAAGATTTACTTGACGTGAGAATGTGCGGGCCGTCACGGAAAGTTTTGAGCAGACGTGAGAATGTGCGGACCGTCCGCAAAGTCTTGTCTGGCTCTGTAACGTGGCGAATTCTAACTGAAAAGTGCCGAAACTCACCAACATTACAAAATAAAGTTTCCACTACTACGTTTATGACTTTGACTATTCAAAAAACATAATAATAAAAGTTTGATCAATGTGGATGATCACATCAAAATGCCAAAACCCAAACGGGAAATGCTATATAGCCTTCTGTTTAATCCACCACCACTTAATAACTTCTGTTAAACTTGAGGGTGTCAAACGAACGACAAAATCACTCAGGAAATGCATGTCACGCTAACCCTATAGCTGCCATGCTGTTACGATGCGCCACCACTCGTTTCTTCATTAAAAGTTTTACATCGGACCATTTCTTCTTAATTTCTGCCATGGTCCGGTTTTCTGAACCCACAGCATTTATGGCCCTATAATAATAATGATTTTATTTGTAATGCACTTTACATTTAGCTAAATCTCAAAGTACTACAGGTTAAAAACAAGAAAGGGTGCAAATAGTGACAGTTTTCTACTCCGCCGACTTTCTTTTGTCGCTAATACCTGATGACAGGCCGCCAAACAGGACACATTTTCTCGCCTCCACCTCTGTTGTCAAAACCTCGATCTCACAGTCACCGTATTTCTTCGAATAAACGCTGCGGCGTTTAACATTCATTTTTGGTGCAGCGTTTATTCGAGGTTGTTTATGACCTCAGGAGCGCATTTATAACCTATCTGCATATTAATTTATGGGAGGAGGCAAGGCGGGGTCAGTGGCTCGTTCACGTGCGGTCCATCTCACGTTGATTGTGATTTATAAAGGAAAGGTGCGCAGGACTAGCCTGACGTTGTCATACTCATAATTCTAGTCAGAATATGAGTCTGAGAACTCTCCGTTGGGCTGTGACTATGGGGCGTGTTTCAACCGAACCCGGAAAACAAATGCCTCTTCGCTCAATTGGATAGACCTACAACCAATCAGAGCAACGTAGTATGTTGTTTGTTGAAAACGAATTCAACCAAAGTGCTCTTTGGTGACGTTGTTGATTACGTTACTGTTGATCATCTGTCCATCATCGTATAAAGCCCGCCCTGACAATTTCATTGGTCCGAACAGCTCCTGTTCGGACATAGTTGTTCCCCAACCGAGCCCCCCCAGACCCAACTTCCTGACCACATTTTTTTGTGGGCGGGGATAAGTTGGGCTGGCAGCCAGGCTAGCGCAGGACCTGGCGTACGACCGGTTTTATACATGTGAATATTTCTGTGCGTAGGTACTTTTCGAGTTTTGGCCGTACGCCATCTTCTGGTATGAAAGCTTCGCAATCCTTTATACATGAGGCCCCTGCGGTCTCATTTATAAAGCTTGCGTACGCACAAAACGGGGCTGAAAATGTGCGTACGCCACTTTCCACGCAAAGGTTGTGATTTATAAAAAACAAACTTGACGGGAGAATGTGCGGTCCTGCACGCAAACTCTGACCCTCCCGTAGGCTTACGCACATTTTGGAAACAGTTGGAACTGGCGACGGATGACCGTAGGCTACTGTAGTCAGACTGCAGCAAGTAAATGTGGGAAGAACGATTACTCGTAATATTTATATATTTTGTTTTCCTCACACACATTTGACGATGTCTTCACTCAATTTCATCATTATGATGAAAATTAAACCCAGCAGTGTTATTTGCGCTTTTACTGAGTGATAATTGTTCCATAAACACCTTACAATCCAACCTTTTTTTTTTCACAGGTACACTTGCACTTACAGCGGTTCACGTTGTTTAATTGTAACTTGTTTAACTACATGCTCTTGTGGTTCTTCCCTTTGGCACTTTGGTTGTTCACAATGTGTGCTTCATGTTTTGGCTACTCGCAATGTTTTTATGGCTATCTTGTTGTTATTATCAGTGACCTATGCACTTTGTAAAGCTCTCTCTTGGAAGTCGCTTTGGATAAAAGCGTCTGCTAAATGAATAAATGTAAATGTAAACTCACATTTTAAATCAAAATTCAGCGCTGTATGTCTCACCATCAGATTCTCCACTACGGGAGTGTAGGAGGGGGAGATGCCCGAGCCCGACTGCATGGAATACAGGATAACATCACATATATTACCTTTATATAACTGCAAAACACATTGTATAACTAAATATATTTCTTTAATACTGTGCATATCGTCATATGTCAGAAACTGGAAATACAGTCGTTAAGCTCCCGCGCAATCGCTACACTCTACGTCCTCGTTACTAGTCCAGACTTCAATAGACTACTGTTCATAACAAAACGCTTTGTTTTAAAATTGTATCTCCACTCGCAGTATCACTGGCACAGTTGACGCCACTCGCAATTTTTTTTTTATTAGTGATCCACCGGCCACCAAATAATGTGGTTTTCGGGCCTCCGCCAATAGGCTAACAGTGTCTGAGAAGTTGTCATGCACCATGATTCACCATAAAGAACAATCGCATGCCAGGGTCATTAATATACTGGATTAGCATTCATGAGGTGAAATAGTAGACTACCGTTTCCGAAAGTAGACGTGGGCCTACTTCCTTAATAATATCAGCTAATATTGTACATTACATTTCACAATTGTGTTTCACATCACAAAGTAAAATGAGTAAATAGTTATCACCCTGGCCTCTTTGCTTGTGGCGTTTCTGCAGCTACCTTGCAGTAAAGATATAGTTAGCCTAGCTATCCCCCAAGTTAACAGATGCAAAACGAATGTTATGCTACAGGTAGGAACGCGTGTTTTCGTGACGTTAGTGACGTTAGTAACGTCAGTGACAGTGGCTAGCAAATTAGCCACCGTTAGCTTCACTTTTCGCCACAAAACTTAACTTGAGCCTAAAACCATGCAACGGAACGTAAATCCCAATAGAAGCAACTCAATCGCTACCAAGACGAAACTTTTGACACCTAGGTTGTCTATGTAGGCCAAATATTGACTGAGTTTTAGGGGGGCAAAAATAAATAAAAATAATAATAATAATATATATGTGAGAGAACAAAGGTTGTGCCCTTGCTGAAGGCAAAGCACACCCAATGATCACTACTAGTGAGCTTTTTATGAATGAGCGATTTTCCACTAAATAAATGTCAAGCTACGTTTTTGGGGGCATATTTTCAGTTAGCAGATGGTATTGTTTGAATCGCGATTCCATCTTCTACTGCCGGTAACGTCGTAGAACAATCTTCAAAGGGGGTTCTTTATTAATGAATGAATGCAATATGAGTAGGCTAAATGCCTGACAATATCACGAGAAGGGAAAACTTCAAAGGACGTTTGAGTCATAGAGATTAGGTAAATTTTTACACCGGTCTGCCAAATGTATTCGTTTTGATTCAGCTATGAGGCTGCCTCTTGCAGGGGAAATGAGAAGAAACCATATTTCATTCTACACTTCACTCGTATTTTGAGTTGTAAGTGAGCAGAAAAAAAAAGATGCTTTTAAATCTATGTAATCTTTATAAATAATAAGTAGGCCCTATGCATTTTTATATAAAATATACAGAAATATCAGTTGTAAAAATGTAATTAAAAAACGGACCCCTTTGCAACCGACGCAAGCAAGCACACCCTACAATTTCCCCAGAAATTGTACCCTCTCTAGTTCTATATAGAGTTTCTAGACAACTATTGTAACCTACTGTAAATACATGCAAAGTTAATAGAGCATGCAGGCAATGTGTGGTTCCCAATAACTTGATACTCTAACAAAGTTCAATTAACTTTCAAAAAAGAACATCAGAAAATTATCTTGTAAGGGGAGCCATTCTGGTCATTCCCACAGTCATATCTAATTAGTTGCCATCCGTTGAAGAATAATACCCCAACTTAAGTTGGGGTATTCAAGTTGAAGGATAATTCTCAATGAACTTGATACAGAGGAAATTGACCGGAGGAAATTATAGAGAAAGAACAGACACAGATCACACTACCCCAAAGAGAAGCACTTATGAACATTGAAATCAATCAAGGCTTCACTTTAAGGTAATGTAAGTGTGGGATTTAGTGGGCCATTACAAACACAATGTGTATAAAGTCACAGAAGACTGTGACGGCCTCCTGGCCGTTAAGTGGCTACACCTGGACCCGGCGGCCTCTGCTCCTTTAAGAGGACGCAGGGAGAGGGAGGAGACCATTCCGTTTGTCCGCAGCACACATTTGTTTTAGTTGTGGCAACCTTTTGATCTTTTGTTAATACACCTTCCAACACTGCTCACTATTATGGGACAATCACCCACACCTACACCACTGATTTACTGACTTACACACCTTACTTTTGTTAAGTTGGATTGATATTCTTTATTAAACTACCACAGTATTACTCCTCGCGCATGTGTTCCCCCTTTGTCTGTCTCAACCCCCCCGAGCCGGGTTCATGGGGGCTCGTCTTCAACATCTTCGCTGACTACGGTTTCGGGTTTGTTGGTTTTGCTTTAGGGCGGCATATGCGTGGAGATTCGGGTTTTGGCTGTGTTTTTTTTGTTTGTTTGTTGTGTTTGTGCTGCGGTGTTTTGTGCTGGGAAGTTTTGTGCTGCTGTTGTTGGACGTCGCTCCGTTGGGGTGAGCTGGTGTTCAGCAGGGAGAGTTGGTGCGATTTTTCCCCTGGTAGGCGTAGCGGTATGGTACTCTCGGGGCGCGCTGGGTTTGTTACTTTTGTTTGTTATTTTTTGGGGGTAACTGTGGTTGGAGCAGTTGTCTCGGGGGCACTTCCATGGTTTGGGCGGGGGTCGTCAGCGTGCTGGTTGCCTTGTTTCCACTCCAGCGGGCTACAGTGCGTAATTACCCACCACAACGCCCCTGAAGACTAGGGTTGAGCTAGCTGTTGGGGATCCTCTCCTGTTGGGCCGACACGTCTGGTAGAACACTGATCGTGACTTTAGAGCTATGACGGCTGTGGAGGACTTTATTGGGGCTCCGTCGGAAGAGCTGTTGGCAGGGTTGACGAAGGACCAGCTGTTGAGGCTCGCTGACCATTATAACATCAAGGTCAGTGACAAGCAGCTGAAAGATTCGGTGCGGTCGATCTTGGCAGCAAGCTTGGGGGATGCTGGGATACTGCCTCCGTCTGCTTCGGGGGGCTGGTTTGCACCTGTGACTGCGAGTACGTCGGCTGTGTCCGGGGGGCCGTTGACGTTTGACCAGCAGAAGGAGCTGTTACAGCTACAGCTCGAGCTGGCCAGGGAGCGTAGGCTCTCGGGTAGGGGTTGGGGAGGTGATGGTGCCTCGGAGGTTGCGATGGGTTGGTCGTTTATGGGCCGTGACGGGTTTGACATCGTAGGTAATTTACGGCTGCTCCCCAAGTTTAGTGAAAGGGATCCAGAGACTTTTTTCGCATTGTTTGAGCGTGTAGCTGAGGCTAGGGACTGGCCTGACTCGGAACGCACGCTCATGCTGCAGTGCGTGCTTACCGGGAAGGCCCAGGAGGCGTATTCAGCCCTGAGCAGTACACAGAGTGGGGACTACCGGGTGGTAAAGTCTGCTGTGCTTAGGGCATATGAGTGCTTCCGGACGTGGAGGATGACGGAGGGGCAGACGCATGTGGAGTTTGCCCGTGAGTTGACAGCTCATTTTTCTCGATGGTGTGGAGCTTCGGGGGTGGATACCTTTGAGGGGCTTGGTAATCTGCTTGTGTTGGAGCAATTTTGAGAATCGGTTCCGGTCCGGATAGCGACCTACGTTAGTGAGCACAAGGTAAGAACGGTTGCTGAGGCTGCTGTGCTGGCTGACGATTACGTTTTGATCCATCGACGGAATTTTTCGGAGCCCCGTGTACGTAGTGATGTGGGTCGTGGTGGGGTTTTCGAGTCAGCTCGGGGCAGTGGCAACACTCCTACTGACCGTGGGTTTCGGCCGGGTGGGGGTGGTTCGGGGGACTGTCATTATTGTCAGGGATTGGGGCATTGGAAGAACGAGTGCCCTGTTCTGAGGGCTAGAGGATCCGCTAGCTTTAGACCTACGGCATTGGCTGCACCGGCCCCTGTCTATTCTAAGGGGGGCAAAAACCCTGGTGGTTGGGGTGGTACCTGCCCCTCGGTTGGGGAGGATTATTTGCCGTTTATCACGGATGGATTTGTCTCCCTTGTGGGTAGTAAGGTGCAGGTTCCGGTCAGGGTATTGAGGGACACTGGTGCGTCTGAGACGTTTGTGTTGCAGTCTGTGTTACCTTTCTCCGCTGTGTCGGATACCGGGACGAGTATGCTGGTTCGGGGGATAGGGCTGAGCACTTTTGAGGTTCCTTTGCATAGTTTGATGCGCCGCCGGCCCCGGTGGTTTGCCCTGACCCTGCTACATCGGGGGTTCCCGATGACTGTGAACAGTGTTTTCCTGCAGTTCTCTGCCTGTGCCGTGACGCGCTCCATGAGCTGCGCCGTTCCCCCTGGCCGGGGTTAGGATGTTTCCCCTTAGGTGCTTGCTTCTAGCTCGGCCTCGGTTCCATTGTTGGTGGACCTACCCCGGGCCGAGTTGCTCGAGGAGCAGTGGGTAGATCCGGCGCTTACGGGGTTGTTTGGTCTGGTTGTTCCTTTTGACCAACTGGGAAGCGTTAGGCAGGGTTATTTTCTGCGTGACAGGTTGCTGATGCGTAAATGGGTGCCGTCTGGTGACTGTTTTGTGGGTGAGGCTATCTATCAGACTGTAGTGCCCGAAAAGTTTAGGGAGTTGGTTTTGGGGGTTTCTCATGGGGACGTGGCGGGTCATTTGGGGGTGAGAAAGACCTACGAGCGTATCCTTAGAATTTTTTTTTGGCCTCGGTTAAAGCGGGGTTGTGTCTGCTTTCATTAAGACCTGCGATACATGTCCGAGGATTGGGAAGCCGAATCAGTCAATCAAGCCTGTTCCGTTGTTTCCTATACCTGCAGTCTCTCTGCCTTTCGAGTATGTGATCATCGATTGTGTTGGGCCGTTACCTCGTTCGAGGTCTGGGTTTAATTATTTGTTTACAATGATGTGTCAGACCACGCGTTATCCTGCAGCTTATCCCCTTCGTACCATCACCACGAAGTCTGTGCTGAAGGCGTTGACCCAGTTTATGTCTGTGTTCGGGATACCTAAGGTTATCCAGAGCGATCAGGGCTCTAACTTTACCTCTGGCCTTTTTTCTCAGCTGTTGCAGCAGCTCCGTATTAAGCACCACCTAGCCAGCGTGTATCACGCTCAGAGCCAGGGTGCGTTGGAGCGGTTTCATCAGACAATTAAATCATTGCTGAGGGCTTACTGCACCGAGCTGGGTAGAGACTGGGGGGAGGGGTTGCCCATGGTTTTAAATTATTGTACTCGCTGTGAAATATTTTACTGTTGATTGTTGTTTTGTCTTCTTTTCTACAGGTACACTCTTGCACTTTTTGAGCTTCATGTTGTTTAATTGTAACTTGTTTAACTGAATGTTCTTTTGGTTCTTCCCTTTGGCACTTATTTATTTTTTCACAATGTATGCTTCATGTTTTGGCTGCTCACAATGTTTGGGGCTATCTCGTTGTTATGATCAGTGACCTATGCTCTTTTGTAAAGCTCTCTCTTGGAAGTCGCTTTGGATAAAAGCGTCTGCTAAATGCATAAATGTAAATGTATTAATCATCTTCCTCTCCCATTGGAGAGGCAGCCCCTAGAACCGTATGGTCACTTTTTGTGAAATTTGGCACACTCATTAAGGACAGGCCCCTCTTTGTTCTCACCAAGTTTCATGTCTCCCATTCGAGCACTCTAGCGCCACCAACGAGTCAAAGTTGGACTTGTGTTTACACACGTAACTTTTGAACCGTATGACCGATTTTCCAAAATTAGGTACCGTTAGATTCCCTGGATCAAGACAAGTTCAAAACACCATATGACGTCAATTTCCGGTTATATAGATTTTCCGCCATTTTGAATTTTGTGAAAAAACGTTTTTCGTTTCTCCTCCTTCAATTTTTGTCAAATATTTCCCAGATTTGGCACAGATCAACGTCAGAGCAACCCTCACTCAGGCATTATTTTTATATTTGATTTTCAAAACCGTTTGTCCGGTACAGCCAATCAAAATCGGCAACAAAGCAACCAAACAGGAAGTTGCGTCATATCTCAGCAAATCCTTGAGAAATCAACACCAAACTTGGTAGGATGACTCGGAACCCTCTTCTGAGGATGTCCAATCAATTTGGTGTCATGTGATTACTGGGCGTGGCCGCAGGAATAAAAAATTTGTTTTGGCCAATAACTGTTGATTTGTTTGCCTTTATTAAGTGATTCCTTTGTCTCATGATATCTTGGGACCAGGGATGTAGTGGGGGCTAAACGCACGTAAACGCCGTTTACGCACCTCCCGAAATTCGGAAATAGCGTTTATCCACCTCTAAATTGCGGAAATTGCGTTTATGCACCTCTAAATAGCATTTATGCGCGTTTACGCACATCTAAGTTGCCTGCGCCTCGTATTCTGCCGTTGGAATAATCCTAAATAAATTTGGTGTAAGACTACATTTCATATTGTTTAACATATAAACTCTGTCTGAATCATTTCATCTGCGCTGTATGGTCTGTGATCCTCCAATCAATGCGTTGCGGCTGCGACACCAATCAGGATCCACGAAGTATGTACACACATACTAAAGAATATATTGTGTTTATTAAAAGTTATGCATTGTGCTTATTAAAGTTCTGTCTTATGAACTTAGAAGTGTGCTCAGGCTTAAACATTGGGTCTCACACTGGGTGTGGGAAGCAGGCTGTTCTTTGTGTCTCTATCTCTTAATTTTCAGAAACAACCTTGAAACCGGGTGGAGATGGCACCCGAGCATGTGGGACGCGTAGGCAAGAACAACTCCCTGATGCACGAGAGAACAAGCTCAACCCTTTTTTCATCTTTGTGTTTTAATTACACTGTATATTATATGCTGGGGCAGGGACAGATAGCCAGTTGGACTTCGTGAACCAGCCCAAAACTTTGTTGCGGGTAGGGAAACATAGACAACCCCAGAGCTCTGTACTTGTTGATTTCCAACTGCTGCATTAAAGCTGATATTATCGGACCTCTGCGACTCCAGACCACTCTTTCTAGAGCACAGATTTGTGTCATTGAATACCATCATTACATATTGGAATAGACACAAAGATTTTGAATCCTTCAATACACGTTGTGGATTAGTCTACCTGTTCGGAATGGATTAATTAGCCATGGATAGCCCCCCCCCCCCCCCGTGAGGGGTTCAAAATTAATTAAGTAATTAATGATATGCTTTTTACCTGACATCTTTGAAAGGCAGCAATGATTAATGATTAACATTATTTTAAAAGTGACCTATAACATCGACTATGCAAAACACTTAAATGTATTTAGTGCTAATGAAATTATTACGCCTATTTGGAAAGAGATGTTTATAATGTGACAATATGTCAGTCATCGTGTGATAAAGAAAATATGACTAGGCCAATTTTATGTAACAGACGTGGTATTGCAATCTCCGTCAGAGGTATCGGGCCTATGTTCGTCCTGCACTGGGTACGAACCTGCCACCTCTGACATCCCAAGTGCCCCCACTACCAACTACGCCAACGAAAAGCTAGTAATCCGTTGACGTAGGTGGCCTGTTACATACCTGAGGAGTGAGTTTCACCGATACACACCAGCTATGAACTACTTGTTCATAGCTGAACATAGAACTACTTGTTCTCTGGCGTGGCCAGAGGAATTTTGGTTGGGTGCTGCGGCATATTAAATATATTACAAATGTTTTTTTTCTGCGTGAGAAATACAATGTGTGGCGGGAGGGCGTGACAAAAGACCGAAATGAGTGACTGTCACGCTCAATGCGTGACACTTGAGAGCCCTGTGCCCGCAAAAGGCCTCAAGTACAGAGTAAGATTCAATTCACGTTTGTAAACGTTGTTTTGGTTCGCACAACATCGCATTTAGACAGGGACAAACGGTTAGCCTACTATTAATAACGTGCTTTCAAATACGATGATGCAGATACAAGGGGGGGGGGGGGGGGGGGGGGCATCTCCGGGAATCTCACTCCAAACTTGACGACCCTGTAAATAAATAAATAATAAAATTCATAGTTTACCCACCTCTAATTTTACCACTACACCACTGCTTGGGACATCCCGTGTGTGACATATGATAATTTGTGATAACAGCCGAATTGATGCAGCCGCCATTTTGAATTACAGAAAAAACACGTTTTCTCTCCCCCTCCTACAAATGTTGTCCAATCTTCACCAAATTCGGCAGATATTATCTTCAGTCCAAGCCTCACAAAGCCCGTTACATGTTTTTTTGATTTTCGAAACCGTTTCGAAACCGTTTGCCCGTTACAGTTACAAAATGTGCAGTTAAGCCTTCAAACAGGAAGTTGGGTCGTATCTCAGCAAATCTTTGATGGATTCACACCAAACTTGGTATAGGGACTCGGAACCCTGTTCTAAGGATGTTTAAAATGTTTTCTGGGTCATATGACTGCTTGGCCACCTCATTGCTGCTTGCAGCTATATTTTTAGTTAAATTCTTCGAGTAAGATTTTTTGCCACTGAAAATAATAAAATTGGATATTTGATATTCAAAGATAGCTTATTTAATTTGAACCATGTGGCATAGGCAGTTAATTCAACATTGGCTTCCATAATCAGTGAAGTAAAATTTGAATAAGAGAGAACTAAGGTTGTGTCATCTGCAAACATTATCGGAAAAAGGCTTTTTGAAACATTGGACAAATCATTAATATAAATTAGAAATAATAATGGTCCAAGAATGGACCCCTGTGGAACCCCACATATTAGTCTAGCTTTGAATGACAACCTTTAACACAAACAAACTGTCTTCTGTTGGCGACATAACTTTTTAACCATTTGTATGCAATGTCATGGAATTCCATATCCAGGTCTATGAAAATACTGCACATGAATTCATTATTGTCAAGTGCAGAGATAACCTTATAAACAAGGTAAAGTAAAGCCATATATGGTGAATGATTTTTACGGAAACCATACTGGTGCTTGTAAAGAATTGAATTAGACTATATGAAACATAATCCTTTTTTGTACGATTTTTTCAAGTATTTAAAAAAAAAAGGGCAATATAGATATGGGTCTATAGTTGTTGAAACAACATGGGTTTTCAGCTTTAAACAAAGGAATAACTTTGGCAATTTTTTAATCTTCTGGCACAACACCTGTTTTCAAAGACAAGGTAAAGATGTGAACAAGTGGTTGCAGTATTGACTGTTTCACCTGTTTGACAAGAAATGCAGAAATGTTGTCATGGCAAGCCGAAGATGTTTTAAGATCATCAATTATATCACTTATTTCTTGAATATCTGGGAATGTAAAGTTAGAAATAATGGGGACATTTGTTGGACTAAAATCCAGTGGACTCCCATGACAAGCTGGAATATTGTCAGCTAAATGCCTGACCAAACGTTACAAAGAATTCATTACATTTTTGAGCGATATCAACCGGTTTGTCAATCAATCAGGAGTGCCTCCTGGCTTAATAATTGGTCCATGTATTTCAAGTAAACTTAAAATAAACATTAAATAGAAAGTGCACTACCCACCTTTTAAATTTTTTGAGTATCAATAAATGGCCTGTTTTAGACTAGCAGTTATTTTAATGTTGAGAATGTTGAATTAGAATGGTTGCATTCCATACTGTTGACAACCTTTCAGATATGTTTAAAATATTTGGAAAAAAAATGTATTCCTGTGACTCAGGTTTCAATCACTGATTGCATTA
This sequence comes from Thaleichthys pacificus, assembly GCA_023658055.1. Lineage (NCBI taxonomy): Eukaryota > Metazoa > Chordata > Actinopteri > Osmeriformes > Osmeridae > Thaleichthys > Thaleichthys pacificus. The sequence continues at coordinate 1,710,562 of CM042863.1, read as the reverse complement.
TAGCCTATGCTTTTTTCCTTTACATTTCTTTGAGTAGTTAAGTAGTTAGACACACAATCAGGTCCCAGTGGTGGATAACCTTTGAGGAATCGAAGATTAATACATGATTGTGAAAGAAAGCAGTTATTTTTTTGGGCACCTGTTTTCTGTAATGAGCTGCAGAATGTAAAATAATAAATAAATACAAATCACCATATTTTATAAATAAAAGTTACATAGGAATGTTTTCATGGATGACTGTCATTGATATAATAAAGTGTTTGTGCTGTTTGCTTCCTTTTAAGTGTTAGTTTCTTTATTCTGTCTTTTGTATTTTAATGGATTTTAAATAAGCAGCTGAGGCTGTGGTCTATAGTTACATCACCATAGTCTGTTTCCCTTCTTAGATAACAGGTGTTTCTTTAGCACGTTTGTCTTACCCGATAGCCAAATAGTGTTAGCCAGTCCTATGTGGATACATGAGGATAGAACCAATCAAGGAAAGTGCGAGTAGTGCTCTCTCTGTAAATTAGAAACGTAGAATTATAGTGTCAAATCTGGATATAAGGATTTGCTTTGAGGATTTATATCTCATAATCTAGAGCTCCTTGCTTCTGAGAAGCCTTAATAGGCCAGTCTTCCACTCTGCTGTCTTCTTAGACTCCAGTGTCTCCTTGAGAAGAATTATTAAGATTCTGCATTTATTATTACTGTTGTGTTGAAACAGGATGGTTTTTCTGGCACAATTTGTCACTTGGTGATGTAATTCAAATCAGGTGTTGAGGTGTGTTAGTGGCCTTTGCAGTGTTTAGTTTGTAACTTTTATAAGGTTTATCGAACACTTTCGGCAACTTAACTTGTAGGGATTGGAGCATTACACAGGTATAGCTTCGAACCACCTGTGGACAAACTACTGTGCGTGACAGAATGGATGACCTGCAGCTTCTAAGTTCAATAAATGACCCTAACGACTTTCTTTCAAGGACAGGGTACACTATCCTAGCTGTCATAATTGGTGTGTTCTCTGTCGCTGGGATCTTTCTGAATGTTTTAGTGGTTGTGGTGACAATAAGTCACCGACAGCTACGACAACCCCTTAACTTTGCACTAGTGAACCTGGCCATAGCTGACTTAGGATGTGCTATTTTTGGTGGTGTGCCTACCATGGTGACTAATGCCATGGGCTACTTCAGCCTAGGACGGCTTGGCTGTGTGTTGGAGGGCTTTGCTGTTGCATTCTTTGGTGAGTTTAATTTTTACATTTTAACTGATTGTCTTTCAGATCTGGTTATTGCTTCCAACTGGCATTTTATAAAAGTAGTTTTTACCAACAATCTGATCTGTTACCTACCAAGTCGTAATTTTATCAACCTATTTGACAATAGCTACATAGGTAATGATGGCTGTGCTACTGTGATTGTACTTTTCAAATGTATTTTATTAATGATAACTACGGAACCTCTTTACATAAGCCTTTCCCCACACCGATTGATATGCAAAGTACTGTTGACTGCACACATTTTCTTGTTCCTGTTATAACACATTATCCGCATGTTGGACTACATGAGCAGTGGGTCACCCAACTCCTTGTCACATCCCATGTAAAGACCTCTGTGTTTGTGTGTGTGTGTCCAGGTATTGCAGGTTTATGTTCTGTTGCAGTGATTGCTGTTGATCGCTATGTGGTGGTGTGTCGACCACTGGGGGCAGTCATGTTCCAGACAAGGTACATTATTATGTTTTTTCTCTGTAAACTTAACAAAATACACAGATTTCCTCAGTTAATTTATTATACTGTGATTGACTAAATTTGTAAATAAAGTTCTTTGAATTTCCCCCAATTTCTGTGATTTTGGTCAGTTGGAAGGGTCCTCCTTAGCTTAATATTTCTGTTTATGATACAGCTAATATATATTTACAGTCCTGTGTTAGTTCACGAAACAATCACCCATGTGGGAAATTAGAAAATTAGTTTTCTCACTACTAGTACAATTATTTGCATTTCTATTTGGATACATGTATCAAGCATGTATTGTCTTCAGAATCAGAATCAGAATTGGTGTTTATTCGCCATGAAAGTTTGCACAGACAAGGAATTTACTTTGGCAGGAGAGCCTACCTAGGCAGCCATTTTCGGCGCCAACTACAAAGTTACAGCATAACATGAGGAGAGAGGAGGAGAGAAAAAGGCAACCCCCAGACAATGCTCCTAGAGGAGTACAGTGTGGGAACAGACAAAAACCTCAGCACATAAGCACAACAACATTTACAACGGGGAGTGGGGGGGGGGGTAGACAAGCAGCATCTGGACCTGCAGCCATGGTAGGCGCTGGACACAGACCCGCCAGCCACCCTGGGGAAACAAACAGGCGAAGGCGTTGGATGGGGGTGGGGTGGTGGTGATATCTGTAGTAGGTGCCCTCGACCTAGGCCACAATCAGTCCGAATCTCCCTATGCAGATTGTGTTGGCCAGGAGACATCCTTGGTCATGACCCGGGCAGAGACCAAACCACAGATGTCGGTGGGGGGTGGGGAAGGGAAGAGCAAGATAGTCTCGCTTCAGCGTGGAGCGTGGTCTTGCATATAGTTCAGCTAGCTGTGCGTTAATGTAATTGTTATGGTTCTATGCACTGTTTAACACAGGCATGCAGTTGGTGGAGTGGTTCTTTCCTGGGTGTGGTCATTTGTGTGGAACACTCCTCCACTTTTCGGTTGGAGCAGCTATGAGCTGGAGGGTGTCAGGACTTCTTGCGCCCCAAATTGGTACAGCAGAGAAGAAGGAAACATGTCCTACATGCTCATTTACTTCCTACTCTGCTTTGCTGTGCCCTTCTGCATCATCATGGTTTCCTATACTCGTCTTCTATGGACACTTCGACAGGTGGGCAGCTGGTGCATGGGGTAATTAGTGTAAGGTTGTAGGATGTATCTTAACCATTTGCTTGCTAACTGCACATGCATGTGTTTGACCCACAAATGTAACAAACGTAATAAACCACAAACGTAATACAAATATGCAGTGTTCCCTGCACAAATGTGTCCAAAACTGATACATTCAAGTTAAATATAATAATATTCATAGTTAATTACATTCGGCAAATATAACAATTAGTACATTCGGCAAATATAACAATTAGTCCAACGTAATGTTTATATTACGTAAAACGCCTATCTACACTCACATCTAACCGATACTAGGACAGGTTTGGGCTGAGCCCCTCATATGTACAATGTCTGGCTCTGCCCTCGCCTACCGCAACAAATATAACCACATTCTGTGGGAAACACTGAAATTAAATTTTCCTCCCACATATTATTCTTTATTATTCCTTGTTTACATTTTTTCATTTAGCAGACGCTCTTATCCAGAGCAATTTACAGTAAGTACAGGGACATTCCCCCGAGGCAAGTAGGGTGAAGTACTTACTACTTGAACATTATCTTGCTGCTGTCAGATAGTTGCTTTTATTGCACACAGAACATTCTCCAAATGTTTGGAATAGTATATATAAAATTATTTTCTCTTTTCAAAGGGCCGTTGGGAGGGTGAGGATAGAGGAGTGAGGAGCTGCACTGTTTTTTTGTTTTGGGTGTACTTTATTTTTCGAGGTTATTGAGATTATATTTTCGGATTATTCAAAGTGAATAATTAAATAATTTAAATGACAAAAAAATGATGTTCTAAAGTTATTAAGTTAGTTATGTACAAATGATTCCCACAAAAACTTGCTTAATAAAGTAAAGCATGAACTACAAGGGTCAAATGTATCAAACTGTAAATTAATTCATAAAAGTATATGTACGGAGAAAACTGTAAAAGTCTTTCAGATTTAGGAACACTGCGTACGCGACCGATACATTCCTTCTTCATAGATTACAAAAGTGATTTTATTGTTGCACATTTAGTGTACGGTATTTTTCGGAAATAAAGCCACGGCTTGTACCCCGATTTTACAGTTTTCTTGTGGTTGTACGGCTTTTATTTCGAAGCGGCTTATTTTAGAACCAAAAAGTGGCTTTGTCCCAAGATCTCTACAAACCGTGCAGCTAATTTAATGCTCAACACTTGAACGGGGCTTATTACTTGAAAGAGGAATTATTTCTACTGTGTCGTCTCAGTTACACTATCAGGGCTTGGAAATACAGTGACTTGCTAAAGTAGGCAAATGGCTAGTAGAACATAACATTTCATAATAATTTCAGTTCAGTCAAGACACTCACGTGATTGATTTCACCATTTATTCATATACATGAAAAATAGGTTTAACATTGGCAGCCTAGTCTGAACGAACGGAGAGGAGATACCTGAAAAGCCCTATCATGAACCCTTGGCTACTTCTTTTGGACGAGTGCATTCACAACGCCCAGCTCTCGGAGCGCAGGCTATTGCACACATGACTAACCGTCGGCGGTATTGATTGTCTTTTACTGTAACAGAGACAGAACATATGAAATAGCAGCAAAGATTAGCATAATAGATTTCATTCCTTCACGTTCGTTGCCGTTCAGAATGTATACGGTTTGTTTAAGCTATCAACCGATAACGTTTGCCGTCTCCATTGTTACTTTAGAAATGTCACTAGGCCGATGTGCTCCAGTGTTTCCGCTATATCATCATTACTTCTGCTTCAGAAATGTCATCACATGCGAGCGATTAGATTACGGAGCTGTCCCCTCCACAATTCTAACAACGGTTTCCGTTCTCTCTCCGCTGGAGAGGATGACCAACTGGAACCGTGAGAAGACTTCAATCACTAGCGACAACAGCAGCAGCACAACAGCAGCACGGGAAACTGAGCCACGCTTCCCCTTCACCAGAGCCTTACCCGGGGAGCACGCAGGGGTCCGGATGGAACGGCCTTGCTGCTCTCGAGGAACAAACAGGAACAGCTCCTTGTGGCCGAACCCCATCCTGTACAACGGACAGTCCTTAATGTTGGCCGATCAAGGCCAAACAGGAACTGCGCCTGACTCGGAGTTCCCAGTTTTCACAGACCACATAGTTGCAGGGCTCCTCGGACGGAGAACCATCAGGAAGCAGCTCGAAACCTTCTTCCAGATCCCCAAAACACACACACGCCGTCCGGGTCCGAAGAGACGGACAGGGAAATGCGAACGACAGATAGGCTAACACAAGACACAGAAGAGGAAGCGACCAGCAATGGCAGCAGCGCAGAACACAAAGGTAATTGAGGATGTGTGTGCGTGCATGTGTGCGACTTAGTTTTTTTCAAATGCTTACACACAAATTCCTTACTTTTCACACAATTTCTGAAACCTGACACTCAAACACCAGAACCACACCTCTAATCTGCAAAATCATACGCACATTTTGGGCCTTTGACTCTTTGAGTTTTCAATTTCATAAAACACTTTTTGCAAAACACAACACACAATGCTCCACGTAACACACAAAATTCTAACAGGAAGCATCTTGATTTTCTTTTTAAAACACAACCAATCAAAATGCCACACTAATTCATCAGTGCCTTACACTAACTCCTCACATGTGCAAACACTCATTGCTTTACTCAACACCAACCAGTCATGGCTTTAGAATAGGCCTATAAATAGCCTAATTTGAGTTGATTTACAGTGGTGGGTATAATTTGAACCTTTACTGTAGAAAAGATAACAGGTATACAATATACCGTAATATATATATATATAATATAATAAATAAATAATATATATATAATATATATATAATATAATATATATAACAATATACTGTAATATACACATGTTCTAATGTACACATAATAGCTGTTTCAACACAACACACGGTATACTACACACAAACATATATTTTAGCATCCATGCATCCATTGACTGCAGTGCACTGCATGATTGGTCACAGTCTGGTGGATTACTGTATCATACCGTGCAACAGTACAGTTCTGTAAGAAGACATTCTGACAATATTGTAGAAAATAGTATATATTACTGTATGCTACAGTTCATGGCACACACAGACACACCATTCCGTAATCACCTTTTTCAAAATTAGGTTTGGTTTCTGTCCTACTACACTCTTTCTTTTGTACTGTGTAATACTGTATTCACAACCACAAATGCTTATAATAAAAAAATTAATTTGGTTTCAATCTTGTTTTTGTGTTTACCATGAATTTTTCATCATCTCTGCCATTTACTTTCAATCTGAATCTGAATTCGGTTTATTCGCCATGTATGTTATACAAACATGGCATTTACTGTGGCAGGGAGGTGCAAAACACTAAACATATACGAATCTTAAATTAAGTAAAAGTACAAAAGTTAACTATTTCTAAGAACTAAACAATCTAAGAATACAACAATTTAAATATAATATTAAATATATTGTACATATCTCCTTTGTACAGAAATGTACAAATCATGGCTTGTACAGAAATGTACAAAGGAGCTCATGAAAGAAGAGCTTTAGGTTTTGAATAACTGTGTGTATATCCAAAAATGTAATATAATGGCAAAAGTGTTTGCAACATGAGACAAATGTGTGTTTTTGAGACTTGTTTGTGATATTTTGAATGCAGTGCTTCATTTTGCAAGAGAAGCGAGGCATTTTGCATTTTGTGTGTGCAGTTGTTGGATTTGTGTTAAGTTTAGAAAAAATGAGGACAAGTACAAATAATGTGTGTAAGCATTTGAAAAAAAAACTGTAAAAGCGCCGCCTATAGAGCTAGGCCTATGGAGTAGCATGAACCTGCAGAGCCGGAGAGCTGCAGTTTCAGGACCGCAGTTCTAGGACCCTCGTTTTATCTGACAGCGCCACCTAGCGAATTGGATAACCATGGACCGGAACAAGATAATCAATATTTTCCTGCAGTAGTGAATGCAGGTTACGGCTCGACACTAAATTATAACAAGAAGAAGAGATGTAGCTTGTTTCATGACAAGATGGACGAGAATCAGAGTGTAAGTAGCTAATTTGAATCATGTGTGGTTATGTATAAAACAATTCTGGTGTCTTGAATTGGACAATAAAGTTAACGTTGGCTAGCTAACTTCAACTTTGCTGTCGAAATCATTTCAAGACACCGAAGTGGTTTCATACATAACCACACGTGATTCACATTAGCTACTTTTACCTATGAGCTACACTGATTGCCAAACATACAACTGTTAACAACCAACTTGAAGACAGAAAATACTGTTTGTGGGGAATACTGCTTTGGTCGCACTCTTTTTGGTATTTTGGTGGTTGCGAAAATCTAGAAATCCTTCAAAATGTCGCGAAAATCTAGAAATCCTTCAAAATGTTGCTGGTTGATGGTGTGGAGGGAATTATGAAGAGTTGGATGGAGCGATGCAGGTGTATTTGGTGGAGGGGTGGATGGATGTGATACTGCGATTGTTATTGTTTATTATTGTATATATATTTTAAATATATCCATATCTGAATAATCAAATTCCCCAGTTTTCCTTGTTTCTTGACTCTCTCAAACCATTCAAATAGCCTATCTTGTTGTGATCTAGTGACATGTACTCAATAGTATATTTCGTCATCCAATTCGCTAGGTGGCGCTGTCAGATAAAACGAGGGTCCTAGAACTGCGGTCCTGAAACTGCGGTCCTGAAACTGCAGCTCTCCGGCTCTGCAGGTTCATACTATTGAGCCTATGGGCAAAGAACACGGCGATGGGTGATATGACGCGCGCTGCCCGAGTGCCATGTCTGAAATTGCTTCGCTCATTAAATCAAACATCTGCAAGACCCAGTGAAATGTTATATATAGGGTGACCAGATTTGAGACACTTCATTACAGGGGGTGCGGGGGGTAATGTGTCTTGTCTATATATTAAAGCGATAAATGTAACAAATACTAAATTATTTATATGGCCACATATTAAAATAAGAAAATTACGTTTTGGCATGGCTGCAGATGTCATGTGCTGTTTTAAACAATGCAACTGGAGGCGGCAAGTTGCTCAGTGTTGCCAGATTGGAAATGGCAAAGTATAGTACCGAAGGCTCAAAAGGATCGTATTTGGAGGATAATTATCGTGCATCTGGCAACACTGAGAAGGCGGTCGACCAATGACAGTTTTCTCTACAGTCAGAACTCACGCACGAAGGTGGAACGTAGGGGAGATACACTTTGCAAAACTTGTAAGGGCGTAATAATTAGTTTGTGAAAGACCCAAAGAAACACATATATCCGACGAGACAAAATCCCGGACGTTTTTGGAATCCCTGCCGGTGTTGTAGCCCAACTGGTTTCCACGCTAAATGCGGCTATTGTCTCGAAACAATCCCAAATACGTGATTAGTAGCCCACATTCGGGTAGTGTCTATGGGAACCAGTTGTTTTAGAAGAAGCCAAAACAAGATGTTTCCTGAAGGCCAACGTAGTTAATAAATACGTAACGATTTAGCTGCTCTTTTATGAGCTACAATAGCTCGCAGTGTAAAGCAATGGGCTTTGGTGTAATACCTATTTTTGCTCTAGTGCGATCGAATCCCACTTCATGCGAGCCTGCAAATGTTTTATTTTGTCACCATTTATTTTGTCGTGAATGGATGTGATGTAGTGCGCACGTAGCCTATACTTTCATACTTTCATATTCGCCGCAGCAAATATGCGATCCGACTTGAAAATCGCCAGTAATATGTTTGTGAATTTGTGACGAATCAGGTGATAGAGGAAGACTGATATGTGAACGCACAGCTGGGGAACCAGTTAGCGTGGAAACCAGTTGGGCGACAACACCGGACGCATTTTTTAGGTCTCGAAAAGAGGACATGTCCGGGTAAAAGAGGACGTCTGGTCACCCTATTATATACAGCTAGCAAACTAACGCTAGCGTCGCTAACGACATTGGCTAATTCAACTTCGGTTGTGTAACCGAGCTCTTTGTAGGTTCGTTTTAGATAACATTTTATATGGTCGTGTGGACAATAAGACACGGACGCGGTCTCTTTTCACAACTTGTATTTTCCCACTGCTCTTCTCGACATCGCCATTCAGCATCATGCCTACGGCAACTCCCGAGGGACAAAACACCCTTGTCCGTTGAACATAGAAAGGTCTGCTACAGTAGGCTATCCTCAGGATCTCCAAGCTAGCTATATGTAAAATAATTATGTAGACATAACAATGGATTTAGCCACTAAATAAGTGACTTGGCTTTATTTCTGGACATACTATCCACAACCGAAGTGTGTTACACAATGCTGTAAGATAGCCTATACTATGCATTGCTCTGTCCTTGGACCGCTCCTCTTCTCCCTCTACACCACCTCGCTTGGACCAATCATCACCTCCCATGGCTTCTCCTACCACTGCTATGCTGACGACACGCAGCTGTACCTGTCGTTCCCCCCGACTGATCCGGGGATCTCAGCTAGGATCGAGGCCTGCCTCACAGACATCTCCGCCTGGATGACCGAGCACCACCTCCAGCTGAACCTCGCCAAAACAGAACTCCTCATCATCCCGGCCAAACCCTCCATCTCCCACGATCTCTCAATCACCCTGGGATCGGCGACGGTGACTCCTTCATCCTCTGCCAGGAACCTCGGGGTGACCATGGATGACGAGCTCTCCCTCACAGCCCACATTGCTGCGGTCTCCCGGTCGTGTAGATTCACCCTCTACAACATCCGGAAGATCAGGAGGTACCTGTCTGAGCATTCCACCCAGCTGCTAGTCCAAGCACTTGTCCTCTCAAAGCTGGACTACTGCAACTCGCTGCTCGCCGGTCTCCCAGCATGCGCAACCCGCCCTCTCCAGAGGATTCAGAATGCGGCAGCCCGTCTGGTCTTCAATCTACCCAGACGCTCCCATGTTACCCCGCTCCTCATCTCCCTCCACTGGCTTCCCGTCACGGCCCGTATCAGATTCAAGACTCTGGTACTGACCTTCCGAGCGGTGAACGGGACTGCACCCGACTACATCAAGTCTCTCCTGCAGCCGTACACCCCCACCCGCCACCTACGGTCTTCTTCTGACAACCGTCTGGTGGTCCCACCGCTCAAGAGCGCCCGGTCCCAACACAAGCTCTTCTCCTGTCTGGCCCCCCAATGGTGGAATCAACTCCCCACCTCCATCAGGGACACTGACTGTCTCCCCACCTTCAAGAAAAGGCTCAAGACACACTTGTTCCGGGAGTACAACGGCACTTAGGAATGCTTGGCTGGACCTGATGTTAATTTCCTCCAGGATCACAATGACTCGTATTGAGAGACTTGTTGCTCCTGTTGGTTAGTTGTGACGGTTTTAAATTCTTGTACTCGCTGTGAAATATTTTACTGTTGACTGTTGTTTTTGTCTTCTTTTTACAAGTACACTCTTGCACTTTTTGAGTTTCATGTTGTTTAATTGTAACTTGTTTAACTGCTTGCTCTTATGGTTCTTCCCCTTGGCACTTATTTGGTTTTTCACAATGTATACTTCATGTTTTGGCTGCTTGCAATGTTTGGGGCTATCTCGTTGTTATGATCAGTGACCTATGCTCTTTTGTAATGCTCTCTCTTGGAAGTCGCTTTGGATAAAAGCGTCTGCTAAATGCATAAATGTAAATGTAAATTGCTTGGTATTGTAGCGACAATGCTCTTGGTACCCAGAATTCTCCGCGCCAATCTGAAAATCTACAAAGTTAAGGGCATTAGCTTAGTTAGATAAGGATTGTTTGGAGTTCTATTGTTGTGTTCGTCCTGTTTTGATATGTGTAATGCTATGGTCTGTAGTTTAGATAATTTGTTCACCCTAATTGGGAATTTTGTGTAGTTAGATGGCTATCCAAGCTGTCCAATGGAGAAGTGCATCTGGGTAAATAAACCGTTGTGAGCATTGTTCCGCTTAAAGATCCTGTGAAGTAAATTCCATGATTTGCTTCTCAGTACATTATATAGGCCTACGTGTGAAATTAGTTCCTGAAAGTATGTGCAAAGCACTACACCGAAATGTGTAGTTAGACCGTAGAACAGTTTCTCTTCCGTTTTCAGATTAGGTTTTAATGGGCGGGGCCAAAAAGTTACCCCTCTACATCATTTCGACCCATCTACGTCAGATCACTGACTGCTGTACTGTTATTGTAGCCTACAGCTAGCTTCAGGATGTCTCTCTCCACCCGCAACTGCATCTTCCCTGGATGCAAAAACTTCAGCTGCGCTGCAACACTATTTAATTTCCCTATTGATGAGGAAAGGAAAAATAGGAGGATTGATTTTGTGAAGAGCCACGCTGATGGAAAGCTTTGGATAAACTCCAACAGCCGCCTCTGCAGTGGATAAGAGTCTGCTAAATTACTAAATGCAGTGACCATTTCACGGCGGATAGTTTTAACATGGACCAGAGACAGACGGGGTTCGCGGACACACGGCTTCTCTTGCAGCGCGGAGCCGTACCGAGCATCACCCTCCCGGCCGTTCCTCCTCCGGTCGCACCTGGACAATCCACCGCCGCAAGCAGTTCATCACTCTGTTCTGTGTGCTTGTTATAATTATACTAGATAACTTTTCCAGAGGTATCTCTGCTATGAGTTAGTGCAAACCGCTAAATTGATATTAGGCTACTCGGTGTAGAATGATGGTATTTTGGTGAAATGGTAGTGTAGCCTAGTTGGAGAGCTCACTGTCTGCTGTCTCTGGTGTCCATTTTTACTGTTACAGCTCAGGGGAACATTTCATTTATATGCATCTGTATGTTTCACTCATGGAACCAATAAATTGTAATTCTATACGGTTTTGTTCGGCTTGACGTAGCGTCCATTATCTGGGTCGGAGGTAGGCAGCGAGGGGTGGAGCTTCAGCTCCTTCAGGCGACACGCCCCCCCCCAGTCTCAAGCAGAGAAGACTGCTGATTTTTTCACGATTTCAAAGCCTAATTTAACATACTTGTCGGTGTTATTTTTTCATTCGAATTTGGATGGGTAGTTAATAACACATTATTCTGTGGTGTGGCGAACTTAAAACTAGTTTTCAGGTCCACTTTACAGGATCTTTAACGCTAGTCGGCGCTAAGGTATCGTGGTTCCCGTTTAAAGTGCGGCCTATATTCCAGTGCGGCCTAAACTCCAGTTTACAAACACAAAGCTCCCATTCTGGTGGGGTGAGGCTTATAGAAAATGCGGCTTATTTCCGAAAAATACGGTTGTCAAGATCAATATACAGCACAGTATACATAGTTGCACATTTAGTCAATCAATATAACATAAACATAACATACAATAACATACATAAATATAGCTGCAAGCAGCAATGAGGTGGCCAAGCCGGTAAAGCAGGTAAAATGAACGAAAAACATTTTAGACATCCTCAGAACAGGGTTCTGAGTAAATGCAGCTTTGAATCCATCAAAGATTTGCTGAGATACGACCCAACTTCCTGTTTGCCGGCTTTGCCGCAGATTCTGATTGGCTGTACCGATCAAACCGTTTTGAAAATCTTAAATAATTTTGATAGTTTGTGTGAGGATTAGGGATGAGTATTGATAACATTTTAACAAATCCGATTCCTTATCAATTCCTGCTTATCAATTAGATTCCTTATCGATTATCTTATCGATTCTTATTGGGCAAGGGGGGGAAAAGGAGCACAAACGGGTTTATTGTTGGAATGCTGCTTCTGCATTCCAAGTATCTTTATTCAACTTCTTCTATTTCTTCCATGACACCTTTCAGCGCCTTCAAATCTTCAGTTATTAAAACCGTTCAACTATCAAAAAATTCAGCAGTTTCAGGCTATGACTGCTATGACTTTCCATGCTTTCTACCTCTTATGTTTGAATTAATATAAATCAATATTCATAATGTTTTTTACATGGTTTTCCAATGGAGTTTTTTTTCAAATCCTCTCAATCCTCTTAAACTTCTTCAACTTTCAAATCCTTCTTCTTCCTCAATCTTTTAGCTACAGCTACCATTTAAACTTTAACATGTTGACAAAACCCTAAACTATATAAACAATTTAAAAAATCAGCTTTTTGATATCTATTCAACTTTTTTTCAATATCACTGATTATGTTTCATGAGTTTTTCAAATCGTTTCTGAGATTTACATGGGTGTGTATGTGGAGAGCCTAGAGTGCTGACTGAAACGCTTAGAGTGGAGGGGAGCTTCGAAATCAGTTTCAAAAAGTATTTCTAGTTTGCCAGCATTGCCACAATTTTCACTCTTCATGCTTCATTTTTGGATCAATAGATAGCTAATTTTGTGTTGGTCGTAGACAGTTGTCTGTGGAATCCAACAGACGTACACATTTTTTTCAGAGCCCCACGACACCGAGACAAAGTCCAACTCTCGCCACATAGAGACCAATGCAAATCTGGTGACAAATTCGTCAGAGAAAGCAGAAGGAACACGTTTTTGAAACTGCCGGTAGAGTCGTATTTCTGTCGTATGGATTGGACGTATAGTTTTGTGTCTAGGTTAACTTGTTTGAGGTGTGGATTCTAGGTACATTTCTGTTATTCTCTCTGCCCTCAGCGCGTTAGCAATCATAGCTGCACCATCACCGTGGCAACCAAACAGACAGGCGCCACTCAGTCTTTCACACAGGTGATTGGTATTAGCTGATTAGTGGACTCACAAGACGTAGATATTCAGTCAACTTGTCTCAATAAAAGACATGGGATCGCCCCCTAGCGGTTAGATGACACAACCTTTTGTGGTCCTCTTTGGAACAGGGTACAGCACTTGGTACAGCACCTGTACCAAGTTTGATGTCAATTCAGCAAATATTTCCTGATATATGATCTCACTTCCTGTTTTGGCGGCTTCATCACCGACTTTGATGAGCTTTACCAGAAAAACAGTTTTGAAAATCAAAAACCATGTGAAAACGTTTGTGAGGCTTGATCTGAAGATAATTGGTGCCAAATGTTTGCTTATTGCAGCGCCACCTAGAGGTGAAATGGCATGACCTATTGGACCTCTTTAAAACAGGGTCCCTAGTCCTTATATCAAATTTGGTGTCAATGCAGTAAAGAGGTGCTGAGATATGACCTCACTTCTTTTATGGTGGCTTGGTTGACGACTTTGATTGGCTGTTCCAGTCAAAAGGTTTAGAAAATCAAAAAAACATGTGATGTCTTTTGTGAGGCTTGGTCTGAGGATGATCTGTGCCAAATTTGGTGAAGATTGGACAACTTTATAGGAGAGGTAGCGAAAAAACTTTATATTCATTGAAAATGGCGGCCACATCAATTCGGCTGGTATCACAAGTTAACATGTGTCAGACACGGGATCTACTAAGATATCACGAGACAAAGGAATCACTTAAATAAGACAAACAAATCAACAGTTATTGGTCAACACACAATCCTGCCTATTGTAGTGCTCCCTAGAGGTCAAATGACACAACCTGTCTCAGACCTCTTAATAAGAGAGTCCTGAGTCCATACACAAAGTTTGGAGTCATTGCATCAAAGATTGGCTAAGATATGACCTCACTTCCCTTTTTCCAGATCAGTTGCGGAAAAAATATTTTCCTTAACATTCAAAATGGCGGAGAATCTATATAACTGGGTATGACGTCATAGAGTGCGTTGGACTCGTCTTGATCCAGGGAATACAACGATACCTCATTTTCGAAAATGAGACATGTGGTTCAAGAGTAACGTGTGTAAACACACCTTCAACTTTGACCCATTGGTGGCGCTAGAGGGTTTGCAATGGAGACATGAAACTTGGTGAAATTGATGAGGGGACTGGCCCCAAAGAGTGTGCCAAATTTCACAACTTCTGACAATACGTTTCTAGGGGCTGCCATAGACTCCCATGGGAGAAGAAGATGTATAACTAGAGAGAGTACAATTTCAGGGGAAATTGTAGGGTGTGGTTGCTTGCGTCGGTTGCAGGTGGGTCCGTCCTCCAAGTTTTTCCCTTCTAGTGATATTTTCAAGCATTTAGCCTACTCATATTGCATATTTCATTAAGAACACCCTTTGAAACAGCTGCGAACCCCCTTTGAAACAAGCTACTGTAACAACGTTGTCACTTGCAGTATATTTCAGATGGAATCGCGATTCAAACAGTACCGTCTGCTAACTGAAAATATGCCCCCTAGAACGTAAATAAGTTTGACATTAATGTAGGGGGAAATGGCTAATTCAAATTAAGTTTGCTAGAGGCAAGCTAGCTGCTGTTGCTCCACATTTCACTGATTATTTGAAAGCGCCGGAAATGAGGACGTTACTTTTGACAAGTTTAGCTGTGGCATTGAAGACAGTACTACACACTGCCAGTGGGCGAGCCGAGTCTGACTGCGGCTAACGTCAAAACAAGCCGCGGTGTCACTCATATTCCAAGTTTTACACAAATCACAAAAATATGCTAACCGCTGGCTGTCTTCGCAATCGGCATATCTTTAAAACACTGCCCTCCTTCTGATTTTTGATGTAGAATTGACCCTGGTACGAAATTAAGAAAATACTCATCAGACGCAGATCGACAACAGCTGACGCAATCGTCAACGGAGGCTGACGGGGCTCTCACGTAGGAAACCAATCAAAGTTTTTACAGCAACCTACATTAAAATCTCACCATCTGGCTGTCTTCACAATTGTCATATCGTCATAACATTTCCCTCTTTCTGTTTTTTCGTGTAAAATTTAACTATAAAATTACGAAAATACTACTATGACGCTTTCTAGCATGGCTGCCGCCTAAAAGACTAGGCGGTCTCACGGGTGACCCGCACTCGCTCAAATTACAAAGACTTTCACAACCTAAATAAAAAATCTGAGATGGCAGTTCCACTCGAAATCGCTTTCTCAACAAAGTTCAATGGTTGGGAATTTTTGGGGGTGGTATTTTTCACTCATAATCCAAGCTCCAACTTGCGTGCTAGAACGTCTCTATCACGTTGTATCCATGCGTCGTTGCTAACGTGTGTTGACGTGGTGATGTAGTTAGCACTGAGTACCCTTCGTTGACAGAAGACACTTTTTGCCACAAAAACGTTGTAACCTCCTAAACTGTGCAACGGAACGTAAATAAAAATACAAGCAACTCAATCGCTACCAATACGAAACTTTTGACACTTAGGTTGTCTATGTAGTCCAAATATTGACTGAGGCTTAGGGGGGCAAAAATAAATAATAATAATAAATATATATGTGAGAGAACAATGGTTGTGCTCGCCGAAGGCGTGAGCACACCCAATAATATATGTGAGAGAACAAAGGTTGTGCCCTTGCCGAAGGCAAAGCACACCCAACTAGAGAGGGTTGGGTGTAGGTGGCTTGCGTCGGTTGTAGGTGGGTCCGTCCCTTTAAGTTTTTCCCTTCTGGTGATATTTTCAAGCATTTAGCCTACTCGTATTGCATAATTCATTAAGAACCCCCTTTGAAACAAATGAACCCCCTTTGAAACAACCTACTGTAACAACGTTGTCACCGGCAGTATTTCAGATGGAATCGCGATTCAAAACAGTACCGTCTGCTAACTGAAAATATGCCCCCAAAAACGTAAATAAGTTTGACATTAATTTAGGGGGAAATGGCTAATTCAAAAGAAGTTTGCTACGAGCAAGCTAGCTGCTGTTGCTAGCCAAACGTCACGGAGAAAGCGCCAGAAATGAGAATGTTTCTTTTGACATAAAGTTTAGGATGTGGTATTGAAGCCAGCGACGCACCACACAAGCTGAGTTAAAATACATTATATGTTGTGACATTACTTACTGTACATGCAAGTCTTGATTTGCTTAAATGTACATGTGCCGCTAGTACACCACGGCACGATCAATGCACGTTGTATCCATGCGTCGTTTTTTAATGACATTTTTACAACTGATATTTCCGTATATTGTTAAGGATGTGTAACTGGGTAGTGGAGAATAACACAAGGTTAAATATCGGACCAAGTTATTTGTAGTTTATTGTAAGTAATGATGCAATCACAAGATACACAATGAAAACAACACACCAAGATGTTCGTAGTCTAGTACAATGAATCAGTCGATGATGCAACAGCAGTCTCACAGAAACAGAGTCTCAGAATAGAACAAACGAAGGCCTTCGTTGAGAAAGTGGTTGTGACAGAGATCAGAGAGAGTTCTGCCCACACCAAGTTCTGTCTCCCTGTCCTTGGGAGACAGGTCTTGTACCCCCCCCAGAGAGGGCGGTCTGTGACAGGCGATTGGTCAGAAGACCGTGGGGTGGGAATGTGGTTGTCCAATTAAATGTCCAGGGCGTTCATGGTGGCACAAGGTGGGCAGTCCACGGATCTGGTGATGTTCGGAGAGGGAAGGGGCGGAGAAGACCCACAGGTCTGCTCAGGGAGGGGGGCAGACAAGACCCACAGGTCTGAGGTAATCCAAGGGAAGGGGGGGGGCTCCAGGGAAGGGAGTAGATCGGGGGTCCTGATGGCGTGCAGGGAGATGGGAGCTGCGCCTCCAAGGAAAAGGGGGGGGGGGGGGGTCGTGTCTCCAGGAAAAGTGGTGAGGCGGACCAAGCCAGGGTCGATGATGTATGGGGAAGGTGGGGCAGGGTCTCCAAGGGGAAGGGGTAGATCATCCAGTGTGAAAGGGGGGGGGGCAGGGTCTCCAAGGGAATGCGACCTCAGAACAGAGTATATCCAAAGGTGGTCAGACCAGCTGATCTGACCCGTCCTTAAGCAGAGAAGAGTTACTGTCCCAACATTACCTTATCTCCCAAGTTCACACTTTTACTCCCAAGCGCTGAGAGGCCCTATTGTGCTCACTGCGGTCCCTGAGCATCACAAACTTGCCTCCCAAAACAGTTTGCCTGACATCGGCATTCTTGCCCACACACCAAAGTTACAATTTAGCATGATCTTACTTTACACAGATACATTTCAGCACAACCTTACTTGCACAGAAAGCATCCTGTTGCATGATCTCATATGTTCTTTATTAAATCAATTGATCACAATTGGATACATGTTTTAGTATAGAGCATTACATAATATATATGTATATAAGGTAGTGATTGGTATAGCAGCATTGATTAGCAGTATAGTTATCATTCCTTCACAATATTTTATATAAAAATGCATACTTATTATTTATAAAGATTACATAGATTTAAAAGCATCTTTTTTTTGCTGCTCATTTACAACTCAAAATACGAGTGAAGTGTAGAATGAAATAGATGTCTTCTCATTTCCCCTGCAAGAGGCAGCCTCATAGCTGAATCAAAATGAATAAATTTGGCAGACCGGTGTAAAAATGGACCTAATCTCTATGACTTAAACGTCCTTCTAAGTTTTTCCCTTCTCGTGATATTTTCAGGCATTTAGCCTACTCATATTGCATTCATTCATTAATAAAGAACCCCCTTTGAAGACTATGACGTTACCGGCAGTAGAAGATGGAATCGCGATTCAAACAGTACCATCTGCTAACTGAAAATATGCCCCCAAAAACGTAAATAAGCTTGACATTTATTTCGTGGAAAATCGCTCATTCATAAAAAGCTCACTGGTAGTGATCATTGTCAGTAACAACGCAAAATGCGATATAGCCCTGTGTGGAGAAGCTGCCCCAGTAAATTCTACTACTACGGTACAGTACTAGACTACTGCTGTGTTCGTCTTGGTAGCGATTGCGTTGTTTGAATTCGATGTAACGTTCCGTTGTACGGTTTAGGCTGAAATTAATTATTTTCATGAACAGATTGACAAAGTTTAGGCTGTGGCAATGAAGTTCAGGTTAGTAGTCAGATAGTTTCACTTATTGAAAGACTTTTGATTTAAGTAAGGGGAGTGCTTTCTCTGACGATTTTGTCACCAGATTTGCATTGGTCTCTATGGGGCGAGAGTTGGACTTTGTCTCGCTTTCGTGGGGCTCTGAATAAATGTGTACGTCTGTTGGATTCAACAGACAACTGTCTACGACCAGCACAAAATTAGCTATATATTGATCCCAAAAAAACAGATCCTTGAAAAAGGAATGAAACATAATCAGTGATATTGCAAAAAGTTGATTAGATATCAAAAAGCTGAATTTTTTCAAAATTGTTTAGGGATTTGTCAACATTTTAAAGTTTAAATGGTGGCTGTAGCTGAAGGATTGAGGAAGAAGAAGGATTTGAAAGTTGAAGAAGTTTAAGAGGATTGAGAGGATTTAAAACAACTCAAATGGAAAACCATGTAAAAAATATTATGAATATTGATTTATATTAATTCAAGCATAAGAGGTACAAAGCTGAAAAGATATAGCAGTCATAGCCTGAAACTGCTGAATTTTTTGATAGCTGAACGGTTTTAATAGCTGAAGATTTGAAGGCGCTGAAAGGTGTCGCGGAAGAAATAGAAGAAGTTGAATAAAGATTCAAAGAACAATACTTGGAATGCTGAAGCAGCATTCCAACAATAAACCCGTTTGTGCTCCTTTTCCACCCCCCTTGCCCAATAAGAATTGATAAGATAATCGATAAGGAATCTCATTGATAAGCAGGAATTGATAAGGAATCGGAATTGTTAAAATGTTATCAATACTCATCCCTAATCCTCACACAAACTATCAAAATTATTTTAGATTTTCGAAACGAGTTATTGTGAGAATGCTGTTAAGCATTCTCACAATAAGTATGCAGAATAACAATAGTGTTTTTGCTTGCAGCAAACACACTAATAATATATATATGAGAGAACAAAGGTTGTGCCCTTGCCGAAGGCAAAGCACACCCAATTACTGAATGGAAGGCTGGCAGCAAATAAGAGCAAAATAGCTTTAAACTAGCTTTTGCCGGTGTGACTGAAATGTTTTTAATACTGCGTGATAAAACATATTTAGGAAAAGTCAAGACAGTAGGATCCTTGAATTTGATGGAGTGCAAATATTTTTGTTTCTCTTAACTGCGTTCAAATGGCCAGTGCTCAGTGCTTCAAGTGTTATACAGTATATGTGTATATTGTTTCCCAGGTGACAAAGCTGCAGGTAACTGAAAACAGAAGCACCATCCGTGTGGAGATGCAGGTGGCACGTATGGTGGTTGTCATGGTGATAGCCTTTCTGCTGACCTGGTTACCCTACGCAGCCTTTGCCCTGTCGGTGATGTTTGACCCAAGTCTCTACATCGACCCACTCATTGCCACAGCTCCAATGTATCTGGCCAAGTGCAGCACTGTCTACAACCCTATAATCTACATATTCATGAACAGACAGGTATGCCCTCAGTCACTCAAACCTGAAGGCTTGCACACACATTATTTACAGCAGGCTTCAGATTAAAGAAAACAGTTTAACTGTGTGTTTTGTTGAAATATGTCTGTCTTTCCAGTTCCGGGACTGTGCAGTTCCCTTCCTTCTGTGTGGGCGGAACTCCTGGGCCTCAGAACCAGAAGGTTCAGAAGCTGACACCACAATCTCCTCTGTCAGCAAAAGCCACAGAGTGACACCAACATGAGCACAATGTATGAGCACACATACACCAACACTTAATTAACTACAATGATACAACATAAAAACTGACAAGTTCTTTGCAATTTAAGACACTGTTAAACCCTTAAGGATTCAGTGTGCCAAGCTTATCAAATGTTGGCATGTCATTGACTTTCAAATTGTAATATTTTTAGGACCTATGAGTGCCTCATTTAAAGAGTACTTAATACTGTTTAAAGTCTGCTCTATCTGCTCTAAAATATCACCAAATGTTTCCACTATAGAATATCATTTAAACATAATAAACGTGCTTAACTTGTGTTTGTATTTCAAATGTTAACATTATTGAAGATCGTTGCGTGTGCAACGATCTTCAAAGTGCAAAGACTGACTGCAAACTGCAAAGCGAGCAAGGATGAGCACAACAAACTTTGAAAATCAACTGCTGCTCAAACTTAACAAGAAGTTTGTAGACTAATCCTCTTAAAGGAGAAATCCGCCGAGTTTTCACATAGATTTCTGTTTCTTGAGGTCACCGAGTACTGGCGGTACGGACAAAAACCCAGAAAACAATCGGTTTTACGTAGCTCGAGTTGCTACAGCCAGCAGCTAACGCAGCCTGGCAGCTACAGCTCTACATCAGTCAGAGTGGAATTTGACACAGAGTACATTTTGGCGACGAAGGCTGCAGCACAGTTTTTGTGGTCTTGAACATTGCAATCCATATTGTCCATGGTACTGTCACAATTTAAGTCCAGTTCGGTCTCAGAAGCACTGGAGAGTGCGGGTACAGATGAAATCAGAGGAACACTACTCAAATTTGCAACTGGTTAAAAACGTTCTTTATCAACATGGGAGTGGTCCCTTTTTAAATGTTTTGCATAAGAATTGAAATTGTGGTAGGTTCTCTGACATTGATCTTGACTACAGACTAAAGTGTATTCCTGTCCATCAGAAAGTGCATGGACATGTCTGAGATGATTAACAAGCCTCTTTACATCTCTAGAAATGTGTCTTTTGTACTTTGGACAGATGTACATGGTGACTTAACTTACAGAACCTGGAGTTTTGCGACAAGCTCCATGATTCTAGATCTCTTCCCACCAGAGATCTGCATGCCATAAAGATGCTCCATGAACTTAAAGACTGCTGCAACCTGTAAAGGATAGGGCAGGTTGCAAACCCAGTACAGCTTAAAGATCCTGTAAAGTGGACCTGGAAACGAGTTTTAAATTTGCCACATGATACGCAGATTTTCTATACATGTGAGGTTGTCTCTTGTAGTGGTCAAGAGGACACGTAGAAGGCCTAGGACAAGACACATATAGATCAGGGAATGTGCTCTGGTCAACTTAGGTTAAGTACAAGATGCAGAGAATAGTACAAGCAATGATTGATGACCGCATCCCCTGTGTGTTGTTTCTTCTGTGCATCAAGTTGTGGAATGCGTACCGTTTAAGGATATGTTGTGGTGGTAACTATATTTGTATAGCCCAGCCATATATAAAGGACTTCTGAGAGACATGTTTTCTCACTCATGCTAGCCACTCTGTTGTGGATTGGTGGCATGATCCGACGTCGAGCTAATAAAACCGAGTCAACCCTTTTTATAATTGTCGTGACTCTTTCCGGCCTGCCTGCTGAGAGATCTCATCCTTACAATTGACGTCACGAACGGTATCTTCAGCTAGAACCCGGGTGAGCAGACTTTGATTGTAATTATCAAATGGTTATGTTGACTTCTGCTTACCTGGAGGGGACTGGCTGCTGGGATAACGAATCTGGGTAGTTTTTAAAGGGGGAAAGGATGATTTCTGTGCAGGCATTAAGGAAAGTCACACGACTTAGGTGTAATCTAACACCTTGATAATGAATTGGCAGAGCTGTGCATTACGGCATTTGATGACTGTTCATGTTATACAAATTACGACAAGGCCTAACAGTTTCTTGGGAGCGAATAGACTACGGAACAGATACGAGACGGAGACCATGAGCAACGGCTAGTCCGCTTGGCTTCTAATTGGTTAAAAAAAAGTTTTGTGTCTGCGTAGGTCATATGATGCGGTGAAAGGCCGTTGTGTTGAATTGTGTCATGATAAGACGTATGGACCGTAAAATCCTCAACAAAAAAAAAACGTAGAAGTTAGAAGGTCAATAATTTAAAGGCAGTATTCCCGGTACTGTAAAGTCCGTTAACAAGTCTCGTTGCTGGTTCGAACGATATAAAAACTTAGGTTAATGGTTGTAGATTAAAGATAAATACACAAATGAACGTAAAGAAATAAAAGGTTTGACTTAAGATATTAGTTACTAACATTTTCTTTTACTAAACGTGCATGAAAAAATAAGGAGCCAATCTAGTAAACCCAATGTGCCTATGGTAATTAAATTCAGGACAGAAACCACGCAAGGAGAAAAATACCATATCAGAGTCGCTAAAAATGGATCTACAGTTAAAACAAGTTCCAACTATAAATGTTATTCGCAAGTCATTCATTCCGAAGGTGTCCGAAGGAGGAAAGATGAGAGAAGGGAGATATGCTCAAGGAGAGACTCGCCCCTCCTCACACGACCCCTCCAAGACCAAACATGGCACCACAGGCCATGTTTGTACAATCAGGAACTCAAAAAAAACTTAAAGATTTATAGCACGGAACTGACTCAGATGATGTTGATTCTCATGATTGCATGGATATTATTGATTCTACATCCAGTGTAAGGACAGACTTGCAACAAACAGCTTTGGAACATGGTGATTGTATTCTATTTTGTGATGGTTCAGCAATGCACCCAAATGATAAAACTATTCTTTCGGGATATTCCATAGTGGATAATTGTATTTTTATCAAAGCCTATAGATTTGTGTATTCTACTTAGGCTACAGAGTTGATAGAATTGACCATAACTTGTATAGCTCAAATAATAGTAAATATTTAATGGAACATGTTATTCCTCGTTAGACTCTGACAATGGAATTCCTTATACTTCTAGAGTAACCAAACGAGTAGCAGCATTGGGGATTAATTGGACATTTCACATTCATAACCCTCAAAGCTCAGCACAAGTGGAAAGAACAAATAGGACCATTAAAAAATAAATTGGTGACATTACATCAGACAAAACAACTTGGATAGACGCCCTTCTACAGGTGATTCTATCAATCAGAGCTATGGCAAATTCAGACACAGGATTGGCCCCCCATGAAGTTTTAATGGCTCGACCTTTTCCTTTAGGTGTGCTGATGGACGAGACACCAGCAAAACTTTGAGTCACACGGATGAGTTCCTGTTTGAGCGATATCGATTCAGCCGACAAGGACTCATTTATTTGCAAGACCTTCTCGGGCCGTACATTGCAAATCTCACACGCCGCAGCAGAGCTTTAACTGTGCTACAGACTCTCTGCATAGCCTTGAGGTTTTTTGCGTCAGGTACATTTTTATACAGTGTAGGCGATGCAGAAAACATTGGCAAAGCCGCAGCATGCGTTGCTGTTAGAAAAGTGTACTTGGCGCTCAACCAGCTGATGAATAAATTCATCATATTCCCAGGCTATGTCCCAGTCAATGACATCAAAGAGGGATTTTATGCAATTGCAGGTAATTGAGTAAATACATATTTGACCATTTCATGAAAATGCATTCCTATCACTATTCATTACGGAGTTTATCATTATGCAGAGTTTCCTAATGTCATTGGCGCAGTGGACTGCACCCATATCCGCCTGAAAAAGCCCTTTGGGCCAAACAAGGCCGATTTTGTGAATAGAAAGGGCTTTCACAGCCTTAATGTGCAGGTACTTATTACATAATTTTCCTCATATTACATTGCTCTAAAAACAATCATTTGTCTTTGACAATAGACATGGACCTTGCAATTGCCTGCTGTAGGCTACCCATGTACTGTACAAAACCCATGACTTGACTGCAATTCATCTTAGATGATCTGTGACTCCACCTGCCTGATCACAAATGTTGAGGTCAAGTGGCCGGGGTCTGTCCACGACTCCCGGATATTCCGAGACTCCACACTATGCCACAACTTTGAGCAAGGTATAGCAAATCTCATGTCATTCAGAAATTGATTATTTTGGAGGTGATCCAACATTGTTCATATCATATACTAGGTAACTATGATTGGCTCCTAATTGGAGACAGGGGTTATGCCTGCAGGCCCTGGTTCATGACCCCCTATCCCGAGCCAGCCCCAGGCCCTGAAGTGAGGTTCAACGGTGCTCTCGCCAAAACGAGGGCACGGATAGAGATGACCTTTGGCCTACTAAAGGGCAGATTTAATTGTCTGCGGGGGCTGAGGGTGGAACCGGACAGGGCCTGTGCGATCACAGTGGCATGTGCCGTGCTCCACAATGTGGCCACAATCAGGAGGGAGAGGGTCCCAGTGATCGTGGCCCATCCTGAGGACGATGTGGAACCGATCCATCTAAATGAGCGGTCTGGAGCGGCTGCAAGGGACATAATTGCCCAGCATCATTTCAGATAGCTGTCCAGATGACTTTGGGTAATGTTGGACTCATTTCATGTTCTTTATGTTTGCATGTTTCATTTATATGGTTAGCCACCCTCTTTGCTTTCAAGTTACCCATTAATAGTCCATCCTCAGCCATCAGTTGGGAGTCCATCCCAACTCAGTCTGGTTTGCACCTCCACTGCCAAGGACCAAGGCAGACTGCAGCAGATAATTTGGTCCCACTCTGACCTGTTCCACTCCAGGACCAGCAAGAGAGCAGGCAGGATCATTGCTGACCCTTCCCATCCTGGCCACCACCTCTTCCCATCCAGCAAAAGGGTCCGGTCCATTAAAACCAATGGACTCACAAACAAGAGTCAGGTGGTTGAGCGGTTAGGGAATCGGGCTAGTAATCAGAAAGTTGCCTTTTCGATTCTTGGCCGTGCAAAATGACGTTGTGTCCGTGGGCAAGGCACTTCACCCTACTTGCCTCGGGGGAATGTCCCTGTACTTACTGTAAGTCGCTCTGGATAAGAGCGTCTGCTAAATGACTAAATGTAACAAGGGGCTCACAAACAAGCCCCCTGCACCACACTGACTCTGGGACCCCCGCACACAATGCACTGCAGTTTGCATCCTTATTCATTCAATTCATTCTGAATAGAGGAACATGCTGAAGAATAATGTAAGAGATCCATGTTGTACAATAAAGCCTTTATTTTTTCCCCCTTTAATGGTTATCCTGTAAATGAAGGTGCACAAGAAATAAGATTTTCAGTTCAGTTACAATTCATGGCAAAGCTCACAAATACTTTAGCCGAAGCTTTGCTTTACAGGGTTAGACTTACATTCAGCTGCCGTTTAAGCAATTTAACCTCCAAGTGGAGGTTATGGATTTTTGCACGCAAGTATCGCTTGTATAGTGTGCGCACATGTTCAGTGTCAGTCTGGAAAAAAAGACAAACCATTCATAACTTTGTTCAGTGTGGTGGTCAGATGCCAACTAAACTCAGACCTCACAATGTGAGGGTATTTAATGAGAACTCACCTCCCCATCCCCAGTTCCCGAAGAGTGAGAGGGGCCAGACTCATCAGGCCGTGGTCCAGTAGGATTTGCCTAAAGGAATGCATTGATTTAGTGAGTGCCACAGGAGTGAGTGGGATAGGAGTATTAGTTAACACAACTTGCATTTACCAAATCGCTGGAGAAGGCGGAAAGAGTGTCCTCATCGTCTAGACCAACCTCCTGTTAGTGAATTAGGAATTATTAGGAACTGTAGGAAAGTGCCTTCGGTTTGAAAAGACACGCTATGAACATGTTTCGAATCATTACACAATGAAGCAGCAATATCAACTTACATCAGTGGGCTCCTCTCCCCTGACCGACAACACATTGGGAGGTGGCTGCAGGAGTGTGATCGAACCTCCGGCCACTGCAAAATGTGACGATGGTTAACCAAATGACTAATTATGAAGGAAACTCATAGAATGAAGTGCACCTACCTTGGACATATGGATTCTCTCCTGCCACCACCTCTCCAGAGGAGCTGCCCCCAGCTATGCCCTGCATAATGGGCCTACCCCTGTTGTTGGCCAGGGCCAGCTCCTCAGCAAGGGTTAGCTCAGGACCTGGGGGTCCTCCCCCCCGTCTTCAGCATCTCTGCCTTTTTCTTGTTTGCTAAAATATGAAGGATATGACACTGACAAGCTGTTCAATACATTACCATGGCACATATTGTATTGACTCACCAGCCTGAATTATGTTTTTGTGCTTCACTTTCACTTGCTCCCATGTTCTTTTAGTGGCCGGGTTGCAACTACATGGGGGTTGAAAGCACTCATATATATGACAGTGTTATTAGTACACCATACCATATCATCATTGTTGGAAATGATTAAAGTGGACTCATGATACGGAGAGAATCTAACACAATTTCTTTTCACTGCTTCAATTGATTGAATAATACATAGCCTACATACATACTGTGATCTGCCCATACACAGATTTGCACATGCATATTCAAACTCATACTTCTATATGGTCATCTACACATACATGCATATGCACATATATAGTACATGATAAATAAGCGCTTTCAGTACATACATCATCATAAGTGTCTATGAATTCGTATCAATTAGATACTCTTTGGCCGTGGTTTTATCTAGGCCTACTTATTCTGTAAGCAAGATATCATTCGATGATTAATTTCCATTAAATGATTAAAGTGGACTCATGATACGGAGAGAATCTAACACAATTTCTTTTCACTGCTTCAATTGATTGAATAATACATAGCCTACATACATACTGTGATCTGCCCATACACAGATTTGCACATGCATATTCAAACTCATACTTCTATATGGTCATCTACACATACATGCATATGCACATATATAGTACATGATAAATAAGCGCTTTCAGTACATACATCATCATAAGTGTCTATGAATTCGTATCAATTAGATACTCTTTGGCCGTGGTTTTATCTAGGCCTACTTATTCTGTAAGCAAGATATCATTCGATGATTAATTTCCATTAAGCCTATTGCCAGCAGGCACATTTAAAGAAATGTGATCTGATTGGGTTAATGAGGCACTTAAGATGAGCCTATACATTTTCCCAAAACTTACGCATTTAGCTTATCGGCAATTTTTTGCCAAGCTGCCTGTCTTGCTCTGGCAGCAGTGGCGGTGTTTGATTTAGCCATTATAATTTCTTTATAGTCCTCGTACAGACTCATTATTAAGGTTTGCTCCGATGGCGAGAATGTCACCGCTCTCTCTTTAGTAGTCATTTCCGCCATATACCGTTAGAAAATCAGGGTTTTGGTGATCGACCTTTCCTGCCTTTTACATTTACATTTAGTCATTTAGCAGACGCTCTTATCCAGAGCGACTTACAGTAAGTACAGGGACATTCCCCCCGAGGCAAGTAGGGTGAAGTGCCTTGCCCAAGGACACAACGTCATTTGGCACGGCCGGGAATCGAACCAGCGACCTTCGGATTACTAGCCCGATTCTCTATCCGCTCAGCCACCTGACTCCCTACGCCTTTTGAAGTAGGACGTGGGCGTGCAATTGAAGTAGGACGTGGGCGTGCAATTACCCTGATAAGTTTAGCCTGATTGAAATTAACCACATGATTTGGATGCGGATCAGCCGTTGACGAACCGAAATTTGCTGTTCTCACTCATCTCGCTAATGTTAGCGGGCTAAAGGGACAATGGATTAATTTAGCTTCAACCCTTACGACGAATGGGGCCCTGGTTGAGACCTAAGCTTGGTGTTGTGTTGTCATTTATTGTCAGAGGTCTGGTTTTCTCTCCCAATCTGCAGATTGATAAATACTTATTCAAATCCAGAACTCAACCGAATTTAGTCACTCCATTTATGAAGAGACGGACAAAACACTTTCTTCATCAATTGGCATTGTCGAGCAGCAGGATTGCAGAACCAGATCCAGGAGAGACCCACGGCAGCACCAGTATAAAGCAGAACCCGTGGTGCACAAAACTATCTGCTAGGCCTCAACAGGAGGAAGATAATATTAGAGTTTTGGTTTAGTAAATTTGGGTCATTAATTGACTTGCTATTTTTACTTTGTCTAGGTCATAGTTGGCAAACTCTGATAGCGTACAAGAACTCTGGTCGTGTGAAGTATTGAAAAAGTATGTAAAACAATCTGTGTTCTTGATCTGAGGCAAAGGATCTGTTAAGAGAATACGTCCCATACTCTTGATCTGGGGAAAAGGATCTGATAACAGAGAGTATGGTTTTACAGATACAGACCAGGGGTGAACCAAACAAGGAAAGGTATGTGTTTCTTTTAAAATGCATGTTTACAGCTGAAAACTTTAGTTGAACAGAGATCTTATGTTGGTTTGAATTGTATTAAGTTGAATTGTAACTGTATTAAGTTTTGTGTTGGGCTTTTCTCTTTTGAACAGAGATCTTAGTGGGACTTTAATTTTGGTTTGAATTGTAACTGTATTAAGTTTTGTGTTGGGCTTTTCTCTTTTGAACAGAGATCTTATTGGGACTTTTTGGTTTGAATTGTGTCAGGTGGCTGAGCAGTTAGGGAGTCTGGCTAGTAATCCGAAGGTTACAGGTTCGATTCCCGGCCGTGCCGCATGACGTTGTGTCCTTGGGCAAGGCACTTCACCCTACTTGCCTCTGGGGGAATGTCCCTGTACTTACTGTAAGTCGCTCTGGATAAGAGCGTCTGCTAAATGACTAAATGTAACTGTATTAAGTTTTGTTTTGGGCTTTTCTTAAGACCAAGCACAGTAGGTGGGCGGTCATAATGTATTAGGGTCAAAGGCTTTATGCGAGAGACCAACTTTTAACTGTAAAGTGGGTTTTAAACAAGTGAGGGATACTTTGACAATGTAAAGGGACAGTTAGGATTTTAACTGACAAACTTGGCATTAAATGATCAGCGAGGGACACAATTAAATACGGAGGGAAAGATAGACTGGCAGTTTATGGATTAACTCGTCTCTGTTAAGCATGAATTGTGGTTATTTTGTTACTCATGACGTAACGGAGTTGTGGAAATTATTGTAGGCGCGTTCCCAAGTTGAGGTTTTTTTGTATGCGCGTCCCATGATTGAGCGCCCGGAAGGCGAGGATAGTTTGGCTTGAAAAGGCCATATTTGTAGTTCACTAGCGAGATATATTGTACCGGTAGTTCTTTTATTCTTCAATAGTGTTATGTGCCCGTTTTACAGTGCTATGTGATTTTGTGACTGTTCTAAAGTGCTGTGTGATTCTTGCTGCAGTAAATCATAAGAGTTGGCTACATAGCCTACCGTTATGAGATTTGTTACAGATACTTTGTATTCAGATACATTGTAATTCAGTATGGGTAATCTAGCTTCCAGTACGGGAGCGATAGAGACGTTGTTAGTCCAGCCCGATATATGTTGTGATTTACATGGAATTCAAGCAGTGTCAAGCATGGAGAGATGGCATGCGTGGATTAATCATGACCCGAGACATTGTTTTCCGCTGGAGGGAACGTTTGATGTAAAATAATATATATAAATGAGAGTTTAAAAGCGGTTTTGAAAGACAAGGAAACAAGTCGGACGTGTAAACAATTTGTCAGCTGGCCAATGTTTATGATATGGTTAACTGAAGCTACGAGACGACGTGGCATTGTCTATCTTGAGAAAATACAGTCAGATCAAGCTAAAACTGATTCTGATAGAGAAGCTACGTGTGAGCTGGAGCGTCTTGAGAGACAGAGACAAGATGAACAGAAACGTGAGGTAGAACGTTTCGAGCGAGACAAACAAGAGGCTGCTAGAATTGAACTAGAGCAGTTTGAGAAACGGAGGGTCGGGGAGTCATTGTTAAGAAGTGATCAGACCGAACAAAGTCATAGAGTGAGGAAACTCGAGACATTGCTTGCACATGCTAACATGAAGTTGCTTGAACAGACTAACAGTGCCGAAACAAATTGTGAGGAGTCAGTAGTTGTGAAACAGGCTGAAGGTAGCGCTCAAGGGAAACTACTACCTAAGATTTGTAGCCTATTTACCGACGATAAAGATGATGTTGTTGCTATAGCTGTGGCTATGCAGAGGAGAGCCAGAGACAGGGGAAATGCATTGTTAGGGGAAGCAGCGGGTCAGGTGCAGCCAGAACAGAACCTACAAGAGAAAGTCGAGGTTCATATCACAGCAAATATGATAGGTGAGGTTAATCAGGAAGGCCTGTAACTATCAGTTGAACCCCCAGGTATCAATGAACCCTATGTGTGCAAATCCAGGTCCTGATGTATGACAGCCTATGTACCTTTATCGCCCATGGTCAGTGACTGAGCTGAGAGAGCTAGGAAAGGGATTTTCTGACATGAGAGGAATTTTCTAAGAGATTTGCAACTAGCTATCAATGCCAACATTTTCCTACTTTTATTGATTTGAATCAAGGGTTAGAGGGTGAACTCCAGCCCGGTATGTTGAGAAAACTTAAAGCATAGATTTCTGATGGTGTTTAATGGCAGTAATACTGGAGGGGTGTTGCTTGACTGGAGCAAAGTGTATGATCGCAAACAGAAAAGATGAGGAACCTACAGATGATCTGGAAAGACTTACTAGGATTTCTTTTGGGGAAAAAAAACACTCTGGTTTTACAGCAGCTGCATCCCCATGCCACTTTGTCATGTGTTCATATGTGGATTGCTTCCTGAACTCCAGGTAGAAGTTAAGAAACAGGTTCTACATTGGGAGAACAAAACTGTTGATATGGTTATGGATTATGTCAAACATAATTGTACATTGATGCAGGAGAAACGGACAAAACACTTTCTTCATCAGTGTTACCATGGCGATCTACCCCGGTAACAAGTGATCCAGCGTCGTAGTACAGAAAACCCTGGGTTGAACCTGAAGTTACCTCGCTAACGCCAAATCTTGATTCGTAGTACAGGCCCCTGGTGAGCAGAGTATTCATAGTTTTAAGCCAGGTGATTATGTTTTGGTACGCAGTTTAAAAACATTGGCGCAGCAA
Source organism: Thaleichthys pacificus (assembly GCA_023658055.1). NCBI lineage: Eukaryota > Metazoa > Chordata > Actinopteri > Osmeriformes > Osmeridae > Thaleichthys > Thaleichthys pacificus. The sequence goes on along the minus strand of CM042863.1, from coordinate 1,679,300 downwards.
GATCAGCCAAGATTTGGACCTCCAACTCAGGTTCTTTTGGCGACCAGAACAGCTGTTACGGGTAATATAGTGGTTAACATCAAGTCCATTAGAGGACGTTCTGATACTTCTTCTGAAAGTTCATTCTCGTCCATAGATTCCATCGACAATGTTGATTAAGAGAGATAGTGTTGCATGTCATGAAATGTCTAATTATGAGTGCAAACTGAGTCGGACAGATGGAGAAAGAGAGGAGAAGGAGTGGAGAAGGAGAGGCCATACCTAAAGAGGAATTCGAGTTCGGCTGAACCTCGGATGAAGACATCCTCTTTCTTGAAATTTGTTTGTGTGCAATGTGATTTAAGTTCAGAGCCTTCCTTACGTTAGGGATGTAATAATGAATAGTATTCAGACGTAATACAGAATTGTGTTGAGAGTTATGTACATTTAGCATGTGAGTGTTGTGAATTAGTTTCGTCACACTAGATGACATTTGGTGATTTTATCCTTGCTCGGATGGAGTTTTGACCAAGTGATTGTCTAAGTGTGAAGTGTAGAGTAGATTAGCCGCATGATCTTTTACTCATTCTTTGCCAAGTGTGGAGTGGGGTTTTGTTTGTGCGAGTATAGGTTGTGTGTACGAGTGACTGATAACTCATGCATCATTGATAAATGTGATGGGAATTCATTTTGATTCCAGATTGATTTAAACGGTGCAGGCTTCTCAGACATTTATATAGTGATTTAGTGTGTTGAAAATGGTAAAACCATTTCCAAAGATAGAAAAGGGAGGACTGATACAGCAGATTTTCTATACATGTGAGGTTGTCTCTTGTAGTGGTCAAGAGGACACGTAGAAGGCCTAGGACAAGACACATATAGATCAGGGAATGTGCTCTGGTCAACTTAGGTTAAGTACAAGATGCAGAGAATAGTACAAGCAATGATTGATGACCGCATCCCCTGTGTGTTGTTTCTTCTGTGCATCAAGTTGTGGAATGCGTACCGTTTAAGGATATGTTGTGGTGGTAACTATATTTGTATAGCCCAGCCATATATAAAGGACTTCTGAGAGACATGTTTTCTCACTCATGCTAGCCACTCTGTTGTGGATTGGTGGCATGATCCGACGTCGAGCTAATAAAACCGAGTCAACCCTTTTTATAATTGTCGTGACTCTTTCCGGCCTGCCTGCTGAGAGATCTCATCCTTACAATTGACGTCACGAACGGTATCTTCAGCTAGAACCCGGGTGAGCAGACTTTGATTGTAATTATCAAATGGTTATGTTGACTTCTGCTTACCTGGAGGGGACTGGCTGCTGGGATAACGAATCTGGGTAGTTTTTAAAGGGGGAAAGGATGATTTCTGTGCAGGCATTAAGGAAAGTCACACGACTTAGGTGTAATCTAACACCTTGATAATGAATTGGCAGAGCTGTGCATTACGGCATTTGATGACTGTTCATGTTATACAAATTACGACAAGGCCTAACAGTTTCTTGGGAGCGAATAGACTACGGAACAGATATGTCACAGGCCAGGACGAACCTAGATAATTGTGATTAGATACACCTGTGGCCAATTTAGATAGGGAGTGTTGGACTGGCTGTGTTCTGAGATAAATACTGCAATGGTTGTTTGTGAGGGAAGGGGTTCTTTTTGCCAGGCATGCTGACTGATGCATGTTATTCTTCCCCTGGGGATCGGCGCGAGAGTCCGGTCTTCCTAGCGCTGCTTGGAAATAGCCACAACGGAATTGGACATCCTACCAGGCTCCCTGTAAAATCCCCGAGACAGTGAAAGGCGGACACCGCGCCCGACGTTCTGGAGGGCAAACTGTCACCGCCTGTGGGAGTAGCTTTGGGTGGCGTTGCTGCTCTGGACTGAGTGCCATTCCGTGGACCGGACGCTAAGGGGAAATTCCAGGCTGGTATCGTTGTCACCCAAGGAAAGACTTTATACCTTGTGTTGGGCGGTTGTCCTTTGGGGAGTATTTTTATTGTATTGAATCTAACTTGTAATAAAGTCTTACGTGAGCCATTACCTGTCCTGGTCATCCGTGTTGGAGATTGTGTGCTGGAGATTTTCAAACCCTGTAGTGGGTGGAGTGGTCAAGGCTTGTCCTATTAGTGGGCAGGCACTTGACAGATACGAGACGGAGACCATGAGCAACGGCTAGTCCGCTTGGCTTCTAATTGGTTAAAAAAAAGTTTTGTGTCTGCGTAGGTCATATGATGCGGTGAAAGGCCGTTGTGTTGAATTGTGTCATGATAAGACGTATGGACCGTAAACTCTTCAAAAAAAAAAAAACGTAGAAGTTAGAAGGTCAGTAATTTAAGGGCAGGATTCCCAGTACTGTAAAGTCCGTTAACAAGTCTCGTTGCTGGTTCGAACGATATAAAAACTTAGGTTAATGGTTGTAGATTAAAGATTAAAGATAAATACACAAATGAACGTAAAGAAATAAAAGGTTTGACTTAAGATATTAGTTACTAACATTTTTCTTTTACTAAACGTGCATGAAAAAATGGGGAGCCAATCTAGTAAACCCAATGTGCCTATGGTAATTAAATTCAGGACAGAAACCACGCAAGGAGAAAAATACCATATCAGAGTCGCTAAAAATGGATCTACAGTTAAAACAAGTTCCAACTATAAATGTTATTCGCAAGTCATTCATTCCGAAGGTGTCCGAAGGAGGAAAGATGAGAGAAGGGAGATATGCTCAAGGAGAGACTCGCCCCTCCTCACACGACCCCTCCAAGACCAAACATGGCACCACAGGCCATGTTTGTACAATCACGAAACACAGTTTGACAGGAACTCAACAAAAAAAACGGCCACACACACACAAATCCAGCTGTGCACTTAAAGATTCATAGCACGGAACTGACTCAGATGATGTCGATTCTCATGATTGCATGGATATTATTGATTCTACATCCAGTGTAAGGACAGACTTGCAACAAACAGCTTTGGAACATGGTGATTGTATTCTATTTTGTGATGGTTCAGCAATGCACCCAAATGATAAAACTATTCTTTCGGGATATTCCATAGTGGATAATTGTAAAATATATATTTTTTTAATCAAAGCCTATAGATTTGTGTATTCTACTTAGGCTACAGAGTTGATAGAATTTACCATAACTTGTATATCTCAAATAATAGTAAATGTTTAATGGAACATGTTATTCCTCGTTAGACTCTGACAATGGAATTCCTTATACTTCTAGAGTAACCAAACGAGTAGCAGCATTGGGGATTAATTGGACATTTCACATTCATAACCCTCAAAGCTCAGCACAAGTGGAAAGAACAAATAGGACCATTAAAAAAGAAATTGGTGACATTACATCAGACAAAACAACTTGGATAGACGCCCTTCTACAGGTGATTCTATCAATCAGAGCTATGGCAAATTCAGACACAGGATTGGCCCCCCATGAAGTTTTAATGGCTCAACCTTTTCCTTTAGGTGTGCTGATGGACAAGACACCAGCAAATGATTTAACTTTGTTGCAGGAAACTCAACAACATTATCTGAAGCAGTTGTGATCTTTTGTGTCTGACAATAATCAACAAGTAACAGATTCTCTTCCTACTCCAGGGGCCTGTACTACGAATCAAGATCAACATGCTCTGGATTACTTTCAGTTACCCGGCTACGCGAAGCCTAACAATCGCAATCACGATAAGCGGTACTACGACGGCGGTTATCAATTCTCTAACTCAACCCAGATCTTTCCAATCTAGAGACGTGCGCGTTCACATAAAGGGGCGGTGTTTGCACCGTATGTCCAATCGCAAACATGGACGAAACAAGAGCCGCATATTTCACGCAGGAGGAGCAGACAATAACCTGCCTGCCTGCTGAGAGATCTCATCCTTACACCACACCACAGATTAATGTGTTATTAACTACCCATCCAAATTCGAATGAAAAAATAACACCGACAAGTATGGTAAATTAGGCTTTGAAATCGTGAAAAAATCATCAGTCTTCTCTGCTTGAGACTGGGGGGGCGTGTCGCCTGAAGGAGCTGAATCTCCGCCCCTCGCTGCCTAGTGCCTACCTCCGACCCAGATAATGGACGCTATGTCAAGCCGAACAAAACCGTATAGAATTTATTTGTTCAATGAGTGAAACATACAGATGCATATAAATGAAATGTTCCCCTGAGCTGTAACAGTAAAAATCGACACCAGAGACAGCAGACAGTGAGCTCTACAACTTGGCTACTTCTAACACATTAGCTACCATTTCACCAAAATACCATCATTCTACACCGAGTAGCCTAATATCAATTTAGCGGTTTGCACTAACTCATAGCAGAGATACCTCTGGAAAAGTTATCTAGTATAATTAAGCACACAGAACTGAGTGATGAACTGCTGGCGGCGGTGGATGGTCCAGGTGCGACCAGAGGATGAACGGCCGGAGGGCGATGCTCGGTACGGCTCCGCGCTGCAAGAGAAGCCGTGTGTTGGTGAACCCTGTCTGTCTCTGGTCCATGTTAAAACTGTCCGCCGTGAAATGGTCAGTGCAGAGGCGGCTGTTGGAGTTTATCCGAAGCTTTCCATGAGCGTGGCTCTTCACAAAATCTATCCACCTATTTTTCCTTTCATTATCAATAGGGAACTTAAATGGCGTTGCAGCGCAGCTGGAGTTCTTGCATCCAGGGAAGATGCAGTTGCGAGTGGTGGCAGACATCCTGAAGCTAGCTAGCTAGCTGATGTAGGCTACAATAACAGTACAGCAGTAGGAGCCATTCAGTGATCTGACGTAGATAGGGCAAAGTGACGTAGATAGGGCATTTTTGGGCTCTGCCCATTAAAACCTGATCTGAAAACGGAAGAGAAACTGTTCTTCGGTTTAACTCCACATTTCAGTGTTTTAGAGCTTTGCAAATGCTTTCAGGAACTAATTTCACACGTATATAATGTACTTAGAAGCAAAACATGGAATTTACTTTACAGGATCTTTAAAGAGTTTGTCAAGACTGCATGTCAGGCCTTCATCCTGAAGTGGAATCACAACAGGATCGTTGGCTGCGACGATGACACTGCACTGCTGAGCTGGGGTGTCCTAAGCTCACAAGGCGGGGTTGGTTCACTGTTGTTGCGGTCTCAGGGCTCTCCAGGAGGCTATTGATGCTGGTTCCTGTCTGAAAAAGACAAACACATCCAAAACACAAATTTGGTAATTCATACCTATCCCATGGAACAGAATATGAACACATTTAATGAATTCAGATATTAAAAGTATCTTACAGGCTTTACGTCCAAGATGTAAGATAGAGCTGACTTCATGCTGCATTTACTCCATCCCTGACTTCTTCCCGATGCAGTAGGTGGCAGATAGTGGGTCAGCATCTTGAGGGCTGTGAAGCACTTTGATTCTAAAGAAAGCGCAAATGTAATTTGTTGGCAAAAACTAAATAAGTCCTTCACACAACAGAATACAGAAAATGCTTCATACATTAAACATTAAACAAGGAATTTATTGTCACCCCAATTTTATAAACATTGCTTGCAACTTACCAGCACTCTCAGGTTGTGGTGGTCCTTCAACATTATTTTCCAGTGCAGCCAGCTTTAGCAACTTTGGGACAATGGTAGCTTCCCATTTGCGGAGAAAGAGATCTGCTTTCCCTGGAAACATTTCCCCAAAGTCCTTGTCGATCTGAAGAGTTGTAATAACCGCACGACAAGACATAAGTAATGTACTCAATCACTAAATAAATGCAATCTCATTAATTTAAGTTACAGTAATAAAATAGGCAAACTGACTTACCAGATATGGCATATCAATGAAGCGGGGGTAGTGTTGAAAAATGTCTGCCACAGTGGGTGACTGACTCGTTATCCAAAACCTACGGTGGGCGTAGGTCTTCTCCATACCCATCTTAATTGACGAAAGATTCTCAGGAGTAGACTTCATCCTCTTAATCACAGTTAAACACTGTTTGGCAGACTCTTCATCCCCCTCTGTAACTTCTTCCAGTGTAACAGTGATTTCAGATGACCCACGACCCAAACCCCTTTTGCAATAACGCCGCTGATCGTCTCTAAGGTTCCGCCGTAGATTTCTCAGTTTGTCCTCAAGAAAGCCTGAGTGGCTCGTTGGATCGTAAAAATGCTCCTAAGATATATAGAATACCATTAAATTAGTGATAGTATTTTATTTTTAGTGAGTCAATAAGCAACCATACAATATTCTACACCTGATTATTTACTCACATATCCTTCATTTTCTTCCTCCATTTTAATCTGAAGTTGTTTATCAGCACTTACTGGTACGTTGCAGGAGTTGGTGGAGAAGGGCCAGGAGGGCCAGTGAACCTTTTGCTATTGCTACGAATATGAGAGTCTGGAAAAGAGGGTTACGACTAGGTCAAGAGTGTTACTGCTTGACCACACTAGAATTGTACTGGACTAAGAAGGTTTCCGCTATTTTACTTAAGAGTGTGCTATATCAATATCAACATGATTGTTGCTGTATCCCGTGTATCAGGTCCCTGTGCAACCAGATCATTGTCTCGGCTGTGGAGAACCCAAAGACGGGGTTCCAAATGCCGTTGCTGGGGCTGGCTGACCAGGAAGAGGAGGCGGTGGTTGGTCCGGGCTATGTTGATTGATCTCTGGTGTTTTCAGAGATCAAAAGAGGGATTAAAGAATATATTGTGCTTATTAAAGTTATGCATTGGGCTTATTAAAGTTCTGTCTTATGAACTTAGAAGTGTGCTCAGGCTTAAACATTGGGTCTCACACTGAGTGTGGGAAGCAGGCTGTTCTTTGTGTCTTTATCTCTTAATTTTCAGAAACAACCTTGAAACCGGGTGGAGATGGCACCCGAGCATGTGGGACGCGTAGGCAAGAACAACTCCCTGCTGCACAGGAGAACAAGCTCAACCCTCTTCTTGTGTTTTTTGTTTTACTGCACTGTATATTATATGCTGGGGCAGGGACAGATAGCCAGTTGGACTTCGTGAACCAGCCCAAACTCTGTTGCGGGTAGGGAAACGTAGACAACCCCAGAGCTCTGGACGTGTTGATTTCTAAATGCTGCATTAAAGCTGATATTATGGGACCTGAACATGAAAGAAATCATGAATATGGTTTCACACGAACATTATTCATGTTCTTACGCATTAATTTAACTAGCAGTTGTTTTTACAGAAGCGTAAAACCAAGGGATGCTATCGTACCTAGCCTACTGTAGGGTGTTGATCACCTCCGAGAATACACTAACACATATGCATTTTCAAACTAACCCTAAGTAGCTTTACCTTTACATTTGGCTAAAATGGCTCGTGCTTCGCTAGACTGAGGTGAACATACAAGCGCCACAAAAAAGGCAACTTGCTAACGTTAGACTAGCTAGCCAGGAATATGTGATTGCTGTTTTAGTGCCATTGGCTAACTACTATACATGTTAGTTACAACGTGTTGTTGTTGTTTTACACCCCTTGCTATTATCGGGAAAATAAACGGGAAATTCAGAAAGTTGTTTTCACATATTTTCTCTTGATGCTTAGCAAAAGTAGCTAACCGTTTGTGTTGGCATATTTAGGCTAACTAAGTCAACGTTCCTGAGTTCGCTAACATAAAACGAACATTGTTTTCTTATGTTAGCTACACCTGGCACAATCCCGCAGTAAAACTCATACGTGATATTATTTTCTTTTAACAAAAGATATAAATATTATAACCTTTACTTTACATAACTTACCTCAATGAAGAGAAGACCAAACTGCTGCAGCCGTTTGTCTCAAGCTCATTTCAAACTGAGGCGAGGGAGTGCGTGACGGATCTAGTGATTTGATTGGCCAATTTATTTACACAATGTTATGTTGGACATCTGTGTACCCAAAAACCCCAAAGATGCTGCGGTTTAACACAATATTTGTTAAAATCATCATTACTCAAACATTGTGTTGATTTCTAACACATTCGTTTTAAGAGTGCACTCTTGCTCTCTTAGCCGGTGGCTCGGTGTTGGAAGTGCCTTCTCCAGCAAGGATATTACTCCAACGCTGTCTTTCATTGAGATTTGGTGCCCAGTAACTTTGAAGGGAGCTTTCGGATTTATGTCCACTCACTGACATGATTTCTCTTGCTTCCAACCCAGCATTAGAGAGCGTTTGCACCAAGGTGCTGCGCAGGCAGTGATTGGTGTAGATCGTTGTGCCCGCCGCCTTGCATATCCTGGGCAACATTGTTGCGAGATAATTTACGCCCATTGGCTCCATTTTGTACCTGCGGCAGAGAAAAACAATTATCATTATTATTAATGCGTGTTAGGGTTGGATAAAGCGCGTAAAGAGTAGCTTACATAAAGCCAATAGCCTACCAAATGTCATACGAAGAGGCAGCGCTCCTTGGGTGCAGGTAGAATGCAGGTGCTTTGGGGGGGAGGAGTGACAGATACTTCTCCAAGGAGGTGACAGGACAGCGGAGGTTTCCTGGAAGAGAATACATGTAGCCACGCTGACTGTCCTTCTTGCGCTCCTGTGGATCTTTGTGATTCTTTGTCTCCTCATTGAATGTCATGCTGGCATACTTCTGCCCATTCTCATCAGCGAACGACCCTGTTGTTAGCTGGCGGTTGCCCTCCTTCCCTCGGCGTCCAAAGTGCAGTTGGATATCAAACCATACTTTTCTAACTAGACCCTCTGGTGTGGTCGGATCCAGTGAGGCCTTTATTGTGGTTAGATCGCAGGCTGGTATGGATCCATGATGTTTTGTTTTGTCGTGTCCCTGTCATCTACGGGTTTTTACAACTTAATGAAAACATTGTTTGCAGACGTGAACGCGCTGTCCTTCATTAAACACCAGCACCGACTTAATGGTGGATCATTTAGGTGTCTGTTCAGTCCTGAACGCAGGCAGACGTAACTGCTGATCCCGTAGTGGTCACCCTTTCCATTGCGCACAGTGCCGTAGAAATCCCGCAGTATGTAATTCATTTATTCCCTGGTTATGGTCTTCAGGTCTACGGTTTTCCCTATCTCTTCACACCAGTTGGTGAAGCAGTTAATTGCCCACTTAGTTTGGCAAACAGTGTTTCTTTCGTTGTGCAACATTTCAAAGACCTCAATTTCTTTTTTGTCTATAAGAGCATGACGCCCACCTGAATCATCCTCTTCGGCTAACCATTGATCAAAAGTCATCCCCCCCAAAAGATCGAAGTTAACACGAAACATGTTGTTGATGTGATTACTGTCAAGCTTGAAATGACAACTAATAACGGTCGCGCACAATCTAACCGTTATTTTGATAACGCACGAATATGGAACGCTCCTCAGCTTAATTGACCTATCGCTAAGCCCCGCCCCTCGAACGCAAACGGGCCAATGGCAGTTTAGTAACAGCTGCACTCGGACATCTTCCGTTTACAACTCCATAGAGTAACATTAGGAAACGTGATTCTTCTGTTGTTTTATCGGGTTTGTTGTAATTTAAGTTTTTTTTTAAATATGGTCAAACGATGTGCATGGGGTAGATGCAACACTGATACGAGGTATCAGGAGAGGATGGGCAATGGGGTATATTTCATCCCATTTCCCAAACCTAAACAAGACAGGGCCAAATGTCTCCGGTGGATAAAGCTGCGTGGCAGACCACACAGTCAACTCAATGTAACGAAGATAAACAAGGATGTCATCACATTATTGTCATTGACAGTACCAGCTTACTTTCACCACTGATGTAATGCTAGGTTTAGGCAAGTTATCTCTGGTTAAAACTAGCTAACGTTAACGTTATTAGCTACGTATAACGTTCGGCTAGCTATTCACTAGCTAGAAAGTTAGGACACTGCCCTGTCAGGGACAGGGTAATTCTAGTAAATAAACTAATAAACGTAGGTTTACATCTCAGTGCCTATCCAGATTAGTTCAATTAACTGAAGGTAAATTAATGTAGCTAATCTAACCCTGCGGTGCATCAACAATACTGGTATTGCCAAGCATTGGATCCACGATTCAGGATATCGTGAATGACCGTGAGATGAAGCTTCTCCCTCTTGCATTGAGATCTGTAAATTCTCGCCTCCAATTTAAGTTTGTCATCCACCATATCTACTTTTAAATTATGTACGTATCCCTCCATTCATTGCATAATGAAGTCCCTTTTGACGGCTAAAACTCTAGTTAGCTGCGATAGCTTGTCCGAGTTAGCAACAGTAACTAAGGGGGGCGGGGCTTAGCGATAGGTCAATTGTAAACAGGTGTACAGTTACTTTTTGAGTGCGCACTAATATGGAACGCTTCCCTTTTTAAGCAGCTTGCACACTGCCCCAACAAACTCCAACAAATCCCAACATTCTAAAGTTGGCAGTTGTTGGTGATTGTCTTTAGAATATCCAGTAAACCAACTGCCAGTTTCACACTGCTCAGACAATAACAGATTTGTTTTCAGTTAACTAATTAGCTACCTTTTAAATTGTGTGTTGTAGCCTAGTATCATAAGATGAATGAGGTTGATACCCATTTCCTAAACGTAGCCAGGGTCATGTTAGTCTACCTGGCCTACAAAGTTTCAAGAAGGATTCAGAGGAGACAACCAAGACGGATGAGGAGACTGTGGTGTAAAAGCTGGATACTGCGTCGTGCAAAGCAAGGAGCCTATCCTAATTTATGCAGGGAGCTTAGGTCTGAAGACACCCCAGCTTTTGCAAACTTTGCCCGTTTTGCACCTCAGGCTTTTGATAATTTACTCAACCTGGTTACACCACTAATTAGAAGACAAAACACGAATTTCAGAGACTGCATTACTCCTGGTGAGCGTCTGATGGTGACATTACGTTTTTTGGCAACAGGTAAGCTGCTACAACTCCTATAAATTATCTCACAATACAATTCTTTAACTACACAGTGTAAAGATCATTATGTAACAAGGTTAATGCCAATCTGTGTTGTTCAACAGGCGAAACTTTCCAGAGCCTTGCTTATCTATTTCGAATTGGTTGCTCAACAATCCAGGGAATTATTCCCGAAACATGTGCAGCTATCCACCAGGTGCTGTGTGAAAAATACCTCAAGGTAAGCATAATTTATCATTAGGCCTAACTCAGTTAGTTGTTTCTGTGTAGGCTACATAGATGCTTAGTTGAGTGAGTACTGCTCACTAGGCCAACAGCAAGATGGATAATAACAAAATGAAAGTGTAGTCACAATAGTACATTACAAAGATGCCAAAACACACAAATGATCAAATAATTGGACATGTTTAATAAATAGAATAAATAATTAATAAATAGCCAGAGAGAAAGAGGGAGGGAGAGAGACAGAAAAGAGCGGGGCAGAGAAGAGAATAGGGAGGAAGAGAGAGCTGAATGCCCTCCTTCACAAACACACACACTCACAATTAGCCTTCGGAAGGTCCATATGGATGGTTGGGTGAACGAGGGTTATAAATAAGCCGACCTATTTCGCATTGCACAAATCGAAAATACCGTGGATCTAGTTGTTCCATTGCTCTTAACTCATGTTCCAGGTATTGACAGTAAGATGTTATGTGGTCTTGTTGCTTCACAGCTGTACTCTCAGTGAGAGAGCGCAGTGTACAATTGATAGCCTCAAGCATTTGTAAGTCTCTGTCTTGAGCCTGAGTGTCTGGAGACTTCCTCTTACGTCGAGGTGTAGAAAGTGGGGGTGTGAAATAAGATGTACTGGCAGTTTCCTCCTCTCCCCCATCAACTGCCGTCACATCAGGGTCTTCGGAGCTGATGGTGATAGCCGTAGTAGAGCTATCTTCACCCTCAATCCCTTCTGATGGTGCATCGTCCATTTCAGTTGGTGTATCCTGCTGACAGAAAATATTGACATGTGTTTTTTTATCTCCTTTTAGTGCCCCAACACAACATCTGAGTGGTTAGAGATTGCAGAAGGATTCCAGAAGAGCTGGCAGTTTCCCCACTGTCTGGGTGCTTTAGATGGGAAGCATGTTGCCATCAGACCTCCACCAAACAGTGGTTCACTGTACTACAATTATAAACATTTCAATTCAATTGTCCTCATGGCCCTTGTAGACAGTGACTACAAGTTCCTATATGTTGATATAGGATGTAATGGCAGGGTGTCTGATTGAGGTGTGTTCAGGGGGTGTACTCTCCAACAATCACTGGAACAGCAAACAGCCAACATCCCCCCACCCTCTCCCCTGCCAGGATCCGAAAAAATGGTACCGCATTATGTAGTGTCCGATGAAGCGTTCCCGCTAAAGCCCTACATAATGAAACCCTAATTCAAGGCGAGGCCTTTCTGAGGAACAGAGACTTTTCAACTTTAGGCTGTCAAGAGCAAGAAGAGTCGTGGAGAATGCCTTTGGCATACTAACAAACAGATGGCGTGTGTTGTTCACAACCATAAATCAAAAGCCACAGGTTGTGGAGAGTATTGTTCTGGCCTGCTGTGCAATGCACAACTTTCTCCGGGAGGAACACAGTAGTGTGTACGAGGTACCTGATACCACCCCTGACTGCTGGAGAGAGGATCCTTCGTTACGGCAGGCTGCTCTGCCTGGGTCTACAAATCCCACTCAGCAGGCCAAAAGGATCAGGGAATTCCTAACAGAATATCTAAATTCTGATCATGTAAATGTGTAATGGTCTCTAGTCTTTAAATGTGTTATAGTATTGCCAGGGTGTCTTCAGACCTAAGCGCCCTACATACATTTGTATAGGCTCCCTGCTTCGCACGATGCAGTATCCAGCTTTTACACCACAGTCTCCTCCTCATCCGTCTTGGTTGTCTCCTCTGAATCCTCCTTGAAACTTTGTAGGCCAGGTAGACTAATCATTCATCACCCTTATGAATGATAAGATGATCTTTAAATGTGTTGTGCTTTAAATGTGTGAATAAATTCTTACATCAAGAGACAAGTTTGATTTTGATGGCCTTTTTTTCATATGGATCTCAAGGAACTTCATCTTCTGCAGCATCCAGGACTGGCGTGGTGTGACGAATCCATCACTGCCCGATGGCTTGGCCTTTAGGTAGCGACTGTACTGTGTTCTCATCGACTCCATTTTTGCTTTGACTGCATTTTTTGTAACATACAATAGATTGAGACTAAATTAACAACAACTTAAGCTAATGATTCTAATAATGAGGCTAAATATTGTTTTCAAGGAGCACAAGATCAACTACAGTACCCAGTGTATTATTATTAACCACACAAATGATTTTGGTGCATTTCTCAATACACGGATACTTGTAACGTTAGCCTACTACTAGATCAGGGAGATACTTTAGCATTTCTCAATACACTGCTACTTGTAACCTACTAGATCAGGGAGCAGTGAATTTCGAGTTACGGATATACCATATGAAATACCACAATTAAGTATCGCAGGACAACAAATTCCCTTTATAGTTGATGTACAAACCATCCATACTTCCGGTTTGAGGACAACAGGAAATAAATCTTGCTTAATAGTTGTATCATCTGGACGTATGGTTTGGAACATAGGCATTTCTTTATTGAACAATACGGACTGACGTTGAACCACGGATTCGGTATGGTAATGTTAAAATATAATTATAAAACAGCATCCTTTATTCAAAGATAAAAAAAGAGGGGATGAACCCTGTTATTGACAGTCTATTACAACAATAGTATATTTGGACACGCCTTCCAAAGAGCTATATTGATTCAGCAGCTGTTTGTAGTGCAATAGTTAATAGGCATCTGGCACAATTATCACTCCCGTGTAACTCGACCTTATTGCAATATGTGGACATTCTGGTAGCGGCCAGAAATGAGACAGAATGTGTCTCAGATTCGATAGCTCTGCTCAAACATTTGGCAGCAGGTGGACACCGGGCCTCTCTTGCTAAACTTCAATTTTGTCAAGAATCAATGAACTATCGGGGAAATGGCTGTCGATTTTTGTCACAGGACAGGGTAAACAGCATCAAGGATATTTTAAGACCAAGGAACAAGACTGAGATGTTGTCTTTCCTGGGACTGGTGAACTATTGCAGAAATTGGATAGCTGAGTATGCAGTCCATGACGCAGAACTGCACAAAGCCACACTCAAAGACTCTCCTGAAGTCATTCAATGGAATGAGGAAATGAAACATGCCTTCCGTCATATCAAATATCTCTTGTGTACTGCTCCTGCACTGGGATTACCTGACTATAAACTGACTTTTCATCTGTACGTTGCAGACAATGGTGAAATAGTATCTGCAGTTCTGGGACAGGAACATGGAAATGGAGTTAGGCCAGTAGCCTATTACGGTAAAATGTTGCCACTAATTGTCAAGGGCATGGTTCCCTGTTTAAGAGCTGTTGCATCCGCTGCTTTAATGGTGGAAAAGGCACAAACAATAGTTCTGGGACACCCCATGATATTACACACTTCACATACCGTGAACATTATCTTAGTGAATATTACAACACAACATATGACAAGTCAAAGACGTAGTAATTACGAACACATTTTGACAGGAACTCAAAATTTGACTATTTCCACGGCCACACACACTAATCCAGCTGTGCATTTAAAAGCTTTATTGCATGGAACAGAGTTAGATGATGTAGTCCCTCATGATTGCATGGATATCATCAATTCTTCATCCAGTGTAAGGACAGACTTACAACAGCTTTGGAACATAGTGATTTTACTCTATTTTGTGATGGTTCATCAATGCGCCCTGACGATAAAACTATTCTTTCAGGATATTCCATAGTGGATAATTTAGGAAATTGTATTGAAGCCCATAGATTACCTGTTTCTTCGGCTCAAGCGGCAGAATTAGTAGCGTTAACTAGATCTTGCTTATATGCCAAGGATAAATCGGTTACCATATATACAGACGCATTTTCAGTGGCACATGACTTCAGTAAGATTTGGGAAAACAGAGGTTTTGTAACTACTGCAGGAAAACCCATACAACATGCAGATTTAGTAAGAGGACTATTAGATGCTATGATGTTGCCAACTAATGTTACCATAGTAAAATGTGCAGGTCATTCAAAGGCAGATTCTGAGATTGCCAAAGGTAATAACTTAGCCGACAAACATGCAAAAGATGCAGCGTTAAATTATTCCTTCCCACCATGGATGAATCATTCTTTCGTGAATATTCAAATTTCGGATCCTCCGTTTACTATTGATGACTTGATATCGTTTCAGAATCAGGCAATGCCTTCTGAAGTTCTACTTTGGGAGAAGAAAGGATGCGCAAAGCACAATGATGGTTTATGGAAAACTGTAAATGAGAGAATAGCATTACCAAAAATAGCGTATGAATCCTTAATATCCTATGTACATGGCGTTACCCATGTAGAGAATAAAAGCATTATGCACTATATTTCACAATTGTTTCAGCTAAAAGAGATCATTTGCCGAAACCTGAAGGTCCTTTCCAACAATTACAGATAGACTTTACTCACATGCCCAAGTGTCGAGGATTTTCGTATCTTTTAGTAATAGTGGATCAATTTTCAAAATGGCCAGAAGCCTTCGCGACAAGAAAAGAAAACGCTCAAACAGTAGTTAAGTGTTTGATGGAACATGTTATTCCTCGTTTTGGAATACCAAATGGGATAGACTCTGACAATGGAACTCCTTTTACTTCTAGAGTAACCAAACAATTAGCAGCGGCCTTAGGAATTAATTATTATTATTATTTCACATTCCTTATAATCCTCAAAGCTCAGCCCAAGTGGAAAGAACAAATAGAACTAGAGAGGGTACAATTTCTGGGGAAATTGTAGGGTGTGCTCGCTTGCGTCGGTTGTAAGTTTTTCCCTTCTAGTGATATTTTCAAGCATTTAGCCTACTCATATTGCATATTTCATTAAGAACACCCTTTGAAACAGCTGCAAACCCCCTTTGAAACAAGCTACTGTAACAACGTTGTCACTGGCAGTATGGAATCACGATTCAAACAGTACCGTCTGCTAACTGAAAATATGCCCCCCAAAACGTAAATAAGTTTGACATTAATGTAGGGGGAAATGGCTAATTCAAAATAAGTTTGCTAGAGGCAAGCTAGCTGCTGTTGCTCCACATTTCACTGATTGTTTGAAAGCGCCGGAAATGAGAACGTTTCTTTTGACATAAAGTTTAGCTGTGGCATTGAAGACAGTACTACACACTGCCAGTGGGTGAGCCGAGTCTGACTGAGGCTAACGTCAAAACAAGCCGTGGTGTCACTCAAATTCCAAGTTTTACACAAATCACAAAAATATGCTGACGCACTGGCTGTCTTCGCAATCGCCATATCTTTATAACACTGCCCTCCTTCTGATTTTTGATGTAGAATTGACCCTGGTACGAAATTAAGAAAATACTCATCAAAGATCGACAACAGCTGACGCAATCGTCAACGGAGGCTGACGGGGCTCTCACGTAGCAAACCAATCAAAGTTTTTACAGCAACCTACATTAAAATCTCACCATCTGGCTGTCTTCACAATAGTCATATCGTCATAACATTGCCCTCCTTCTGTTTTGTGGTGTAGAATTGACCGAACTATAAAAATACGAAAATACTAAACTACTATGACGCTTGCATGGCTGCCGCCTAGGCGGTCTCACGGGCGACCCGCACTCGCTCAAATTACAAAGACTTTCACAACCTAAATAAAAAGTCCGAGATGGCAGTTCCACTCGAAATTGCTTTCTCAACAAAACCCAATGGTTGGTAATTTGGGGGGTTGGCATTTTTCACTCATAATCCAAGCTCCAATTTGCGTGCTAGAACGTCTCTATCACGTTGTATCCATGCGTCGTTGCTAACGTGTGCTGACGTAGTGACGTAGGCTAGCACTGCTACCCTTCGTTGACAGAAGACACTTTTTGCCACAAAAACTTTGTAACCTCCTAAACTGTGCAACGGAACGTAAATCCCAATAGAAGCAACGCAATCGAGACCAAGACGAAACGTTTGACACCTAGGTTGTCTATGTAGGCCAAATATTGACTGAGTTTTAGGGGTGGGAAAATAATAATAAGAAGAAGATATATGTGAGAGAACAAAGGTTGTGCCCTTGCCGAAGGCAAAGCACACCCAACTATTAAAGAAAAACTGGTGAAAATACATCAGACAAAACGGACAACTTGGATAGATGCTCTGCCACAGGTACGGTGTTCATTTTAGAACATCCTCAGATCTCAGACTCATTTCTCATTCTCAAACGAAAAGGTGTCAGATCTCAGACCAAAAGTCGTTAGACTCAGAAAAACCTCTGTCATTCTCAGACAAAACGCTCTCAAACTAAACGCCATCATTCTCAGACAAAACGACGTCAAACTAAACGCCATCATTCTCAGACAAAACGCTCTCAAACTAAACGGCCTCATTCTCAGACAAAACGCTCTCAAACTAAACGCCATAATTCTCAGACAAAAACAGACGAACGTTGAACAGACGTTGAAACAGACGTGAAAGCCCATCTCGGGGGGGGGGGGGGGGAGTGCTTGACGACCCTGTAAATAAATAAATAATAAAATGCATAGTTTACCCACCTCTATTTTTACCACTACACCACTGGTCGTATAGATTGGTTCTCTCTTCCCATAACTCCAGGAGTACATCTTCCCGTTCTTGGGTCCAGAAGCCAGCCATTTTCAGATTTTAAAATCAGTTAAAATTACGAAGTGAGTAAAGAGCTCAAATCGACATCAAAGAGAGCTCGAGGATGTTATGCACGCGAGTTAAGCCTAGTTGTCAAGGTAACGAGCTGTCAGAATGTTGGAGTTCGTTGGAAATCCCTCTACATTGGTCAGACATTCAGCAACTTCACCCGATCCGACTGAACATGTTGAACTCTTCCGACAGTACCCGACAAACGCCAACAAACACAAACTGCTGGCCCACACTGACCCGACTGTTGGTGTTTGTTGTAGAATGTTGGCGTTTGTCGGGGGAATGTGCGAGCTGCTTAAGGTAAACGTAAAAAGGCGCACAGTACTTTATCGCTCAATAATGCACACCTCGGAACTCCCTCTCAACCAATCAGAATGCTTGATTTCATCCACCCGTATTATAAATACACATATATATTAGTGGTGGTGGGCCGTTAACGTGAGACTCTTATCGGGCGCTAAAAAAAATATTGCCGTTAATCTATTCTCACAGTTGGGTTGGGAGCTGGGTCTATACTACGCAAGCTATGATGACTTTCACCTTGATATTTTAGCGCGGATGTATACCTAGCCGAATTGCACTGTAGGGGGCGAGAACGAGTCTTCGAACCTTTGTGTATGCCTTGTGTATGAAATTATCACATCAAAAGTATGGGGGGCAGATAGGGACATGGAGAACCTGCCTAGGGAGACTGTTGTGTGAAGTCTACTTCTGGATAAGTTACATACGTCGTCGCAACTACTTCTGGATAAGTAGCCTACGTTGTCGCCATACTTTTAAGTAGCCTACATTTTAGAGTAAATTTATAGTTATAACGTTTTTGCCAGTTCATCATTTGAGATTTTAACACGGAGCAAAGGCAATGTCAGAAGATGACTTTAGTCGGTGATTCATTAGAACATTTGTTGTCTAGCCCTTCAATCTCTAAGCAAAATGTAGGCTAATTATTTGGCTAAAGGATGCCACACACTTTGCGTATCAGACAGAAGTTGTGCTATATGCTAGCCCGTCATTAAAAACGATTTTATAGTCGGTTGACTGATCGCGTTGCTGTACCCAGTCAAACATCATAAACATTCAATGGTCTATCCAGTTATCCTGGCAAAACATGTAGCATAATGTTATTTATTGCCAGGACATGGTCCAAGTGGCGTACGTAAAAATGAAAGCTAATTCATTTGGAAATTCTAGGCTATACTTAATGTTACATGTTGAGGTTCAGCCTATTCAATTTAACAACTTTCAGAAGGACAAGACAGGCAGTGGATAATATCTTAATATCTTTTTTGGTGCATTTTCTTTTTTGTAGCCTATGTCACTGTCATTCTTTCCTTTGTGTAGCCAAAACACTGCTTGTTAAAGACATAAATTAATATGTAGTCTATTTGTTATTAACTTTAATCTTTCTCATTTTTGATACTGCCTTACATTTTGTTTTAGAGGCATAGCCTCTGACCCTACACCCCTTGGCTGCTGTGTATTGAAGAGGTCTGTGCTTAACCACTGATCAGTTAACAATAATTAAAGATAATGATTACTTTTTAACTTTTATACTGTTTGGAATACTCTGAATATAATAAACAACGTTTTGATCTATACCCTGCTATATTAAGCTCATGAGAACATAACCCTTGGTCATGTCCAGGAGAGAAATATTCCTATCTATGAATTATGTTGCTTGCATAATTGATAAACTCACATTTTGCTGTTTGCTTATTCCTGCATAGCCATAAGTTAGTTCTTTGTAAGGTGTGACTAGGAAATGCCTGTGACACTAGTGTAGGTAGGTGGTCACAATATTACCAAAGTGTATAATGCCATACAACTCTGAACGAGGAAAATAGGAGGAGCGTCAAGGCCATTTCTAGGAGCCCTATATCTAAAGACCTAAACAAAAGCTATCTAGCATACAGCATCCTCTTTCTGTGCTTGCAAAGACTATGTTGATTTCACCCCCTGATGTTTCTTGTGAGAGTAAAACTCCCCATATTGTGATACTATTTAACTGCCCTGACTCCTGTATTCTTTGTCCAGTCTTCTGAGTTGCTCAACCTTGTATCAGACACCTGCACTTTATAGATCTATAATAAATACGTTGATTTAGTCTTGAACTTGTACTTGGTGATTCACTTCATTGACTTGGTACTTTCACAGCAATTGGGTACTATGTAATATGTCTTCAGTTGTAACCCTGTAAGTTTGTCTGCAGTTGTGAATTTAATGGTATAGAATCATGTTTTAAAGCTTAATATTATGAGCAATATCAATAGGCTAGTGTCAAATAAACTTTTGTATCAGGTTATAACAGTCTGCTGGTTTTGTTAGTGTTGGTCCACAAAAAAATTGAAACCTTTACTGATGGTCTGAAGATGTTTAATTTGCTATCTTGCACTTCTACACCAGTGCTAAACAGATAAGTGTAGTCAGAAGGCAACATTATAAATTAAAACTCCCATTAGCAATAGGCTACATTCATTAGTAACTCATTAGCACCACCAAGTTAGCAAACACATCAAATAAACTCAATACAATTACACTACACTGTTGCCACATGTTGGGAAATGAAATTACAACAAATGTAATGAATGCAAACTTTACAAGCATGAAACAAACTGTATTGTGGTCACCTAGACTATTCTAGGTTGTGGTTCAGTGAAAGCATGGCTTCTTCGGTAGGCTATAATTGTTAAATCCTACTTGAGAAAGGATACTGTTCACAGCTGTCAATAGGAAATTACCATTACCTGAATGACTTGTAGTGATTGGGAGGTTATGCCTGTTCTGATGATGGCATAAACCATGTTAGATTGTTGGCTCTATGTGCAATGTTTGGGTTTCCTCTCCCTTGTCTTCTGTTTCTGTGTCTTTGTTTCTGTTGCAGGATGGCAGGCAGGTAGAGGAGCTGTGATTGCTGCAAGGGCACACCTGTGATCTGTGCCTCGGCCCTTAATAAGCTGCGCCCTTTAACAAGCTGGGTCTCTCCATTACTAGCAGGAACATCATCACTGTTTGCTTTTTAGTTTGTAATGATTCTCTACACACTCTACACTTGCACTGATCCCACATCCACTCCCTACACTACTGATTTACATGACCCTCACATGCAACCGTTTCTTTGTAAGCACCTTTTATTGAATAAATACAGTGTTATCCTTATTTCACTTCCTGAAGTCCCTAAGTATCCATCTAATCTTCCTATGAACCCGGTTATGACAGCTTTAAACAAGTACTGGTTGGCTACACACCTCATGCCGGGCTTATACAGATGTGTGTATTGGCACTTTGAAAGGTTTTAATTATTATATCCACATATCAATGTATAATTGTTAAATCAAAATGTGAATAGCCTACAAATAATGAGCATACTACAGGCTAGAGGCGATTCTAGGTTTTAAAACTGGGGGTGCAAAAACATGCTCAAAATTAATACTAGATCTTAAAATGTATAATTAATCATTAGAGTACAACAAACCATGATAGAACATACAACTCTGACATCACTTTAACGTGTTCTAAGAACATTTCTTCGTTTTTTTACATTCATTTCAAAATGTAATGTTTTCATCCCAACAGTAGGGGGTGCAAAAGCACTCCCTGCACCTGCGGTAAAATCCTCTATGCTACAGGCTGTGCACAGTTGGCTACTATAGTTCTCAATAAAGACATTTTAACATATGAAACATGTAGCCTTATGCACGACTTGATTTCACTCCATAAGGTTTGACAAAACAAGTCAGTGACTTTGGCGACGTAGCTACTTAGTAGGTGTGTTGTTTGGCGACGACGTCTGTCTCACACGGCTTAGTGGCGACGTACTTATCTCAGACGTACTTAGTAGGCGTATGTTTTTTTATACTTTCGAACATGCGCCCCGCGACGTCGCCTCCGGTAGACGTTCCTTACATGGCGTCGCCGTCAAGTCGCCGCCAGTCTCTCGTTTGCAGTCCCATTCAAAAATCCACACGGTCTGGCAGCAACGTATGGTTAGGCTGCTCCTTATCCTTCTCCTGGTATATGGGTATGGCGTGCGGAAAGGGCCATTCCTAGGCTTACCAGGAGAAGGATAAGGAGCAGCCTAACCATACGTTGCCGCCAGACCGTGTGAATTTTTTCTCATTACAGTAGAGGGCGCATTGCGTAATTTGATATGGAAAATTCTCCCTAGTGACTCCCGATTAACCTTTATTTCTGTCACCTTGGCTGTGTATTTCACTTTTCTAGGTCTATACAAGGAAGATGACCGCTCAAAAAATTGGCATCTCAGTATAGCCTATTGGCTTGAGAACCTATCACTTCATAACTGCTACCTCCAATCACTGTACATACTGTCCGTCACTGAACATACTGTCCTGTCACTGTAGGCTATATATACGTTGACGCTGGCACCTTACTGTCGTGTTTTTTTATATGGCATCATGGTCCTGGGGAAATGCTGTTTTGTTTGTATTATGTACAACCATATGTAATTGAAAATGACAATTGTGGTAGGGCTGACTTGCAGCGCGTTGGGCACACGCCCTCTTAGGGGTGGGGTGTATATATACGCCGTCTCCGCAGGACTGAGTAATGCCGGTCATTGAATTGTTTGGTGCGTGTTGCCCGTGGTCGTCTGTCGCTAGAAGAACACTGCTACGTGTTGAGACCTGCTGATTGCAGACTGCGTTGCTTTTGTGCTGGCGCATTGGCCGTCCTTTAAGTCGTAAGCATAGTTTCTGACTATTGTTTCAACCATGGAAGCTTACGTATAGAGCACATAAGTGAACAGCATTTCTCCTTGTTTAGGAGGTGCGTTGCTGTCGTTGCCCGGTGTTTTTCTCTACCTCTCCGAGGTTTGTTTGCGGGAAGCCTGACGCTCCTTTAGGTATATGGTTTTATTTGTGTACTTCTTTCTTAACCATGTAAAAGTCGTTATTGTAAATATTATGTGCAACATGTATCAGAGATCAGTCTGAACTTGATGTCTTCTCTGGTTGTGTTTTAGCAGGAAATACACACACAGTGAAGTGGTTGACCACTGTTTTCCCTTACGTTAATTTGTTTGGATTTATAGGTTGTGAGAGAGCCACCAACACTTATTTCGGTATTTTGGGTTTTTGTTTCCTTTTGTTTGTACGACTGTGTGTCATTTTTAGTTAACTGCCACCTGGGTGCTACCACCCTCTGGATATATTAGGTCCAGTGTAACCTACTGCAACTGCCTCTGACATCTTGTGTGTTTTGAGATCCCCAAACACCATTGTGTGGAGCAGGGCCGGTCCTTCCTATAGGCGACGTAGGCAGCCGCCTAGGGCGGCATGAAGAGGGGGGCTATGGTGTGCGGAAAGGGACATGGAGAACCTGCCTAGGGAGACTGTCGTGTGACGTCTACTTCTGGATAAGTTGCATACGTCGTCGCCATACTTTGAAGTAGCCTACATTTTAGAGTACATTTATAGTTATAACGTTTTTGCCAGTTCATCATTTTGGAGATTTTAACACGGAGCAAATTAAGGAAATGTCAGAAGATGACTTAGTCGGTGATTCATTAGAACATTTGTTGTCTAGCCCTTCAATCTCTCAGCAAAATGTAGGCTAATTATTTGGCCGCTATAGGATGCCACACACGTTGCGTATCAGACAGAAGTTGTGCTATAAATGCGTAGCCCGACATTAAAAATATTTTATAGTCGGTTGACTGATCGTGTTGTTGTACCTGGTCAAAGGAATTAACACACAGGAACATCATAAACATTCAATAGTCTAGCGGCAGTTATCAAAATCAAATCAAATGTATTTGTATAGCCCTTTTTACACGCAAGCATGTCACAGAGGGCTTCACATACGCCCATAGAACTGCCCCTCAACCAACCTAAACCCTCAAGGAAGACAAGGAAAAACTCCCAGAAAAACTCTCAGCAGGAGAAAAAATGGAAGAAACCTTGGGAGGAGCAATTCAGAGAGGGATCCCCTCCTCCAGAGACGGTTGGTGAGAGAGAGGAGCAGTACACAGGCTTAAACATAGTCATACAGTGTCAATGGGTTTTGAAACACAAAAATCCATTGTTCAACTTTATAGATGTAGGACAGGACCGGGAGACTCGCGACCAGGTCCAGCGTTGGCCGACCGACGACCAGGCAGGTGCTGACAGCTCAAACCCCCCACACCACAAGGGATGTGTGTGGGGGGAGGGGGGGACACACAGAGAGAGGAGAGCAGGGATTAGAGCAGTCGTTCTCAAAGTGTGGTCCGCGGACCACTGGTGGTCCGCCAGTGCCCACTAGTGGTCCGCAACGGCCACAAGTAAATTATTGCGAAATTTCTAACATACAACTCAGAACGAAGAGAACAGAGTCAGTAGTAGCCCAATCTATTAAAGATTATTATACGGCTCATCAGAATGTTCTAAAAAGTTCAGTTGATTTGAATGGGCCACCCCAACGTTCGCAGGTCCGTAATATCTTGATATCCACTGCTGCGAAAAGATATTGACCGCTGTCATTGGCAACTGGGTTTGTGCTTCTAATTCACACTTTCATATCATTCCGCAAGTAGTCCGGTCATTTAACGGAATGTTGTGGTAATTTGTATCTAACTATAACTCTCATTGATAACTGTATGAATTTGGTAGCGCGGGGAGAAAACTATCAATAACATGGAAGATTTTACCGTCAATTTTAATGTTTATGGAGAGTACGAGACATTTGAGCGCTGGTGTCAGGCCCAGTTTTTAGAAAAGAAAACAAAAACGTTCAGTTATTTCTAGTAATTATTAAATACACTGTAATAAAAGGGTGGATCCCAAACTGCAACCTGTGTGTTGACTTCCCTCTGTGCCCTACATATATATTTTTCTATATATATATATCTTGAGCTCCTGCAGTTGTGGCCAACTAGAAACTCGTCATACCTATAACTAGCCTACTGGTACGTAAAAAAGGAGTGCCCACCCGTGAAAATCATGTGCCGCTAACAATTGTATGGCGCCAAGTCTAGGTAGAAGGCATCCAGGGATATACTATTTAGTTAGATGGTCCGCAAGTTGTTTTTTATTGGCTAAGTGGTCCTTGGTCTGAAAAAGTTTGAGAAACACTGGATTAGAGAATGCCAGGAGCAGCTAACAGTTACAGTCATAATAGAATGAGGTGAGATCCCCACCGGTCAAGTGTGGACTAGTGCAGCAATTTAACAGAGCAAAGAGGGATATTTGATGCAGCCCCACACACCAAGACAGCGACAGCCCCCCTCGGTTGGAACATGAAATCTGTTCCAGGAGAGAGAACTCTAAAATAAGTTCTACTTATACGAATAAGGATGAAAACAACCCGCCCCCCGTTGTCTCCAACCAACATACTTACCTTTAGCAATCGTAGAATTGACTAAACAAGAACGTTTTTAACTTAATTTTAAATGTCGAAACAGTATCAGAGAAGAGGTGCTCTATATGAGAACGCCCTACCTCCAGCTGTTTTTTTCTTAATTTTGGGAACCACCAGATAGCCGGCATCTTGAGATATAAGTGTCCTTGTGGGGCAATAGGGTACAAGGAGACCGGAGAGGTACAGTGGAGCCAATCCATGCAGAGATTTGTAGGTTAGTAGTAGAACTTTGAAGTCAGCTCTGGATTGGATAGGGAGCCAGTGTAGAGAGACAAGAGTAGATGTTATGTGATCAAACTTTCTTGTTCTAGTCAGTAGTCTAGCAGCAGCATTTTGCACCCGCTGTAAATTTTTTAGGTAGGTAATTGGGAGGCCAGAGAACAACACATTGCAGTAGTCCAATCGGGACGTAACAAATGCATGTATTAGTTTTTCAGCACCATCCTTTGAGAGGAACCTTAGTATTTTGGCAATATTACGTATATGGAAAAATGCAGTTCTGGTGATTTGCTTAATATGGTACTCAAACGTAAGGTCTGGGTCCATTGTGACTCCTAAATTTTTTACCAGCTGGCTTTGAGAGACTTTGACGCCGTCTAGGTCTAAGGTCAGATTGGAAAAATTATTTCTATATTTTTTAGGACCGAAAATTTTAACCTCGGTTTTATCCGAATTAAGGAGAAGGAAATTTGCAGTCATCCAAGCTCTCAACCTGGAAACACATTTTTCCATTGCATGTGGAAATTCTCCAGACTTTATAGACATATATAGCTGAGTATCATCTGCATAACAGTGAAAATGTACCCCAGAACTTCTAATTATGTTTCCTAAAGGCAGCATGACGTACCAGAAATCCCTACATAGTTCTCAATACGTTCCAGGAGAATCTCATGATCCACAGTATCAAAAGCTGCACTTAGGTCTAGAAGAACCAGGACAGAGATAGAGCCTGTGTCAGAGGCTAACAGTAGATCATTAACTACCTTGGCTAATGCAGTTTCAGTGCTGTGGTGGAGACAAAATCCAGACTGGAGAGGTTCATAGAGCTGATTTGTGGAGAGGTGCTCAGTGAGCTGTTGTGCCACAGCCTTTTCTAAAATCTTGGAGAGAAATGGCAAATTTGAAATTGGCCTGTAGTTGCTAAGACAACCTGGATCCAGGTTTGTTTTTTTAAGGAGGGGCTTAATAATAGCTTGTTTGAAATCGTTGGGGACTTGGCCAGTTACAATAGATTCATTAATAATACTAAGCATGGGTGGTCCAATAATAGGGAGAAGTTCCCTACAGAGTTTGGCAGGGAGGGGATCGAGAAGGCAGCAAGTGGGTTTCGAGGAGTCTAACAGCTCGATGAACGCTTCCATAGAAATAGGGTTAAAGTGAGTGAGAGCCTCAACATGCAGCATGCTTGGTATAGAGGAAAATTCAGTGTTGATGGCCACTCCTCCAGGACTAGTCTGTAGTTTGTCCCTTATTGCATAGATTTTTTGGTCAAAGAAATCTAAGAACTCATTGGGAGAGAGATCTGAACTAACAGAGTGTACTTTTCTTAGTGAGTTTTGCAACAGTATCAAATAGGAACTTAGTGTTGTGTTTGTTCTTACTAATCAACTTAGAGAAATATTCTGATCTGGACCTGATGAGGACTTGCTTGTACTCCATTTGGCTGTCCTTCCAGGCCAGGCGGAAAACCTCAAATTTAGTGGTACGCCACTTATGTTCTAGTTTTCTAGTGGACCTCTTGAGAGTGCGGGTTTCCTCTGAATACCATGGAGCCAGTTTCTTGTCTTTTCTTTTCCTTGGTTTGAGTGGGGCAACAGTTCAACCGTCGCTGCTTAAAGTCCCTATTGATTGGAGGGTCACAGACCATATACAGCGCAGATTAAATGATTCAGACTACAGTGTATGTTCAACAATATGAAATATGACGTTTTTGGTGTTTTAAAATTACGCCAAATTTATTTCGGATTATTCCAATGGCAGAATACGAGGCGCAGGGAACTTAAATGTTCGTAAACGCACATAAACGCTATTTAGAGGTGGATAAGGGTATTTTTCAGAATTCAGGCCCATTTCTGTCCACAGGGTGTAATTATATTAAAAACAAATTATATCTTATACATTTTAGCACCATTAATTAGTATAAACAAAAACATGCCTAGACCTTTTTTTATGGTTGCTCTTACTAATGATTTTAACACATTTTATTGGTGTTTAGTGGTACAATATCTGTGTTTTGGTGTTGTCCGCCACCAGAGTTTTCACATGTCGTGCCATATCTCAAACATTATTTATCACAAATTAATAATAAAAAATATGCACATGAATTTAATGTTACTTGAACTAATAAACTACATGCACAGATTAAGCATATATATGCATTTTGTACTTTTTTTTGCTTAATTTCTACCTGTCCCATGGTTTAGCCGTCATCACCAACACACTCTGCATAAAGGCACTTTCCTACTGTTTTTTCATCAAATGTTTATTTGGTAGCCATGGTAACTTAATATCATAGTGGAGCACATGTATTTCAAGCTGCAAGACTGATGCCTTGATGTCCAGAAAAGTAAGTAAATCTACTCTTTATTCTTTGTGTTGGGCATGTACACTTATTTTGCGTCATTACCATGTGTTGTATTTCTGTATTTTTTGCATTTTTTAAAATTATTTTTATCACTTTAATAGTTTAAATCAGTGTTCCCCAACCACCGGTCCGCGGACCGGTACGTGGGTCATTTGGTACCGGGCCGCACAGAAAAAACAATAATAACATTATTTCCTTTTAATTGATTATCAGAGTCTGAAAGACATTTTATTCTGAAAAAATTACCGGATTCTCTCGTTCTCTGCGGGCCTTTTCCCCTGAGCAAAAAAGCTCTGCAAAGACGTGTGTTTACTCAATTTTTTTTGCAAGTTTGTGGGCTTCATTGAGCGGTAACTATCACGCGCGTCTCTTCCTCTTGACACATGACACGTGATAGTTACCACTCAATGAAGCCTGTTTGAGACAACTCTGCCGGTGTTTTGGATGCAGGCTGAATATCCTGAGATCGCAACAAAAGCCCTGAAAACCCTGCTTCCATTTCCAACATACTTTGTGAAACGGGATTTTCTGCCGTGACAGCAATCAAAAAAAAAAAAACTGGATATAAGGAACGCACTTCGGGTGTCACTGTCGTCTCGTTTAGACACAAAAGTGGGACTGACAGATCGAAAGCTAGCTAGCAACAATATAACGATGGAAAACCAGGCTAAGAAACGTAAAGATGGGGCTGAAAGATTAAGAGACAAAAAGACATCACATTCATTAGACAAGGTTATACCAATTGAAAAACGGCTGTTTATTTTACATAAAGCTCCAAAAACTATTTTTCACTCAAATCGACAAAAAAAAATCTTGCGCGCTCGCATTAGATGTGAAAGTCGCTATCTAGGATCACATCAAACCCAGAATGTGCATGCATTAGGGCAGCTGTGGTGTCGTAGGCCTATACGGGGGCCGATTCTGGTGGGCCAGTTTGGATCAAAGTCCATGGCCTATCTTTCCTCCCAGTCCGTCCCTGCCGGTCCGTGAAAATATGTCTTACATGAAACCGGTCCGTGGCGCAAAAAAGGTTGGGGACCGCTGGTTTAAATGGTGTACATTACATGTAGAAAGCTAGCTACACTTGCTTAGCCATAATCTTTGCTAGTAAGGCTAGTTTTTTGACAAAAATGTCATTACCAGCACAGTCATTACCAGCACATTACAGCTTGTGTTGGTTGTGGTGGTGATGATGGCAGATACATTAAACATGCTGTTCTTTAAAGAATGTATGTTGAATTTGTTATCTTAAATTAATTAATATACATTTACCAATCAAAAGTCACTATATTGTTAATATAGTAATGCATTTGTTTTTAAAATACTAATACTAAATTAATTAATTGGGTGTGCTTTGCCTTCGGCAAGGGCACAACCTTTGTTCTCTCACATATATATTATTATTATTTTTATTATTTTTATTTCTTTTTGCCCCCCTAAAACTCAGTCAATATTTGGCCTACATAGACAACCTAGGTGTCAAAAGTTTTGTCTTGGTAGCGATTGAGTTGCTTGTATTGGGATTTACGTTCCGTTGCATGGTTTTAGGCTCAAGTAAAGTTTTGTGGCGAAAAGTGAAGCTAACGGTGGCTAATTTGCTAGCCACTGTCACTGACGTTACTAACGTCACTACGTCACTAACGTCACGAAAACACGCGTGACTACCTTTAGCAGAACATTCGTTTCGCATCTGTTAACTTGGGGGATAGCTAGGCTAACTATAGCTTTACTGCAAGGCAGCTGCAGAAACGCCACAAGCAAAGAGGCCAGGGTGATAACTATTTACTCATTTTACTTTGTGATATGACACACAATTGTGATGTGTAATGTACAATATAAGCTGATATTATTAAGGAAGTACATCTACTTTCGGAAACAGTAGTCTATTTCACTGAAGTATTAGCATAATGACATTAGCCTCTGTTGCCCGGGCAACACATACTACATTGGTCTATGATGCATCTGTTTTCAGTCGTTAAAATAAACATTCCTCACAAATACATTTTCGTTGTAGGATTTATTATGACATTACATTACAAGTAAACGATTTGTTGGTGAAATGATCATTACCTGTGGTTACAAACCAGTGTTGCTCACTGCAACGCTGTAGCCTACGCGAGACACACTGCAAAAACATCTAGCACTACACAGCTGTTTAGGAAGTCAAACGTCTAACTACTAACCTGAACTTCATTGCCACAGCCTAAACTTTGTTCTGTTCATCTGTTCATGAAAATAATTAATTTCAGCCTAAACCGTACAACGGAACGTTACATCCAATTCAACCAACGCAATCGCTACCAAGACGAGCACTGCCAGTCTAGTACTGTACTGTAGTAGTACAATTTACCGGGGCAGCTTCTCCACACAGGGCTATATCGCATTTTGCGTTGTTACTGGCAATGATCGCTACCTGTGAGCTTTTTAACGAGCGATTTTCCACTAAATAAATGTCAAGCTTATTTAGGTTTTTGGGGGCATATTTTCAGTTAGCAGATGGTACTGTTTGAATCGCGATTCCATATTCTACTGCCGGTAACGTCGTAGAATAATCTTCAAAGGGGGTACTTTATTAATGAAAGAATGCAATATGAGTAGGCTAAATGCCGGAAAATATCACAAGAAGGGAAAAACTTAAAAGGACGTTTAAGTAATAGAGATTAGGTCAATTTTTACACCGGTCTGCCAAATGTATTCGTTTTGATTCAGCTATGAGGCTGCCTCTTGCAGGGGAAATGAGAAGACATCTATTTCATTCTACACTTCACTCGTATTTTGATTTGTAAATGAGCAGCAAAAAAAAGATGCTTTTAAATCTATGTAATCTTTAT
This sequence comes from Thaleichthys pacificus, assembly GCA_023658055.1. Lineage (NCBI taxonomy): Eukaryota > Metazoa > Chordata > Actinopteri > Osmeriformes > Osmeridae > Thaleichthys > Thaleichthys pacificus. The sequence goes on along the minus strand of CM042863.1, from coordinate 1,648,935 downwards.
AAATAATAAGTATGCATTTTTATGTAAAATATACAGAAATATCAGTTGTAAAAATTTCATTAAAAAACGGACCCTGTGCAACGGACGCAAGCAAGCACACCCTACAATTTCCCCAGAAATTGTACCCTCTCTAGTATACTATATTATACTTTTTTCTAAATAACCTGGAAATCAATAAATCATTAAGTCACCTGTCACATCCCCCCAAAAATACTTAGCTGTCTAAATGAGGGCCGACTATTCTGTGTAAACGTTATTTTCAGAAAGGTAAGTTGATACCAATGTTTATATTTATATAAACATAATTTATAATAGGTTCTTCTGAACTTTGTTTGTACATTTACTTACCATCAAGGATGTATACTGGCCCACTTGCTGCTGAAGTGCCGGATGAACTTGCTGCTGATATTGGAACTCGACGCTACTGTACCTGTTCGACTAGCCAACTCCAACGTTCTTGACGGATTCTCTTGGCTGGCACAAGCTATTAACGTAAGTTAACTATAATGTTTCTCACCCACTCACATTGTCCTACATGTGTCATTTTACTCGACAGGTTGACTCTGTTAGAGAGTCGTGTCCAGTCGCTCGAGGAAGAAAGTAAGCTAGTAACTTTAGATGCGACTGGCGCAACATCACCGACAGGGAGTCTTAGCGCGAGGGAGGACTCAAGATTAGCCCCACCGGTTTCGCCTTTGCAGCATGGTGGGAGTGGGACTCCTCAGACGTTAGTGATCGGTGACTCCATCACTCGTAATATTAGATTAGAGCCACCAGCAACAGTTTACTGTGTGCCTGGGGCCAGAGCTACCGACATAGAAGCTAATCTTAGGGTGCTGGCTAGCACTAGGGCTAAGGCAAAGGCCAAAGCTAAGGCACATGGCCCACACACTGATGATAGGTACGAGAATATTGTCATACATGTTGGCACCAATTATGTTAGGCTGAGGCAGTCAGAGGTCACAAAGATTAATATAGCACGGGCATGTGACCTTGCTCAAAAGATGAGTCGGCATTGAGTAATAGTCTCTGGTCCACTACCTGTTTGGGGGACTGATGAGATCTACAGCAGACTTGTCTCTCTTAATCGCTGGTTGGCTCGCTTCTGCAGAGAACAGGGTTTAGGATTTGTAGATAATTGGTCTAGTTTCTGGGCCAAACCTGGCTTGTTGAAAGGTGACGGGCTCCACCCGAGCTGGAGAGGTGCTTTTTTGTCTAGGAATATTGAAGCTATTTTAGAGCAGGCCTGACACTCACTAGAACAAGCCGGGCCACAGTCTCTTAGAGAGTCTGATTGGTATGTTGTGAGTTGTTTGGGGCTCGATAGCCTAGCTTGTAGTGTAGCAGGTGTGGTTTCTGATGTCGTTTTTCCCATTGAGACGGTGTCGGTCCCCCACCCCTTTTCCAAATTTCGGCCTTCAATTATTAGGAATTATACCAATTTAACATGTATTCAGCCTTGCTCCCCCGTTGCCCTTCCAACTAAGTTTTCTGCTAACAGTGCCACATTTTCAGAAGAAATATCTACGACTAAAACTGCCAAAAACCCATACTGGAATGTTGGGCTCCTAAACATCAGATCCCTATCCACAAATGCCGTTTTGATTAATGATCTGATGTCTGAATGCAGCCTGGACCTGATTGGACTCACCGAAACCTGGTTAAAACCTGACGAATATTCCCCCCTGAATGAAGCATCGCCTCCGGAATTCGCTTACTCACACGTTCCTCGTGTCTCAAAGAAAGGTGGTGGTGTTGCTATGATATATGAAGCTAGCTTCAACCTCAGCCTAAAATCTGTGAACACCTTTAAAACATTTGAAATAATTTGCATGAAACCACCAACTACTTTACAGAGGAGTAATGCTACTACTCCTGCCCCCCTCCCTCATTTTGTATAGTCACTCTATACCGGCCCCCTGGCCTATACTCCCTCTTCCTAGAGGAATTTGCTGATTTTAGTGCTGATCTTGTGACATATACTGATAACATCTTAATTATGGGTGATTTTAACATTCATGTGGATGACCCAAATGATCCTTTAAGTAAGGCCTTTACTGCTCTAATAGATTCCACAGGTCTCACACAGGTGGTTTCCAAACCTACCCATCTGCACTCGCATACATTAGATTTAGTTCTCACACGGGGAATTGTGATTACTGACGTCACTGTCCACCCCCACAATCCTATATTATCAGACCATTGCCTGGTTACCTTCAAAATGGACCTCTGCCAGAGCCTTAGAGGCAGTCAGAAAATGTTCTACTAGCCACTTACATATCCCCAAACACAGCTATAGAACTGGCTAGTATTCTACCCGCTGCACTAAAAGCACTTAACGTTCCAAATAAATCATTAAATGATAAAACTAGGGATCTGAATTTGGTTCTTCAGCTATCACTAGACTATGTTGCCCCTCTCAAACCTAAGAAAAGATAAGAAATTGGCTCCATGGTATTCAGAGGAAACCCATACTCTCAAAAAGTCCACTAGAAAATTAGAACGTAAGTGGCATACCACTAAATTGGAGGTTTTCCGCCTGGCCTGGAAGGACAGCCTAATGGAGTATAAGCAAGTCCTCATCAGGTCCAGATCATGAATACTTCTCTAAGTTGATTAGTAAGAACCAGCACAACACTAAGTTCCTATTTGATACCGTTGCAAAACTCACTAAGAAAAGTACACACGATGTTAGTACAGATCTCTCTCCCAATGACTTACTAGAATTCCTTGACCAAAAAATCTATGCAATAAGGGACAAACTACAGGCTAGCCCTGGAGGAATGGCCATGAACACTGAATTTTCCTCTATACCAAGCATGCTGCATGTTGAGGCTCTCACTCACTTTAACCCTATTTCTATGGAAGCATTCATAAAGCTGATAGATTTGTCGAAAACCAACCAGTAGCCTTCTCGATCCCCTCCCTGGCAAACTTCGTAAGGAACTTCTCCCTATTATTGGACCACCCATGCTTAGTATTATTAATGAATCTATCGTAACCGGCCAAGTCCCTGACGATTTTAAACAAGCAATTATTAAGCCTCTTCTTAAAAAAACAAACCTGGATCCAGGTTGTCTTAACAACTACAGGCCAATTTCAAATTTGCCATTTCTCTCAATTAAAAAAAAAAAAGCTGTGGTACAACATCTCACTGAGCACCTCTCCTTAAATCAGCTTTATGAACCTCTTTAGTCTGGATTTCGTCTTCACCACAGCACTGAAATTGCATTAGCCAAGGTAGTCAATGATCTACTATTAGCATCTGACGCAGGCTCTATCTCTGTCCTGGTTCTCCTAGACCTAAGTGCAGCTTTTGACACTGTGGATCATGAGATTCTCCTGGAACGTATGGAGAACTATGTTGGGATTTCTGGTACTTCACTTCAGTGGTTTAGATCGTATCTATCTGACAGATCACAATTTGTCCACTATGATGGCTGCTCATCCAGGAGTTCCACTGTAAAATATGGAGTACCACAGGGTTCAGTTCTAGGCCCTCTGTTATTCTCGCTTTATATGCTGCCTTTAGGAAACATAATTAGAAGCTCTGGGGTAAATGTTCACTGTTATGCAGATGATACTCAGCTATATATGTCTATAAAGCCTGGAGAATTACCATACGCTATGGAAAAATGTGTTTCTGGGTTAAGAACTTGGATGACAGCAAATTTCCTTCTCAATTCGGATAAAACAGAGATTCAAATTTTCGGTCCTAAAAAATACAGAAATAATTTATCCAATCTGACCTTAGAGAAAGATGGCGTCAAAGTCTCTCAAAGCCAGCTGGTAAAAAATCTAGGAGTCACAATGGACCCAGACCTTTCGTTTGAGTACCATATTAAGCAAATTACCAGAACTGTATTTTTCCATCTACGTAACATAGCCAAAATACGAAAATTCCTCTCAAAGGATGATGCTGAAAAACTAATACATGCATTTGTTACATCCCGACTGGACTACTGCAATGTGTTGTTCTCTGGCCTCCCAATTACCTACTTAAAAAATTTACAGCGGGTGCAAAATGCTGCTGCTAGACTATTGACTAGAACCAGAAAGTTTGATCACATAACATGTACTCTTGTCTCTTTACACTGGCTCCCTATCCAAGCCAGAGCTGATTTCAAAGTTCTATTACTAACCTACAAATCTCTGCATGGATTGGCACCACCCTACCTCTCTGGTCTCCTTGCACCCTATCGCCCCGCAAAGACACTTAGATCTCAAGATGCCGGGTATCTGGTGGTTCCCAAAATTAAGAAAAAAACTGCTGTTCTCATACTACTTCCTTAACAAAATTAACTCTGCCTCAAACCCTCACAAACTTTTCTCTACCTTCTCCACCCTTCCGAGCTCTCCCTCACAGCCCACATTGCTGCGGTCTCCCGGTCATGTAGATTCACCCTCTACAACATCCGGAAGATGTCAGGTGGCTGAGCGGTTAGGGAGTCGGGCTAGTAATCTGAAGGTTAGGTTACCGGTTCGATTCCCGGCTGTGCCAATGACATTGTGTCCTTGGGCAAGGCACTTCACCCTACTTGCCTCAGGGGGAATGTCCCTGTACTTACTGTAAGTCGCTCTGGATAAGAGCGTCTGCTAAATGACTAAATGTAAATGTAAGATCAGGAGATACCTGTCTGAGCATTCCACCCAGCTGCTAGTCCAAGCACTTGTCCTCTCAAAGCTGGACTACTGCAACTCGCTGCTCGCCGGTCTCCCAGCATGCGCAACCCGCCCTCTCCAGAGGATTCAGAACGCGGCAGCCCGTCTGGTCTTCAATCTACCCAGACGCTCCCATGTTACCCCGCTCCTCATCTCCCTCCACTGGCTTCCCATCACGGCCCGTATCAGATTCAAGACCCTGGTACTGACCTTCCGAGCGGTGAACGGGACTGCACCCGACTACATCAAGTCTCTCCTGCAGCCTTACACCCCCACCCGCCACCTACGGTCTTCTTCTGACAACCGTCTGGTGGTCCCACCGCTCAAGAGCGCCCGGTCCCAACACAAGCTCCCAATGGTGGAATCAACTCCCCACCTCCATCAGGGACACTGACTGTCTCCCCACCTTCAAGAAAAGGCTCAAGACACACTTGTTCCGGGAGTACAACGGCACTTAGGAATGCTTGGCTGGACCTGATGTTAATTTCCTCCAGGATCACAATGACTCGTATTGAGAGACTTGTTGCTCCTGTTGGTTAGTTGTGACGGTTTTAAATTCTTGTACTCGCTGTGAAATATTTTACTGTTGACTGTTGTTTTTGTCTTCTTTTTACAAGTACACTCTTGCACTTTTTGAGTTTCATGTTGTTTAATTGTAACTTGTTTAACTGCTTGCTCTTATGGTTCTTCCCCTTGGCACTTATTTGGTTTTTCACAGTGTATACTTCATGTTTTGGCTGCTCGCAATGTTTGGGGCTATCTTGTTGTTATGATCAGTGACCTATGCTCTTTTGTAAAGCTCTCTCTTGGAAGTCGCTTTGGATAAAAGCATCTGCTAAATGCATAAATGTAAATGTATGATATAGAGCACCTCTTCTCTGGAACAAATTACCTGTCTCAATTAAGGAGGCTGATACTGTTTCGACATTCAAAATTAGGTTAAAAACGTTCTTGTTTAGTCAATTCTATGACTGTTAAATGTAAGTGTGTGTATGTACTTTCTATGTAAACCTGGGGTGTGTGTTTGTGTGTATCACATGTAACTTTTACATGTAACATCTAGATTTTACAAATAAAGTAAACCTCTTACTGTATATTGTTATTGTTATAGTTTCCGTTACTAGTTGGTGACAACGGGGGACGGGACATTCTCACCCTTATTATATAAATATAACTTATTTTAGAATTCTCTCCCCTGGAACAGAGTTCATGTTCCAACCAAGGGGGGCTGGCGCTGTCTTAGTGTCTAGGGCTGCATCAAATACCCTTTTTTGCTCTGCTAAATTGCTGCATTAGTCCACACTTGACCGGTGGGGATCTCATTCTAAATATGACTGTAACTGTTAGCTGCTCCTGCATGGCCTTCTCTAATCGCTGCTCCCCCCTCTCTGTCCCCCCTCCACACATCCCCTGTGGTGTGGGGGGTTTGAGCTGTCAGAACCTGCCTGATCGTCGGTCTGCCAACGCTGGACCTGGTCGCCAACCGGAAACCAGTCTCCATGACGGGCAACAGCGAGTTTCCCGGTCCCTTCCTACATCTACCAAGTTGAACAATGGATTTTGGTGTTTCAAAACCCATTGACACTTCCCTGCTGTATGACTATGTTAAGCCTGTGTTCTGCTCCTCTCTTTCACCAACCATCTCTGGAGGAGGGGATCCCTCACTGAATTGCTCCTCCCAAGGTTTCTTCAATTTTTTCTCCTGTAGTGAGTTTTTCTGGGAGTTTTTTCTTGTCTTCCCTGAGGGTTTAGGTTGGTTGAGGGGCAGTTCTATGGGCGTATGTGAAGCCCTCTGTGACATGCTTTCGTGTAAAAAGGACTATACAAATAAATGTTGATTTGATTTGATATTGACAATATAAAATAATCAGTATTCATAATTATGTTCAAAGCATTATGTCACCAGGTGGGTGTGTGCATTTCATGTAAGTGTTTGTAATGAATGGAAACTGAGTATAAGTAAATGTACCCTCTTAAAGTAATACAACACCTGAAAATAGCCTAATTAATCATAAACCCTAAAGCGCAAAATCTCTCATCCCTTAAAACCGATCTGTAATCTTGGTGAGTACAAACCCTCATCTGAAGTCATCTGAGTCTCCAGACTCTCCGCCATGAGCAACTTCATGCTGTAAGGTGGTGTCACTTGTCCCACTGGCTCTAGGGGCAGCTGCACCATTCTCCCTGTCATTCTCTACCTCCCTTTCAACCTGTGATCGGCTTGAAAAGAGTTAAGTTGAGGAGATAGTTTGCCTTTACGCAGTAGCAATTATTCAAACACAAACATTTCATAAAATACCTCTACACCGGTAACCAGGCTGATTGAAAAATGGATAGTTATGATTACTGCCTATTTTATAACAAACATACACCAACATTGAACCAAAGGGAAAAAGGAACACAATGTTAAAATACATTTTAAATTTAGGGCATTACCTTGAACAGGCATCACTGTGGGTTCTGGTTTGTGCGAAAGGAAGTTGTTCTCCACAGTGAATGCAAGATGTCAGGGGTCCAGTTTGAGCAACTGAATTATCCACTTCCTAATTGTTCAGACAATGACATAAATAACTAAAACAACAGATAGAAGACACTGTGGAAGGGTGAGCGATTTGACAGAAACATTTGAATCTTTAGATTTCTAGATGACAGTATATTAGAGTAACAATCCACATATTGACTTGACAGATCAGTTACTGCACTCAAATATTCAAAAGACAAATAACAGCAAACATTTAGAACTTTGTCTTACATTCTCCATACTCAAATTTCTTTGCAGTGGGCTAATGTAAAGAGTGGCATGATTTATCATGACTGAAGGGTCTCTTAGGTATTTGACACAGTAGCCCTGAATAGGGCAAGGGATGGAAACAAGATGACTTTGTGTAGTTCCAGAAATGTTCATAAGTTCGAACCCGCCTGCTTCTCTCAATTTTGGATAGCTTGTCAAAATGAACTCCACAAACTCTTCTGAGTTTTCTTGGTTACCTGTGAGATAATAAAACAAACAAAAACAAAATAGCACCAGCAACAATGATTTTTGTTATTATAAAACAGCTGACAGGAACTTTATCTGCACTACATTTGCCAGGTGACATACCTCGAAAGTTCAGGCACCTCTCACCCCACCCTCTGGAGGTGCTCTTTGCCAACTCTGCTTGGGACGATAGCTGTGTCTTTCCGCCCAAGACAGCAAAATGTGTGGGTGTAAGTTGGTTGGTCTGAGAGTTTCTTGGTTGGCGCCTTGACCTTGTTTGGTTGTTATACGCGGAAAATAGCCTTGTCTAAATAAATTCATTATATAGTGAATTAATACATTCTCAAACTACATTCAACCAATAGGTCGCCCAAGCTTATGTCATGATGTTTAATAGTTAGGCTCAGGTAAATTAGGATCACAAAACAAAGTGATGTGTGTCTGGAGAGACAACTTTTTATTGTACACTTGTTGGTTATGATTACTTATAATGTATATTATTTGTATTAGCTCACCATCAACAGGGTGGTGTAGGCCTCCTCGACCACCTGGTGTACCAGATGATATGGCAGAAGTGACAGATGATATGGCAGAAGTGACAGATGACATGGAAGATGCTGTTCCAGGTGGACTTGCTGTTGATAATGACAAATGAATAGCAGCATGCACCAACACAAAATGATTACTTATAATACATTATGTGTATTAGCTCACCATCAACAGGGTGGTGTAGGCCTCCGCGACCCCTTGGTGTACCAGATGATATGGCAGAAGTGACAGATGATATGGCAGAAGTGACAGATGACATGGAAGATGCTGTTCCAGGTGGACTTGCTGTTGATAATGACAACAGCAAGGTTAGCTAGCCAAAACTCTCAAATCTCTGGCTATCTGTTGCGTGTGTGCAGCCTCTTTACTTAGTTTACTAAGGTAGTGATAGCAACCCCAGGCATGGAAAATCCATCTTCGCACTCTGATACCGATCAACCAATGGGGTTAAGGTGACACTGTGACATACATTGATTGACAGCTTACCTCATTAGCTTAAGGACAAGTAAATACAGAAATAAATGAACACAGAAAGAAAGAAATACATAAATAAATAAGGGAAATAAATAAAGAATACAGAAATAAATGGCTATGTAAATAAATAAATACGTAATAAATATTTGTTCATACATTTATTTTTATATATTTATTATGTATTATGTATACATACATTTATTGATACATTTATTTATAATTTTGGCAGGATTGGTCCTCCATATGCCTTGAGCTAATATGACTGGCCTGGTGTCAAGGTTACAATTCTAGGTGTGATAGATTGCGGGCAACTGTTTATCACCTTTGCCTCCACATTTCCATGAATGCTTATCAGATCAGAGGATTATGGGTCTCTATGAGCAGCTAGAAATCTTGCATCTCCCATCTATAAATGAGCTGGAGTGCTGCTGCAAGGACAGACGGTTGAACATGGATCATGTAGTTTGAAGACATAACTGAGATAACCACAGTGGCCAGCGACTGTACTCACACAGTACCAACCAGGTACTGGTTGGTACTGTGTGATCTGCAACAACTGATGGTCATGGCACTCAAGGGCTTCAAGGCTGAGGAGGACTGGTGAGGACAGCTACATTACTGAAATAGGAATAATGTTCAATGTTCTGCATCAGAATGTGTGAATGTGCAGATGTGTGTGTGCCTGAGTATTAATGTAGGTGTGAGTATTTGTGTGCCTGCATTTTTCAGGTTTTGTCTACCTGTGTGTGTCAGTGTGTGCATGTGTGTTTGTGAGTTTTTCTTTTCTGGTCTCCTTGGTCTGGTCTTATTGATATTCCAGTGAACTGGGAAAGACGAGGGAGAGGGTCCCTGTTGGTTTAATTAGGGGTGCATATTGCTTATTGGAGCAAGGAATATGTGCATATACAGACGGTTACGCTGTCTAAACCCAGTACTGAATTACCATACTTACTCACAAACGATTCCTTTCCCATTTATGGGATGGGGCACGGATGGTCAAACAGCTGAAGATGAGTTTGATTGACATACCTTAGGAAGCATCAGGAAAAGTCAAACACCAGGGCCTGGGATAGATCAGCATGTGCAGCTGGACCAAGCAAGCAGGTTTATAAATGTTTTCATGTAAGTGGCAGTACCTGCAGCAGCAATATATTCAGAAGTTTGTGGATACAGAATAGGCAATACTTTTTAGATAGTTTCCCAAGTTAGTGGATGTTAATTTCCATCCAGTAAGAGATTGGTGGTATGGTTCATGGCTTGCAAAGGACTTTTCATGGGGTGCTTACAGGAATAGGTCAGCAATAGGTTAGCATGAGAGCCTGGTGCTGGTTCACATCATCTTTGAAAATGATGGCTCCAAGAACTTTTCCACTGATGTTTTTTTTTTCTTAGGTGTTGAGACACTGCAGGTGCCACTGACACAAATGCAGTCAGACTTTCAATATAAACATGGAAAGGCAGGACCAAATGATGTACCCCATGTGTCTGACATATTTTGATGACATGACTCTCTCTTCACTCTATAGCTGTTTGATTACTTTGCTATACCTGCTTTACTTAAAATTACTTAATTTATGCTCAGAGATTTCACAATGTTAACCATTTTTGAGATGTCAACGAGTGTTTTCTCAATAAACTATTTTGATACGTTTTTGTAATTTAAGTTTAAAGTTGAAATAAAACCCTGTTTAAGCTGTGAAGCTGAGTCCAGTGTTCCTCAGCAAACAGCCGTATTGAGCCAAAATGTGTTCATGTATAACCGTGCGTCGGATTCTCTTTCCAGATCAACCGTGCCACGAAACATGCCGACAAACGCGAGAACAACCATCAATCAAGCAACTAGGAATAGGGAGAGATTCGTGTTTTCCCATCTTTGTGAAGGAGATATAGGGAAGGAGCCCTTATGCGAGTTCGTAAAATACGATTCGAAGTAGCCTACCGAAGCGAATTGACCTTATTTTACAGCAGAATTATTTCCTTTTTCACAGGATGTGCGTGAAGTAAAACGTCGCTCTGTGTGGTAGCCTATTTATGTTCAGTTACCTTCACACACCCCAGCTCGTGGATTTTGTCGGCCCATTTAAACAATTTACCTCTGGATTTTTTAGGTAGGTTATTGTCACCAGAAAATCCTAACCTACAGCGGAACATCTAATCTGCTGAGAAAGAACATTTCTTCTTTAGATGTGAGCATTTGAAAGAGTAAGTTGGGCAACTGACAAAAAGCATTTAATGTCTGTTTAATGTTGTTACACCAGTTGTGCAAAACAAGTACACACCTAACGTTCAATTGATGGCACCATTCAACAAGGTAAACTATACTTGGATCAAAACCTAGCAGTAGCCTAGATTGTTTTTCGTAATTCTGACTCAACAGGTACTGAACCGCTTGATGGCTGCATTGGAGCTGCTAAAATCTGACTTTCCGAAATCAGGCAAAAAATTACATAGCCAAAACCTGACAGCACAAGACAAATTAAGACAAGGAAATGCGTAGGCTGTCAAGACTCGTTTTACCTTTGACTGTCAGTGATAGTAACCTGCAGTATAGTCGAGTAGGTCAAGCAACCTTTGTACTAAATGGGGATTCGTAATTTGGCTTTTTTGAGTTCCTATAGCCTTTTGCAAGTGATTATGTGGGAAATGATTGTTAAAGGAAACGTCAATATCCCTGTGATCAAATTGATCAAATTAACATATCTATGATCTTCAACTAACTCTCAATTACCTGAAATTGTGTATAGATGTCCATTTATGTTCACAGTAGGAAATGTTCGATGCACTAATATCTCTTTTCTACCTTCTCATAGGTTATATTATTCAAATTATGTCATGGCTTAAGTATATTTTTCATAAAACTTAGTATTGCTTTCATGTTTTAATGAGGCTTTGTAACACTAATTTCTCCATTCTGCATTCACCTTTCCTGCTTTACTCCACATTTTCCGTCTTGCTGTGCTGCACTGTTTTCTCATCCATTTCCCACAATTCTTAATACTTAATAGTCTCTCCTTACCTCTCACGTTTCTGTTCTACTCACCTTCCTTCTATCCCTCTCCATCCAGATGGTGAATGAGCTGAGGCCAAGCTGGTCGTGAAGGTGCCAGTCTCTTTCTCTCACCACTATGGCGGCAGGTGTGGCGGCATGGCTTCCTTTTGCCCGGGCAGCCGCCATTGGCTGGATGCCCGTGGCCAACATGCCCATGCCTATGGCTCCCACTGAAAAAAATAAGCGCCAGGATGAGCTCATCATTCTAAATGTGAGCGGGCGCCGGTACCAAACGTGGAGGAACACCTTGGACCGCTACCCAGACACCCTGCTGGGAAGCTCTGAGAAGGAGTTCTTCTACAATGAGGAGACAAAAGAGTACTTCTTTGATCGTGATGCCGATGTTTTCCGCAGCATCCTCAATTTTTACCGTACCGGCAAATTGCACTACCCACGCTCGGAGTGCATCACCTCCTACGACGAAGAGCTGGCTTTCTTCGGCATTATACCGGAGATCATTGGTGACTGTTGCTATGAAGAATACAAGGATAGGAAGCGGGAGAATGCTGAACGTCTGCAGGATGACCAGGAGGATAACAAGGACAGCAAGCTACCCAATATGACCTTCCGGGAGACTATGTGGCGAGCCTTTGAGAACCCCCACACATCCACCATGGCCTTGGTTTTCTACTATGTCACCGGTTTCTTCATCGCCATCTCTGTCATCACCAACGTGGTGGAGACCGTCCCCTGTGGTGCCTCCCCCAATCAGAAGGACGTACCGTGTGGCGAGAGCTATACTGTGGCATTCTTCTGCATGGACACAGCCTGTGTCATGATCTTCACCGTGGAGTATCTAATGCGTCTTTTTGCTGCACCCAGTCGCTACCGGTTCATGCGCTCTGTGATGAGTATCATTGATGTGGTGGCCATCTTGCCCTACTATATTGGTCTGGTGATGACAGACAACGAGGATGTGAGTGGTGCTTTTGTCACCCTGCGGGTCTTTCGTGTGTTCCGCATTTTCAAATTCTCCCGCCACTCGCAGGGCCTTCGTATCCTGGGTTACACACTGAAGAGTTGTGCTTCAGAGCTGGGCTTCCTGCTCTTCTCCCTCACCATGGCCATCATCATCTTCGCCACAGTCATGTTCTATGCTGAGAAGGGCTCCAGCTCAAGCAAGTTCACCAGCATCCCAGCATCCTTCTGGTACACCATTGTTACTATGACGACGCTTGGGTAAGAGCTAATTTTGTTTCTGTCCGTGTATGGTTGGTCTGTTGTATATGGTTGAATTTCACAACCGAGAATAACGACATACTGTAGGTTAGGGTTACCGGGTTACTTCTTAAGGAAACCACCTCAAATAAAAACATTTTTTAATCTTTAACAAACACTATTCTTCTGAGAAGTACTGACATTGAAGATGTCTTGTTCTTTCCCAGTAATGGCTTTGATACTATCTGGCCTCTCCAGGCTACCTGTGGGAGGCTCTCTTAGGGTACTCCTGAGTGTGAGGTGGGGGTGGGTGATGAAGAAAGTGTTTGTCCGTCTCTTCATAAACGGAGTGACTAAGTTCAGTTGAGTTCTGGATTTTAATAAGTATTTATCAATCTGCAGATTGGGAGAGAAAACCAGACCTCTGACAATAAATGACAACACAACACCAAGCTTAGGTCTCAACCAGGTCTCTCACTGCTCTGAAAGCCGGAGGACCATCTTTTATAGGGGACAAGAATGTAAACATAGATTGTGACAGTCAGGCAGGAATGACGTTACAACAGTCTCAGAGATAAAGATTCACTGCTCCCAACACATGAACTCTCCCTCTAAAGAGTTCATAGTTGGAGTTCTCCTTGTAGTCATGACAAGGAAACGTTTAGCCAGTACTTTCTCCTGACCCCGAACATCCATTAACCTGACACATAGACACAATATACTCTTATTAATAGCAAGCTTACATGAGAACGTACTAACTAGTATCCAATGACTTGAGTTCTATTGATTAGTGAATAATGTAAACATGAAATCCTAATTTCTTCCACATGGGACGTGAGAGAGAGAGAATATAAGGGGGAAGGTAAGAGATGCAGAGAGTGCAAGTAGGGAGGTGAAGAGGAGAGACAGTTTTGCAATGGAGTTTGAGGGTGGGTGTAGAAGAGAGAGTTTACATTTAGTCATTTAGCAGACACTCTTAATGACACAACGTCATACGCACGTCAATCGAACCAGCAACCTTCTGATTACTAGCCCGATTCCCTAACCGCTCAGCCACCTGACTCCCGCGTTAAGTAAAGGAATAAGAGGAACAACCTTGATATGTCTTCACGCGTCTCTCACAAACATTAGCAACATTTTACTATTAGGTTACATTAACTAAAATGTAACTAAAGAGCAATACCTTTAGTAACAACATTGTAGTTACATTGGAACTGCTGTGTAGTTACACTTTTATGTTTTAGCAGTACAAATTATTAACTTGCAATTAAGTGAAACTTGGTATGGGGAAGGTTGGGATGACAGGGGAGAAGTGGATGCTGACATTGATTGTTTTGTTAACACAACCTTCAATCAATAATAACCCGAGCACCTTTCTCACACCTAAGGATGCTTTGCAGAATAAGAAAAGAAAAATGAAATGTAAATGTAAAAGTGCATACATAAATAACCAGACATTGAGACTGCCTAGACATTTACATTCACAAGGTAAACACAACACGTCAGCGAAGACAGAAATAGTGAATAGTAGTTAGGTGGGGACGGGAGAAACATAGTGTTGGATGAAGAGGTGTATTTTGTGTTGAGATTTGTAGGGAGAAAGGCTGTTGCGAGCACAAAAGTGTTGTAGTAGTGAGTTCCAGGGTTTTGTAGCTGATGATTTACCACCCATGGGGGACAGAAGCACTCGAAGGAAGACAGTCAGAGGGCCTGAGAATCCATCAGGGAGTGTGTGGACGAAAAAGTTCAACTGCCCCTTTACAATATCCACTTACCCCTTAAATCTCTCCTCTATATTGTGCTTTCCTACACTTTTGTAATGACCTATACAGCTAACACTTAATTAACAATGTTTATGTATCTACAAGGTTTTTACTGTAGGTATTGCTATGTAGTTACATGGTAGTTGATGTAATGTCAGCGCTGGACAAACTTTTAAAACAAGTGTTATTAAGAATTTCCTATGTTGGCCCTGAAGAACAAAATGTTTTTTACAAATGCATCCTCCAGCTATGAACTGAATGTTGTGCATGTTTAAATGGCTGGGGAGTACATTGTTTATTATCACATGGGCATTTCCAGTAGATATAATTATTGCTATTACAACGCAGTCATAAAAGCAGACCTCTTTTCATTTCACTGCAGATGCTAACTTAATCTGAAACTTCAGGGCATTGTAATTGTGTTATTTTACAAACCAAGACATTAAGAGGAATGAGTTGAACAAGATGCATTTATTTGTGAGCTAGCTGTCTAATTGTGTGGCTTTCATTATTTTTGTGCCACTGTATATCCTTTTATGTTGTTTATATTCTCGTCTCACTGACTTCCACCTCACACTGACAGGAACACACAGACATGCAAACACACACACACAAACCCAAAACGATGATAGTGCTCATTAGCCCAAATGATGATTTGTTTTATGAGCATGTTTTGGAGTCGATGTGTGAGTTAGTCTGAGAGGCTGACAAATTGCAACAACCTGTTAAATGTCAGAGCCACGGACGCCATAAACAGGTCATTAGCTCATTGGTTGGGTGTGTAAGCTTACTGCTGCGATTAGCTTGGACTTTTCCTGCCGCTCAGACTTACACACTATAATAGCACCTGTAGGCTACATGTGCGTCGATTAAGGGTGGGTATCGAGAACCGGTTCCATTAGAACTGTCCAAGAACCGTGAATTCGATAAGACACGCACATTTCGATTCCTCATTTCGAGTTCTAACTTTATTACGAAGGGTATTACGATCCCTAGGTGGTATTTTCCGTAGATAAAATTGCTAATTTAAGGTTTCTTCTGCACTGTCGCTTGTCTTCCCCAGTTGAGCCTTTCACTTGGCTGATTGGTTAACTTTACAGCTCAACTATGAAGCCAAATAGTTTATGGCCTACTAACGAAAATGGCAGGGTGGGGCACAAAAAAAGCAAAATTTTAATTTGTCGAATAACTTTTGTGGTGAAATATGGACAATAGAAATGAATGGATTGTGGTTGAGGATTAGAGCGTAGCTGTCGCCACAGGCAATCTTCTGGCGACTCCAGCTTTGACGTTCTAAGATGTCAGAAAACAATTGTTAGCTTGCTGTGTGTGTTCCGATAGTAGGCTAGCTAGTTAGCTGCAGAGCTGTATCAGCAGTGTTCATGTTAATTTGGTAGTGGATAGTAGCACGCTTGGACACTACGCACAGATGGGGCGGCCCGCAATAAACTTAACAATCTTCACAGAAATAGAAATTGTAGGTTAGGCTACCCCTCCCTCGTATTTATTTCCATCTCATAATTTGACATCAACTTTGGATGCTTTTTGTAGTTATATGTACTAGTGCCCGTGATGCAGTCGGTGATTAAGATGTCAGTGAAACACACAAATACAAATTCCTTGAATCTGTATTTGTGTATTCCCATAGTGCCCATGATAAAATTGGTTAATGGAATTATAGATAGT
This sequence comes from Thaleichthys pacificus, assembly GCA_023658055.1. Taxonomy (NCBI): domain Eukaryota; kingdom Metazoa; phylum Chordata; class Actinopteri; order Osmeriformes; family Osmeridae; genus Thaleichthys; species Thaleichthys pacificus. Next base: position 1,632,617 of record CM042863.1, on the reverse strand, counting down.
GCACAGTGCCCGCGATGATGTTGGTGACACACAGATCCCGGGAATGATATAGTGCAGTGCCTGTGATGCAGCTGGTGAATTATCAGTGGTTTTGGTACCTGAAATGCTGTGGTAGCCTAACATTCATGCAAATGATTATGTAGCCTCCATTTATCTGCTGTTTCTTAGGTCATAAATTGCTTATGTTATGTTGATCAACATTTACTATATTGGTACTCTGTCAAATTGTCTTACCAGCACAAACATCTAAACATTTAGTTAATAACAGAAGTCATAACGTGCACAATGGTTGAGCCAGTTGTCATAATTGTAGGCCTAATTCACCATACAGCGTTTGTACATTTGCAATGTGCTGGCAGTTTTGACATCAGTAAACACATTCATTTATGTAACAATTCACTGATCTATATATCTGAAATTAAATCCACTTTATATTGTCGTTCTGTTCGCTAGCTAGCCCCTATGAAGGGAGTCAGATGGCTGAGCGGTGAGGGAGTCGGGCTAGTAATCTGAAGGTTCCCAGCTGTGGCAAATGACGTTGTGTCCTTGGGCAAGGCACTTCACCCTACTTGCCTCGGGGGAATGTCCCTGTACTTACTGTAAGTCGCTCTGGATAAGAGCGTCTGCTAAATGACTAAATGTAAATGTAAATGTATGAAAGCAGCTGAATATAAGTTGTAAAAGTGAATTCGCTTCTAAATAACACTGTAAAAAAAAAAAAATACCGCACTTTTTCTGTAAATTATACATGTTTTTTTCTGAATTACAGGAAATACATATAGAAAGACAATGGCAAACTGTAAATTTATATTTTTACATAAAAATTACAGCCAAATGTTGTTACTTAAAAATACACAAAAATGTCAAAAGAAAATACTAATATTAATAACATTTTCACCAAAATGTTCTGTTAAAACACATCATTTCATAATAATATTTTCACCAAAATGTTCTGTTAAAACACATCATTTCAAAACTAGCTATTTTACAGATATTTACTTTCATCCCACGGATAAATAACACATAATTTTTGGTTTAGACATAGGAACCTTGAATTGTGAACTGAGCTCGGGTAGTTCACATCATGCAATCCCAGCATGCACCAGTCAATATCAAAGACTACAAAAGCCTTTTTGGGGCTATCTCGTTGTTTATGATCATTGACCAATACACCTTTAGTAAAGCTCTCTCTTGGAAGTCGCTTTGGATAAAAGCGTCTGCTAAATGAATAAATGTAAAGACTCCAGAATTAGGACGAAGGAAAGTTGACTAGTTGTGTAGTGGCAACGCTCCTGTTACCCCCTGTTATGCCCCGCGGCAAGCTGAAAAGCTACAGAGTTAAATGTTTAAGCTTAGTTAGATAAGCATTGTTTGGAGTTTTGTTGTTTACATTTACATTTATGCATTTAGCAGACGCTTTTATCCAAAGCGACTTCCAAGAGAGAGCTTACAAAAGAGCATAGGTCACTGATCATAACAACGAGATAGCCCCAAACATTGCAAGCAGCCAAAACATGAAGCATACATTGTGAAAAACCAAATAAGTGCCAAAGGGAAGAACCATAAGAGCATGCAGTTAAACAAGTTACAATTAAACAACATGAAATTCAAAAAGTGCAAGAGTGTACCTGTAGAAAAGAAGACAAAACAACAATCAACAGTAAAATATTTCACAGCGAGTACAAGAATTTAAAACCGTCACAACTAACCAACAGGAGCAACAAGTCTCTCAATACGAGTCATTGTGATCCTGGAGGAAACTAACATCAGGTCCAGCCAAGCATTCCTAAGTGCCGTTGTGCTCCCGGAACAAGTGCGTCTTGAGCCTTTTCTTGAAGGTGGGGAGACAGTCAGTGTCCCTGATGGGAGGTGGGGAGTTGATTCCACCATTGGGGGGCCAGACAGGAGAAGAGCTTGTGTTGGGACCGGGCGCTTTTGAGCGGTGGGACCACCAGACGGTTGGTGGCGGGTGGGGGTGTACGGCTGCAGGAGAGACTTGATGTAGTCGGGTGCAGTCCCGTTCACCGCTCGGAAGGTCAGTACCAGAGTCTTGAATCTGATACGGGCCGTGATGGGAAGCCAGTGGATGGAGATGAGGAGCGGGGTAACATGGGAGCGTCTGGGTAGATTGAAGACCAGACGGGCTGCCACGTTCTGAATCCTCTGGAGAGGGCGGGTTGCGCATGCTGGGAGACCGGCGAGCAGCGAGTTGCAGTAGTCCAGCTTTGAGAGGACAAGTGCTTGGACTAGCAGCTGGGTGGAATGCTCAGACAGGTATCTCCTGATCTTCCGGATGTTGTAGAGGGTGAATCTACACGACCGGGAGACCGCAGCAATGTGGGCTGTGAGGGAGAGCTCGTCATCCATGGTCACCCCGAGGTTGAAGGGGTCACCGTCGCTGATCCCAGGGTGATTGAGAGATCGTGGGAGATGGAGGGTTTGGCCGGGATGATGAGGAGTTCTGTTTTGGACGAGGTTCAGCTGGTGGTGGTGCTCGGTCATCCAGGCGGAGATGTCTGTGAGGCATCTTAAGGCAAGCTTAAACCTTTAACTCTGTAGATTTTTAGCTTGCCGTGGGGCATTCTGGGTAACAGGAGCGTTGCCGCTACACAACTATCCAATCAACTTTCCTTCGTCCTACTCTGGAGTCTTTACATTTATTCATTTAGCAGATGCTTTTATCCAAAGCGACTTCCAAGAGAGAGCTTTACTAAAAGTGCATTGGTCAATGATCATAAACAACGAGATAGCCCCAAAAAGGCTTTTGTAGTCTTTGATTTTGACTGGTGCATGCTGGGATTGCATGACGTCAACTACCCAAGCTTAGTTCACAATTCAAGGTTCCTATATATAAACTAAAAATTATGTTATTAAGTTATTCGTCCGTGGGATGAGATTGACTCACCAAACATGCACCTGCAGAGCACCATCTCTTTACATGCTCTTTTTTGTTTCGCGTGGTCCTTCCATTTCTTTCCAGCCCAGTTAAGGCCAAATGCCAGCTCATTGGTATGAGCATAGGAGAGCATGCAGAGAGAAGCGTGACACCTGGCAATATAAAAAGTAGAACTGTTTTAAGTGATGTAATTGTGTGCGCGCATGTGTGTATATCAGAATCAGTTTTAATCGGCATGAAAGTTTGCACAGACAAGGAATTTGCTTTGGCAGGAAGGTGCATACATTAAACATATAGGAATCTTAAAAATTTAAATATGAGATCTAACTATACTAAGGGTACGTAAACTAGCAATACTAAGTGGATTTAGAATTTAAATAATATATAAAGTTACCGTAATTTACAATTTAAAAATACAAATATTGCAGAAAATACAAATGGTACAAAAGATACAATTGTGTAATGCAGTGCAAAATGCAATGTGTTTTACGACATAAAGTCAGTGTGAACCCTTGGCCTTGTTGAAGAGGCCAACAGCGGATGGGAAGAAACAGTTTTTGTGGTGTGTGGTATTGGTGCTGATGGACCGCAGCCTTCTGCCGGAGGGGAGTGACTGAAACAGGGAGTGTCCAGGGTGGGAGGAGTCGGCCACAATCTTCCTCACTCACCTCAGGGACCTCGAGGTGTGCAGGTCCTCGAGGGTAGGCAGATTGCAGCCAATCACCTTCTCAGCAGTGCAGATGATACGCTGCAGCCTGCTTTTGTCCTTGACAGTGGCAGCAGCATACCAGATGGTGATGGAGGAGGTGAGGATGGACTCAATGATGGCTGTGTAGAAGTGCACCATCATTGTCTTTGGCAGGTTGAATTTCTTCAGCTGCCGTAGGAAGTACATCCTCTGTTGTGCTTTCTTGGTGAGGGAGCTGATGTTCAGTTCCCACTTGAGGTCCTGGGAGAGGATAGTGCCCAGGAATCGGATGGACTCCACAGTGTTGACTGGGGAGTCACACAGGGTGATGGGGGTGAGTGGGGCTGTATTCTTCCTGAAGTCCACAACCATCTCCACTGTCTTGAGAACATTGAGTTCTAGGTTATTCTGGCTGCATCAGGTCACCAGGTTGGCCGCTTCCCACCTATAATGAGACTCGTCTCCACCAGAGATGAGCCCAATGAAGGTGGTGTCGTCCGCAAACTTCAGGAGTTTGACAGATGGATGACTGGAGGTGCAGCTGTTGTTGTACAGGGAGAAGAGCAGAGGAAAAAGGACGCAGCCCTGAGGAGATCCGGTGCTAATGGACCGTAATTGCTAAATGCGTACCCAGCTTAACACACTGCTTCCTATCAGACAGGAAGTCTGTGATCCACCTGCAGGTGCAATCAGGCACGTTCAGCTGGGATAGATCAGGGCAGTCCAATTGTCTTTCAAAACTACAGTAGAACTCATTCAGGTCGTTGGCCAGGCGAGAGTCATTAGTGGAGTGGGGGCTCTGGGTTTGAAGTTGGTAATCTGCCTGAGCCCTCTCCAGACAGAAGCAGAGTCGTTTGCAGAGAATTGGTGTTTTATTCTCTCTGAATACAGTCTTTTAGCCTCCCTCACCGCCTTGCTAAACCTGTTCTTCGACTCCTTGAATCTGTCTCTATCCCCACTCCTAAATGCTTCCTCCTTCTCTGACCTCAACCTTCTGAGCTCTGCTGAGAACCAGGGCTTGTCATTGTTGAAGTTCACCCTGGTGCGCGTGTTGGAATACAGCAGTCCTCACAGAAGCTGATGTATGATGTCACAGCCTCTGTGAGTTCATCCAGACTATTGGTGGCAGTCGTGAACTTATCCCAGTCAGTACAGTCCAAGCATGCCCGCAGATCCTCCATAGCCTCACTGGTTTACTGTTTTGATGTCCTCACAACAGGTTTACAGAGCTTTAATTTCTGCCTGTATGCAGGAATCAGGTGAACCATGGCATGGTCAGAGTGACCCAGTGCTGCACGAGGGATGGCGTGGTAGGCTCTACTGACTATAGTGTAGCAGTGATCCAGAGTGTTCCCTTCTCTGGTTGGGCATTTGATGAATTGTCTGTATTTAGGGAGTTTGTGGCTAAGATTACCTTTGTTAAAGTCGCCGAGTACGATAACAAGGGAGTCCGGATTTGCTCGCTCCACACTCAGAATCTGGACGGCGAGCATGCGTTGGGCCTCTTTAACCTGTGGACCCGGCGCCATGTAAACTCCGACCAAAATCGCCATGGCATAGCCACACTCTTTTGTGCATTAACCTTATATCCAGAGATCACATTATACCTTACTAATAGGTCTGAGAGGTCAGGCATGGACGAGTCTAAGTTGGTGAGAAGTAAGATGATGTCATCCGCGTATAGACTTATGACATGATTCTCAGGCCCCACATTCACTCCAGAGACCGTACTGCAATGGCTAGGGGTTCAATTACCAGGGCAAAAATTAGGGCAAAGCCCTGTCGGGTGCCGCATGATAAAGGAACGGGGGTCGAGATTACAGTGTTGGTCTGTATCATAGCGGTAGTATGCGGATCAACCATAGTATATTTGGGCTGAAATTCATTTTTTTCAAGGACCGCGAAAAAAATGGTGTTCCTTCAGATAGTGTTCTGCCGACACCGGGGATGTAAACGTGCGTCTGCCCTCCGGTAGGTCGATTACCAAGTTCGTGGGATGAAGCAGCCTGAAGGAAATGTCCTTAGCGTGTAGCATTTTCTTGATCGGCAAGAAGGCTTTCCTTTTCCTGTAGAGAACCGTGGACATGTCCCTGAAGAGGGGACTCAGATGTAACACTGATTGCAGTTTAAACAATCAGTGAGACTGTTGAGTGTGATTGAGTGTGAAAGTTTAAAATGATAAGAATCTATAGTTACCATTGTATTCTTGGCCTCCTGGGGCTGGAGTGCTGCCTCTGCACAGTCCAACTCCTCCATAGTGCGAAGAGGCAAATCTACCGGCAAAGCCTCAGGCAGAACCCCACCATTCCGAGGTTGGCAACATAAACTTGAGTACCGGAAGGCCTTAAATTCCTCTCTCAGGTCCCTCACCTCTCTGGTCAACTCTGTGACCATGGTGATTAATTTCTGCAAGACAACGTCTATTGACAAGAATAAGAAAATTAAGGTATGTTAAATTTGTATTGGTTTTGAAGTAGAAAAAGTGACTCAGTTTGGGTATAATATATATATTCTGTAAACTAGTTGAATAAAAACATGACAGTTCTGTGAAGCTCTCCCTCTAGGAAAATACAACAGAATATAGCCTTTATTTATGATTGATCACAATTGCTGACTGAGTCTTATTTTCTGGGGTATAGTATATTACCATCTAATAATCAACTACTAGGTTGTGTAGCTGAGAGATGATGGAAAGCAATTACATAAACATTTTATGTGCAATGCGCTGTAAATGCACACTAGAACATTCCTTTGAAATCCTGTGATAATGTCAAAGCATAACAGTTTTGCACTTGCCTTTCAATAGTTGCCTTGCGGAATCTGTGGTATCTGTGACAAAAAATAAAAAAGCCAAATGACAGGATGTTGGTTTTTGAAATTACAATGTGCTGAAACTGCCTTTTCTAAACATACCTTCTGGAAACAATCCATGAATCCAGAGGGGAATCGCACACTTTCATCGTTTGGGAAGGGTGAAGGGTGGGCACTGGTGTAGGACTGGAGCTGTAGAGTGAACAGGTTGGGAGCTGGTTGAGGGATGGGGGGGAGAATGCAGAGTGGTGGAAGCTGTTTGGTGTAAAAAAGGGTTTAGAATTTTGGGGGGGGGTTTCAAGTTATTATGCTTAATTAGATTATGCACAAAAGCTTATTTTGTTACACACACACATCACAAAGTAGCATACCATACCTGGAAACAAAACTTTAGGAGCCTGGACACATTTGATTCTTTTTGGTAGGTCAGGGTTATCCTCCGAATCCTCCGAAGAGTTATTAGGGTTCCTCCGGTAGGAGGGAAACCTATTGTTATTGTTGGCTTTTTTCTTGTGCAATGAGAGTCAATGGCAGCCCCTAGACCAGTACTGTAAAAAGTTGTGAAATTTGGCATGTTGAAACTGCAGAGCATTAGTAACTACCATACCAAACATGGGCCATGTGAGACAATAGGTGGCGCTACAGGCCACGCCCCAATATGTCAATTTTCAAAGTGATTCCATTTGCATACCATTTCTCCCAAAATTTCAAAATGTTGTATATATGCCTTATTGCTCATGATGAAGAAAAGAGACTCAAGAACCTATAAGGGATGCCATATTGGATTTTTCTGTACAATAAAGATTAAGGAAACACGTCTTTCGCTACTCCTCCTACAATTTTTGTCCAATCTTCCCCAGAATTGGCACGTATCATCGTCAGAGCAACCCTCACTGAAGATATATATGGAATTCTTATTTTCAAAAACGTTTGTCCGGTAGAGCAAAATCGGCAGCAAAGTAACCAAACAGGAAGCTGGGTCATATCGCAAATCTTTGAGATATCAACACCAAACTTGGTATATCACGAGGAAGACACTACAACATGTTTCCATGTGCAAAGGCAACTTAATATCTTCAAAATTGATTGAAATAAAGGAAATCTAATTTATTGCCAACGCTATAATAATTATTTACACATCCGCTGGTCAAAACGTGATACTCTGATTCAATCACAAGTTCATATGAGGACAATGTTTAGCACACATATCTGAGAAAAGGTTGAATGTAATATGAAAGTAAATGTATTGTGAATATTTGAAATATGCATGCTTGGCTAATTGCTAGGGCTTCTTCCAAATGAGCCATCTCCCTCTGCTCCCCAGCGCGCTCGCTCTAAATTCTCACACACACATACTGGCCCCTGACACAGGCGCGAGCTTAGGGAGACGCACACACATTTAAGGGTTTCTGTAAAGGGTGGGCTGACCAAGCACCCACCTTCACTCATTGGCCTAGTAGCCATTTTGGACTAGTAGCCATTCTGTGGCTAGTTTGGTCACAGATAATTCTACTGTTAAAAGAAACCGAAGGTCTTCTTCTTCAGAACTATAAAGTTGAATCAACCAAACACAGCTTGGTCATTTTATCTTCTCCTTTGGCACAATTCAACTAAGGACTACACTTTTAAGAAAGCATGACCAAAGCAATTTGGTGAGGGAGGGTTCCTCCATAGACAGTTGGTGACTGATAATTTCAGACAACAACTTAAACATAGTCTTGCATTAAGAGTAGAGTCAAAAAAATTAGTAAATGTGCTAATGGTTGTTGAAACTCATTGCTCTGAGTTGGTGCATGTCAATTTAGGCAGAAGTCCATGAGTGGTGACATTTGACAACCTCAAACAGCATGAGTCTGCCACTGGGCCTGTTACGTCCCTCGCCCTGCTTGTATGTGTGTTCTGTATTGTTGTGTGCTTGTCTTCCCTTTAGTTTCCCCTCGTTTTCGTTGCCCGTCAGTGATTGGCTGCCACCTCCATCACCGGTGCACCTCCGCCCATCCATCTCTGTCCAGGATTGGCTGCTGTCACCACTCCCCCGCCGCCAACGCACTACACTCACCTACAATCACCTGTATGTCCGTCCACATTTAAACCCAGTCCTGTGTACTGTTCAGTAGTCTCTAGCCCTGTGTTTTTCTTGTCGGTGTTTGTATGTGTTTGTGCATTTGCCGTTGCCGACACTAACGAGACTCGTGTTCAGTGTTATACGTTGTTTTACCACCTGTTTGATTGTCAAGTTATCGCCGGTACTCGGTATCGTGCTTTTCGTTGTTTTATTATTCAGTTATTCAGTCCTATTATTAGTTCAGTCGTACAGGGGCTTTGGAACAGGTAAGCTGCCCATGGGCATACACCCCATCACGTAGTTAACCCCTGTTAAACACCCTAGGTAAGGAGCGGGTGCCACCCATGTCTGTTTTATTAGCATAGGGATGTCTTTTGGTTAGGTAGATTAGGACCCTTTTGTTGATTACTTTTCTTTGGCACCTCTCGTAGTTCCACTGTACCCTGTCGGCTGTGTTTTCCCTTTTTGTGTTAAGAATAAACGTTTGTTTGCTTGTACCTCAGTGTGTCCTCGTGTATAGGCTCATTGGGCAGTGTTACGGCCTTCCCCTAGACAAGGTCCGTAACAGGGCCTAATGAAAAGGCTCTTGTCTTGATTTGCAATGCAGCTAGGGGAAGGTTCTAGACCATTGGGGTGCCAAGCTGGGGCCAGTTGTACTGTTAGAAAGGCCAGTTACATTAAACCTTGTGTTATCTTCGGGTCATTCTGACCCATCAGTGATTGTGACCTACCGTCGTATTGCGACAACTTTACCGCATACAAAAACAAAGTGAAGCATTTTCTTTTAACTGTCGGGCTGTCTCAGACCCCCCACATTGTGAAGGTTAAAATAAAATAAAATAGTTTTTGTATTGTGTAAAATTGGGTAAACACAACGGTGGTTCGTTATGAACCTTTGGGTCATGTGACCCGAAGGCAGCACAAGGGTTAAACATTATTGTTGTCATATAGTTTTCTTTCTCTGCCAAGATTTCCGTGGTTCTCTAACAAGAGAAGTACTTCTAAACATCAGGACTACAACTCCTGTGGATTTATTTCCCACTTTTCTGCTTCCAGCGGCAGAATTAGTGGGAATTATAGTCAAAGCCACCCTCGGCTTTGTCCTAGCAGCGAAGCGTTGTAGGAGAGGCAAACGAGCCGGTGCACTGGTGCGACTCCGTCGGCGTGGGGCACGCACAGCGTTACCGGGGATATTTCTCTCCAACGTGTGTTCACTGAGCAACAAACTGGATGAACTTCAGCTACTGGTGTGGAAAAACAGAGACTTTCATTCATCTTCTGTTTTGTGCTTTACGGAGACATGGCTGAGTGAACTGATCCCAGACTCTGCGCTACAGCTAGCAGGTTTCAAACTGCTGAGAGCGGATCGTGACCCTGTGCTCTCTGGCAAAACAAAAGGCGGTGGTATTTGTTTTTACATTAACAGTGGCTGGTGTGAAGATGTGACAGTGTTTCTGCAGCACTGTTCTCCTGATCTGGAATCATTTTTTATTAACTGTAGATCTTTTTACTCGCCACAAGAGTTTGCATCATTCATTCTGGTTGGCGTCTACATGCCTCCACAGACAAGCGTCAACGAGGCTCAACGTGTGCTCCCCAGCCAGATACTGAGTGTGGAGCATGAAAATCCGGATTCCTTGGTTATTGTGCTATGCGACTTTAACAAAGGCAATCTCACTCAAGAACTCCCCAAATACAGACAATTCATCAAATGCCCTACCAGAGAAGGAAACACCTTGGATCACTGCTACTCTACAATCAGCAAAGCATACCATGCGGTCCCCCGAGCAGCACTGGGTCACTCTGACCACGCCATGGTCCACCTGATTCCTGCATACAGGCAGAAGCTAAAGCGCTGTAAGCCTGCTGTGAGGACATCGAAACAGTGGACCAGTGAAGCTATGGAGGATCTGCGGGCGTGCTTGGACTGCACTGACTGGGACATGTTCATGACTGCTACCAATAGTCTGGATGAGCTCACAGAGGCTGTGACATCATACATCAGCTTCTGTGAGGACTGCTGTATACCAACACGCACCAGGGTGAGCTACAACAACGACAGACCCTGGTTTACAGCTAAACTCAGAAGGTTGAGGTCAGCGAAAGAGGCCGCGTTTAGAAGTGGGGACAGAGACAGTTTCAAGGAGTCGAAGAACAGGTTTAGCAAGGCGGTGAGGGAGGCTAAACGACTGCACTCAGAGAGACTAAAACACCAATTCTCTGCAAACGACTCTGCTTCTGTCTGGAAAGGGCTCAGGCAGATTACCAACTTCAAGCCCAGAGCCCCCCACTCCACTAACGACTCCCGCCTGGCCAACGACCTGAATGAGTTCTACTGCAGATTTGAAAGACAATTGGACAGTCCTGAACTACCCCTTCCCACCCAGGAGGCCTCCCACCTCCCCTCCTCTACAGTGACACCTCTCTCCATTCAGGAGGGTGAAGTTAACAGAATTTTCAAGAGGCAGAATCCCCACAAAGCAGCTGGGCCGGACTCTGTCTCTCCTGCCACCCTCAAGCACTGCGCTGACCAGCTGTCTCCGGTGTTTACCTACATCTTTAACACCTCCCTTGAGACATGCCATGTGCCAGCCTGTCTTAAGTCCTCCACCATCATCCCTGTGCCCAAAAAGCCAAGGCCAACAGGACATAATGACTACAGACCCGTCGCCCTGACCTCTGTGGTAATGAAGTCTTTCGAGCGCCTGGTGCTGGCACACCTTAAATCCATCACAGACCCCCTCCTGGACCCCCTGCAGTTTGCCTACAGAGCCAACAGGTCTGTGGACGATGCAGTTAACATGGCCCTCCACTTCACCCTACAGCACCTGGACTCCCCAGCATCCTATGCCAGGATCCTGTTTGTGGATTTCAGCTCTGCCTTCAACACCATCATCCCCGCCCTGCTTCAGGACAAGCTCTCCCAGCTGAACGTGCCTGATTCCACCTGCAGGTGGATCACAGACTTCCTGTCTGACAGGAAGCAGTGCGTTAAACTGGGAACTGTCGAACGATCGTGTGGGGACTCGAGGTGCTGACCAGGGTGCTGATCCCCGCAAGTGCTATATACCTCGCTATGCCGCCCAATTCACGCTCGGGGTCTCACGAATTAGCAGCAAATGTTTATAGGCACTTTTTGGCAAACATCATAATTTATCGATCACTTATTCCTTGGCTATGTTTTCCCTCCCAGTTAACGTCCTTCCCACGGATAAAACGTTCAAGAGCTTTCGCTCGCCCTTATTTCCCCCGTTGGTTATCTGTGAGACGCGACACTGCACCTACTGACAGAATATATGTCTGAACAGACGAACACTTCAAGACCCTGTTTTGCGTAAACACCAGCTGGACAGTATTCGTGTCTAAATGACTGGTCGCGATTCCTGGGGAACTCACCTGAATCTAGGCGTGGGGCGCCTAGATTCAGGTGTAACAGCAAGTAACAGATGGTCAGAACAACTGACAAAAAGAAACTTTTTGTCAAATCTTCGACTGCTCAACTCACGACTCGACTCAACTTCAGACTGGTCTTCACCCACAATTTTCATTCTTATATGTTTCAATACGGATGGCCCTGTCTAGACTTTGGGCCATACATGACGCAGGTATCTGTCTATTACACACGTTTCCTGCATTCTCCAAAAGGTCAAATGTGGTTTTATCTATGCAAGCATTTCCTAGCCACATTATCTGCATCTGTCATACTGAAACATTCTGCCTTAAACTTCTACACATTAGCGGTTCTACATATCTATTTTAAGATGCACATCTACAAAGTATTTAACATTCAAAAAAGGTAAAAAGGTTCCAAAAACATTTGCAAGCTGTTTCCTAACATTCCTTAAAACATATGCAAGCACTTTCCTAAAATACATTTGCCAATGCAAATTCTATCTAGTAAAATCTCTCTCCACTGGTGTCCCACAGGGCTCCGTCCTTGGACCCCTCCTCTTCTCCCTCTACACCACCTCGCTTGGACCAATCATCACCTCCCATGGCTTCTCCTACCACTGCTATGCTGACGACACGCAGCTGTACCTGTCATTCCCCCCGACTGATCCGGGGATCTCAGCTAGAATCGAGGCCTGCCTCACAGACATCTCCGCCTAGATGACCGAGCACCACCTCCAGCTGAACCTCGCCAAAACAGAACTCCTCATCATCCCGGCCAAACCCTCCACCTCCCACGATCTCTCAATCACCCTGGGATCGGCGACGGTGACCCCTTCATCCTCTGCCAGGAACCTCGGGGTGACCATGGATGACGAGCTCTAACTTGTTTAACTGCATGCTCTTATGGTTCTTCCCTTTGGCACTTATTTGGTTTTTCACAATGTATGCTTCATGTTTTGGCTGCTCACAATGTTTGGGGCTATCTCGTTGTTATGATCAGTGACCTATGCTCTCTCTGTAAAGCTCTCTCTTGGAAGTCACTTCGGATAAAAGCGTCTGCTAAATGCATAAATGTAATGTAATGTAAATGTATGCTAAAGATCAAAACTTCTCTTAAAATACAAAACCTTTATATATGCATGCACGGAAAAAATGCTAAACCTTTATATATGCAAGTAATAATTGCAAAACTTTTATATATGTATGCAAGCGAATTCTAAAAACGTTTTAATGCACAACTTGGATATACGTATGCACAAAGTCAAACACATTTATGCCAAATGCAAATTTTTCTATAATAAGCATTATTCTTTTTTTTATATTATTATTTCTCCAAAGTCCATCAAAACGAAGGCTCCTTTAGGGGGGTTCGACAGAACACAAGTCTCTGACTCCCGGTCCATCAGCACCGGATCACCTCAAGGCTGCGTCCTTTCTCCCCTGCTCTTCTCCCTGTACACCAACAGCTGCACCTCCAGTCATCCGTCCGTCAAACGACACCACCCTTATTGGGCTCATCTCTGGTGGAGACGAGTCTGATTATAGGTGGGAAGCAGCCAACCTGGTGACCTGGTGCAGCCAGAACAACCTAGAGCTCAATGCTCTTAAGACAGTGGAGATGGTTGTGGACTTCAGGAAGAACACAGCCCCACTCACCCCCATCACCCTGTGTGACTCCCCAGTCAACACTGTGGAGTCCTTCCACTTCCTGGGCACTATCCTCTCCCAGGACCTCAAGTGGGAACTGAACATCGGCTCCCTCATCAAGAAAGCACAACAGAGGATGTACTTCCTTCGGCAGCTGAAGAAGTTCAACCTGCCAAAGACAATGATGGTGCACTTATACTCAGCCATCATTGAGTCCATCCTCACCTCCTCCATCACCGTCTGGTACGCTGCTGCCACTGCCAAGGACAAGAGCAGGCTGCAGCGTATCATCCGCACTGCTGAGAAGGTGATTGGCTGCAATCTGCCTACCCTCAAGGACCTGCACACCTCGGGGACCCTGAGGCGAGCGAGGAAGATTGTGGCCGACTCCTCCCACCCTGGACACTCCCTGTTTCAGTCACTCCCCTCCGGCAGAAGGCTGCGGTCCATCAGGACCAATACCTCACGTCACAAAAACTGTTTCTTCCCTTCCGCTATTGGCCTCTTCAACAAGGCTAAGGGTCCACACTGACTCTAATGACTTCCTGCTTAAAACACACAGCTTTTTGCACTGCATTACAAAATTTTATCTTGTACATTTGTATTTTTGGTAATATTTGTAGTTTTGTATTTTTATATTGTAAATTACGGCAACTTATATTTTATTTTATTGTATATTTTATTTAATTCTAATTCCACTTAGTACTGCTAGTTTATGTACCCTTAGTATAGATAGTCCACATATTTCAATTTTAGGTTCCTTGTTCCTGTTTATTGTATGCACATTCCTGCCAAAGCAAATTCCTTGTCTGTGCAAACTTTCATGGTGAATAAGTCCCATTCTGATTCTGATTCCCAGCATTGCAGACACTAACAGGCAAAAGCAGTGGTGCCCAGAAATGTTTCATAGGAGTGGCGAAAAAGAGAAGCAGAACAGTGCAACACCCTCCCACTACCATTATCTCTAATTCACTCTCCTGACTCTCATCTGCAGGCATGAAAACGGGTCAGGGGTGAAAAAGGTGAGAAGGATATTACCCCTCTAAGGGGGTCCGGGTGCATGCTCCCCCATAAGAAAAATTTAAATATTCCATATTTTAAAGCATCAATCTGATGCATTTTGAGATACTTATTTTGCCAACCTGGGGAGAGCTGGAGAAACGTAACTTAAGCCATGAGTCAAAAATTATTATGGCCTCCTTACTAAGTATTATGCAAGCCATTTCATGCCAGCCTGTCACTGGGTCTAACATATGAGGCACATTGTGCCTCATAGTATATGAGGCACATGAGGCACAATGTGGTAAGGGCACCACAAATGGCTTAATGCATAACCCCCACAAGAGATGGTGGACATGCTGTAACTTAACTTGTCTACTCTTCCATCATGATTGACAGCCAATACAAGTACCAGCTGCGTATCCGCTACACAAATTGCGTACAGGTTGGCAGGTCTGCTTATTGATGGAACGGCAGGGACGGACTGGGAGTAAAAATAGGCCCTGGACTTTGATCCAGACCGGCCCACCAGAACCGTTCCCGTATACGCCACCACAGCGAGCGCCCTGCTAATGCATGCAAATTCTGCCTGATGTGATGCTAGTTAGGGACTTGCATGCTTAATGCTCGCGCAAATTTTTTTTTGTCAGATTTGAGCAAAAAATAGTTTTTGGAGCTTGAAACAAACAAACATAGCCGTTTGTCCAATTGGTAAACCGTTGTCTAGTGAAAGTAATTAAGTTTACGTTTCTTAGCCTGGTTTTCCATCTTTATATTGTCTCAAATTAGCTTTCGATCTGTCAGTGTCACTGTTGTGTGTAAGCGGCACTAAGGGCTGCATACGTAAGGAAAAGGTAGCCTTTTTCAACCTCTAGGTAAAAAAATAATCTAATTTGATTGGAACTCTCTTGTAGTTGGATTTGACATTTAATTCATTTAGCAAGTCCAAAAAAAACTGCAGTCAGATTTGCTGAAATTGCCAGCTTGGATGTTGTCTTTACATATAGATAGGTTCTTGTGTTTACAAACAATGAGGATGCACACGCAGCTTCAAGGCAGAAAGATGTGTACCATTTCACCTTTACTGTATATGTTCCCACCACCCCCTCTTTCTGAATAAAGTTTGATTGATCTGATTTGTTGATTTCTGTTGCTATGAAAACCCTGATTGTGCATGTTATGTAGTTTAATGGGATCAGAAAGTCTGACCATGGAAAAGTATTGTCAGGCTGCGGTACCATCACAAGGTACACTTGTAAGCAACTGGATATTGGCTCTACCTTGGTCCAGTTACCGCATGACTCTTGTCAGTTGTGTTTGACTGAGATTCTAGAGAGAGGTCAATTCAGGGAGTGTTCCAATATCCGTGGTTTTCTAACCAGTCCCGGGGAACTTTGAAAACAGTGTTGCCGCGTGTGGTATGTTTTTTGGGCTACTTCTAAACCTATGCGGCCGCTGCATTTGGCGCGACCTGCGCTGGGAAAAAAGGAAACCGCATGGATGGGGAAAGTGTTTGGGCAGAGTATGCAGTAGTAGTACATAACCTACACACACCTACTTTCGTAAAGTGTATCCTCACTTTCATTAAGTTATTGTTGTAGTCAAAGCTTTTAAAGAATGGATCTCGGCATGTGATGGGCCTGACCAGAGCACAGGTGGCCTTACAGAACACGCTTCAAAGTTGTCACTTTCAAAAGCGTGGCAATTTGACCCTGTCAGGCCAAGATGTCTGAAAGTTGGTACGCATGCCTTATCGCTCATGGGGAACAAAAAGGTCTCAAGAACCCATAATGTCGGCAGCATGGATTTGTCTCTACAGTGACAATTTGTGAAGAATTTAAAAAAATGACTTAAAATCAGCCATTGCTCCAATTGTCTTGAAATGTTGTGTGCATGTATGAAATACATGTCTGTATCATGTCAATTTTGCAAAAGTTTGCAATGTTGAGGAGTAACCCGCCATTGCTGCCTGCAGCTATATTTGTAGATTGGATTTGGTCTAAAAGTGAACATACCATAAAGAGAATGCATTGTTTATTTTAATTTGGGTTTCAACGGTAGGAGGGAACCTATTTAGGGGTCCTCCGGTAGGAAAGATTTTGTTTTGTTTTTGTTAGTATTCTTATATTTGGGTGTGCTTTGCCTTCGGCAAGGGCACAACCTTTGTTCTCTCACATATATATTATTATTCTTTTTGCCCCCCTAAGCATCAGTCAATATCTGGACTACATAGACAACCTAGGTGTCAAAAGTTTCGTCTTGGTAGCGATTAAGTTGCTTGTATTTTTATTTACGTTCCGTTGCACGGTTTAAGTATAAATTAAGTTTTGTGGCGAAAAGTGAAGCTAACGGTGGCTAACTTGCTAGCCACAGTCACTTACTTACGTCACGAAAACTCGCGTGACTACCTCTAGCAGAACATTAGTTTAGCAGCTTGTTAACTTCTGGGAGATAGCTAGGCTAACTGCTTTACTGCAAGGCAGCTGCAGAAACGCCACAAGCAAAGAGGCCAGGGTGATAATTTTACTATGTGATATGACACACAATTGTGATGTGTAATGTACAATATAAGCTGATATTATTAAGGAAGTACATCTACTTTGGGAAACAGTAGTCTACTATTTCACTGAAGCATTAGCATCATGAACATTCACAAATAATTTTTGTTGTAGGATTTATTATGACATTAGATTACAAGTAAACGATGTGTTGGTGAAATTATCATTACCTGTGGTTTCAAACCAGTGTAGCTCACTGCAACGCTGTAGCCTACGCGAGACACTAGCTAGCTAACAAAAACATCTTCACAGCTGTTTAGGAAGTCAAACGGCGACAGAACATGTTCGGCACTCCCCTTACTTAAACCAAAAGTCTTTCAATCGGCGAAACTATCTGACTACTAACCTGAACTCCATTGCCATAGCCTAAACTTTGTCAATCTGTCATCAAAATAATTAATTTGCGTTGTTACTGACAATGATCGCTACCAGTGAGCTTTTTATGAATGAGCGATTTTCCACTAAATAAATGTCTTGCTTATTTACGTTTTTGGGGGCATATTTTCAGTTAGCAGATGGTACTGTTTGAATCGCGATTCCATCTGAGATAGCTCTACTGCCGGTAACGTCGTCAGTGGAATAATCTTCAAAGGGGGTTCTTTATTAATGAATGAGTGCAATATGAGTAGGCTAAATGCCTGAAAATATCACAAGAAGGGAAAAACGTTTAAGTCATAGAGATTAGGTCAATTTTTACACCGGTCTGCCAAATGTATTCGTTTTGATTCAACTATGAGGCTTCTGATCACCATTCCCTCTTGGGAAATGAGAAGACAACTATTTCATTCTACACTTCACTCTTAGTATTTAGAGTTGTGAAGGACTGAAATATTTTGTGTCTATTCCAATATGTAATGATGGTATTCAATGACACAAGTCTGTGTTCTAGAAAGAGTGGTCTGGAGTCGCAGAGGTCCGATAATATCAGCTTTTAATGCAGCAGTTGGAAATCAACAAGTACAGAGCTCTGGGGCTGTCTACGTTTCCCTACCTGCAACAGAGTTTGGGCTGGTTCACAAAGTCCAACTGGCTATCTGTCCCTGCCCCAGCATATAATATACAGTGCAATTAAAACACAAAGATGAAAAAAGGGTTGAGCTTGTTCTCTCATGCATCAGGGAGTTGTTCTTGCCTACGCGTCCCACCTGCTCGGGTGCCATCTCCACCCGGTTTCAAGGTTGTTTCTGAAATGGAGAGAATAAGACACAAAGAACAGCATGCTTCCCACACCCTGTGTGAGACACCACGTTTAAGCCTGAGCACACTTCTAAGTTCATAAGACAGAACTTTAATAAACACAAAGCATAACTTTACTAAGCACAATATATTCTTTAGTTGTAAATGAGCAGCAACAAATACATGCTTTTAAATCTATGTAATCTTTATAAATAATAAGTATGCATTTTTATATCAAATATACTGAAATATCAGTTGTAAAAATGTCATTAAAAAACGCAGAAATTGTACCCTCTCTAGTTATTTTTAGTGTGTTTGCTGAAAGCAAAAACACTATTGTTATTCTGCATACTTATTGGGTGTGCTTTGCCTTTGGCAAGGGCACAACCTTTGTTCTCTCACATATATATTATTTATTATTGTTTATTTTCGCGCCCCTAAGGATCCCTCAATATTTGGACTACATACACAACGGCGGTGTCAAAATGTTCGTCTTGGTAGCGATTGCGTTGGTTGTTGGTTAGTGATGGAAAGTTCGGATCATTTTACTGATTCGGTTCTTTGAATCTCGTTCAGTAAAATGAACGAATCTTTTTTCGAGTCATTCGTTCATTTCAACGGGGGGGGGGGGGGGGGGACATTATTAACATTATTAAAATAATGTATCATGACAGTTTGTATGATTTGGTCATTTATTATCACACTAGCATTTAATTATCACGGCAAACAATTACACTGCACTAAACTGTAAGTGTAAATAGATAGAGATAGATAGATAGATACTTTATTAATCCCGTGGGGAAATTCAGGTATCTCTCACAGCTCTCATACTCATAGCGAATATCATTCACGTCTTACTAAAACAGCGGCCACGCGAAAGGGAATGAGGAAACTGTTTCCTCTACTAAAAAATACAATGCGGGTCACGTGAAAAAAGGATCCAAAGACTCGTAGAAAGACCGAGTCGGGAAATGATCGAATCGTTTGTTTCCTCCAGTACAGAGCCTATGCAGGTCACGTGAAAAATGATCCAAAGACTCGTAGAAAGACCAAGTCGGGAAATGAACGACTCGTTAGTTTCCTCTAGCTACCACTACAAAGCCTATGCAGGTCACGTGAAAAATTATCCAAAGACTCGTACTCGAAGAACGAGTCGGGAAATGAACGAATCATTTCTGTTTACTTGGACGAGCCTATGCAACAGTCCCGATGCGCGGCCACGAGAAAATGAACGAATCACTCTTTGAGAGGACTCGTTACTCCCGAGTCCTTGTAAGGATTCGTTCATAATGAACGAATCATTCACGAACGACACATCACTAATTAGTATACATTTTCAACAGTAAGAAAATATCGCAATGCATGTTTCATGCAATTCAACTGCTTTCAGCAAACACACACATTTTCTTCAGGAAATGTACCTTTCTAGTTATTGTTCTCTCCTTTGTTCTCTCACATATATATTATTATTATTAATGTTTATTTTCGCCCCCCTAAAACTCAGTCAATATTTGGCCTACATAGACAACCTAGGTGTCAAAAGTTTCGTCTTGGTAGCGATTGAGTTGCTTGTATTGGGATTTACGTTCCGTTGCATGGTTTTAGGCTCAAGTAAAGTTTTGTGGCGAAAAGTGAAGCTAACGGTGGCTAATTTGCTAGCCACTGTCACTGACGTTACTAACGTCACTAACGTCACGAAAACACGCGTGACTACCTTTAGCAGAACATTCGTTTCGCATCTGTTAACTTGGGGGATAGCTAGGCTAACTATATCTTTACTGCAAGGCAGCTGCAGAAACGCCACAAGCAAAGAGGCCAGGGTGATAACTATTTACTCATTTTACTTTGTGATATGACACACAATTGTGATGTGTAATGTACAATATATAAGCTAATATTATTAAGGAAGTAGGCCCACGTCTACTTTCGGAAACGGTAGTCTACTATTTCACTGAAGCATTAGCATAATGACATTAGCCTCTGTTGCCCGGGCAACACATACTACATTGGTCTATGATGCATCTGTTTTCAGTCGTTAAAATAAACATTCCTCACAAATACATTTTCGTTGTAGGATTTATTATGACATTACATTACAAGTAAACTATTTGTTGGTGAAATTATCATTACCTGTGGTTACAAACCAGTGTTGCTCACTGCAACGCTGTAGCCTACGCGAGACACACTGCAAAAACATTTAGCACTACACAGCTGTTTAGGAAGTCAAACGTCTAACTACTAACCTGAACTTCATTGCCACAGCCTAAACTTTGTTCTGTTCATGAAAATGATTAATTTCAGCCCAAACCGTACAACGGAACGTTACATCCAATTCAACCAACGCAATCGCTACCAAGACGAGCACTGCCAGTCTAGTACTGTACTGTAGTAGTACAATTTACCGGGGCAGCTTCTCCACACAGGGCTATATCGCATTTTGCGTTGTTACTGGCAATGATCGCTACCTGTGAGCTTTTTAACGAGCGATTTTCCACTAAATAAATGTCAAGCTTATTTAGGTTTTTGGGGGCATATTTTCAGTTAGCAGATGGTACTGTTTGAATCGCGATTCCATATTCTACTGCCGGTAACGTCGTAGAATAATCTTCAAAGGGGGTACTTTATTAATGAAAGAATGCAATATGAGTAGGCTAAATGCCGGAAAATATCACGAGAAGGGAAAAACTTAAAAGGACGTTTAAGTAATAGAGATTAGGTCAATTTTTACACCGGTCTGCCAAATGTATTAGTTTTGATTCAGCTATGAGGCTGCCTCTTGCAGGGGAAATGAGAAGACATCTATTTCATTCTACAATTCACTCGTATTTTGATTTGTAAATGAGCAGCAAAAAAAAGATGCTTTTAAATCTATGTAATCTTTATAAATAATAAGTATGCATTTTTATGTAAAATATACAGAAATATCAGTTGTAAAAATTTCATTAAAAAACGGACCCTGTGCAACCGACGCAAGCAAGCACACCCTACAATTTCCCCAGAAATTGTACCCTCTCTAGTTATTATTATTCTTTTCCCACCCCCAAGGATCCCTCAATATTTGGACTACATAGACAACGTCGGTGTCAAAATGTTCGTCTTGGTCCTGATTGCGTTGCTTCTATTGGGATTTACGTTCCGTTGTACGGTTTAGGCTGAACTTAAGTTTTTGTGGCAAAAAGTGCCTTGTGTCAACAAAGGGTACTCAGTGCTAGCCTACGTCACAACGTCAGCACACGTTAGCAACGACGCATGGATACAATGTGCATAGATGTGCTGTTGCACAGCAAGTATCGTGCCGTGGTGTACTAGCAGCATCATACATGTAAATTTAAGCAAATCAAGACATGCATGTACAGTAAGTAATGTAACATTAAACTAGAGAGGGTACCATTTCTGGGGAAATTGTAGGGTGTGCTTGCTTGCGTCTGATATGTCTGTAGGCTATATTTTATATAAAAATGCATACTTATTATTTATAAAGATTACATAGATTTAAAAGCATAATTTTTTGGCTGATCATTTACAACGCAAAATACTAAGAGTGAAGTGTAGAATGAAATAGTTGTCTTCTCATTTCCCCTGCAAGAGGGAATGGTGATCGGCTTCATCAGCCTCATACTTGAATCAAAACGAATACATTTGGCAGACCGGTGTGAAAATGGTCCTAATCTCTATGACTTAAACGTCCTTTTAAGTTTTTCCTTCAGGCATTTAGCCTACTCATATTGCATTCATTCATTAATAAAGAACCCCCTTTGAAGCTTATTCTAACAACAACGTTGTGACCGGCAGTACCTAGCTATCTCAGATGGAATCGCGATTCAAACAGTACCATCTGCTAACTGAAAATATGCCCCCAAAAACGTAAATAAACTTGACATCTATTTAGGGGAAAATCGCTCATTCATAAAAAGCTCACTGGTAGCGATCATTGTCAGTAACAACGCAAAATGCGATATAGCCCTGTGTAGAGAAGCTGACACCGGTAAATTGTACTTGGCTACTAGTACTAACGACTACTGTTGTGTTTGTCTTGGTAGTGATTGCGTTGCTTGAATTTGATTTAACGTTCCGTTGTAAGGTTTAGGCAGAAATTAAGTTTTTTTATGAACAGATTGACAAACTTTAGGCTGTGGCAATGAAGTTCAGGTTGGTAGTCAGATAGTTCCACTAATGAAAAACTTGATTTAACTAAGGGGAGTTACGAACATGTTCTGTCGCCGTTTGGCTTCCGAGAAGTTTTTTTTTACTTGACTGTCTGATACAGCGTTGCAGTGAGCTACATTGGTTTGAAACCACAAGTAATGATAATTTCATCAAAAAATTGTTTACTTGTTGATAGGATGGAAATTCTAGAGAAGGCAGGCCGGAAGGAGTCACGGCAAAGGAAAGGAGTTGACTTTTGTTTATTAGTCGAGCGGCCCGGATCAAACAATCAGTTCAAGACAAACTGATGGCATCAGTGAAAACTCTGTCTCTCAGCCATGCTTAAATACATGAGTTGGACAGTACAGATATAGAATGCACAGAATTGCTTCCTTAACGGCTCTTCAGTGGTAAGTGCACTGATACACTAGAACATTCAGCAGGTGAAGTGGTAGTTAATCACATAAGCCCTATTTGTACATGATTTTCCTTACTGTCTCCCCACTGTCTGGACTGCGTGCTATATTCTGCTCAGAGGGGCCTCGCTGCATGACCTCTTGACCTTACAGAGACTCAAGGTTCTATGTACACAGAAAACTGCCTATCACTTGTAATCTAATGTCATAATAAATCCTACAACGAAAATGTATTTGTGAGGAATGTTTCTTTTAACGATTGAAAACAGATGCATCACAGACCGCTGTCGTATGTGTTGCCCGGGCAACAGAGGCTAATGTCATGATGCTAGCTAACGCATCAGTAAAATAGTAGACTACTGTTTCCGAAAGTAGATGTACTTCTTAATTATATCAGCTCATATTGTACGTTAAATTTCACATCACAAATTAAAATAGTAAATAGTTATCAGCCTAGCTTCTTTGCTTGTGGTGTTTCTGCAGCTGTCTGCCATTTTAGGTAAAGCCTAGCTCGATCTCCCAGAAGTTAACGAGCTGCTAAACTAATGTTCCGCTACAGGTAGCTAGTCACGCGTGTTTTCGTGAGTTAGTGACTGTGGCTAGCAAGTTAGCCACCGTTAGCTTCAATTTTGCCACAAAAACTTAACTCAAACCTAAACCGTGCAACGGAACGTAAATCCCAATAGAAGCAACACAATCGTGACCAACACGAACATTTCGACACCGCCGTTGTCTATGTAATCCAAATATTGACTGATCCTTAGGGGTGGGAAAATAATAATAATAAGATATATGTGAGAGAACAAAGGTTGTTGTACCCTTGTCGAAGGCAAAGCACACCCAATAATGTATTTAAACTTAAGCTTGTGTGGTGCGTTGCTGGCTTCAGTGCCACAGCCTAAACGTTATGTTAAAAGAAACGTTCTCATTTCCGGCGCATTCAAACAATCCCCTCACTCAGTGAAGTTTGGTTAGCCACCGCAACTAGCTTGCTCGTAGCAAACCTCTTTTGAATTAGCCATTTCTCCCTAAATAGATAGCAGATGGTACTGTTTGAATCGCGATTCCATCTGAAATACTGCCGGTGACAACGTTGTTACAGTAGCTTGTTTCAAAGGGGGTTCTTAATGAATGACACAAGCTAAATGCTTGAAAAATGTCACAAGAGAAAAATTTAAGGGGACGGACCCACCTGCAACCGACGCAAGCAAGCACACCCTACAATTTCCCCAGAAATTGTACCCTCTCTAGTTTAGATTGAGATAGGCCTGTGCCTGATGACTAAACATTTGAAATCACAAACTACTAATAGCCATACGTTTAACGTGGCTATATTGTGTATCAAATCATTGTTCATCATTGTTTAATGCATTAGGCTACACGTTGTAGCCTATGTAGGCTATTTAAGTTGATTTTCTATAAATGTAGCCTACATATTTAACTGATGAGAATAAGAAAATGAGAATGTCCTTGGTAAATCTTCGTTTTGCCATTGGGTCAGTGTTACAGGAACGTCTGGTTAAGCAAGAACACGGTCTAGCCTGACAATTAGCCTGACCCGGACCAGGCTAGTTTCGAAGCATAAGTTACCATAGTAACTGAGTTCGAACTACATTGAGCTAGCTTTATGGAACCGAATGAACTAGAAATGAGTCCGACTAACTGACATAAGTCTGGCTTATTCGGTAAATTCGCTTTATGGAACAGGCCTCAGGACTCTAGATGGCCGACCTCCCTCCGGTAGGCAGACTCGTTGTTGTTGCTGATGAGACCTATCATGGTGGTGTCGTCTGCATACTTGATGGTCTTGACAGACGGGTCACCAGAGGAGCAGTCGTTGGTGTACAGGGAGAAGAGCAGGGGGGACAGCACACAACCCTGGGGGGCACCGGTGTTAACTGTGCGGGGCTGTGACAAATGCGGGCCCAGCCTGACATACTGTCTCCTGTTGGTGAGAACATCTGTAATCCATAAGAAGATGAGGGGGTGGATGTTCAGATGGGTCGGTTTGCTATGGAGGAGGTCAGGAATGATGTGTGTGGTGTTAAAGGCAGAACTATAATCCACAAACAGGACCCTTGCATAGGTGTTCCGGTTGTCCAGGTGTTACACACACAAACTACCGATCAAACCCTGGTATAATATTTGTGGAATTATTGTTCTTGTTTGTGTGGATATATTATTGCTACTTTTCTTATAAACACCATCACAAACATAGACACTTGTACATGCATGCATTCACACACACACACGAGAGACACGGGCTGAATTGACAGTGTTTGTAATGTGTGCAATGCTTCATTTGTCCTCCGGCCTAGAGAATACATTTGTTGTTTTCACAGTTTTCTGCATGGAGTAAACTAATATATTGGTAGTACTAATGTGATGTTGATTATGGGCTTAGGCTATGGTCATTAGTTTGATATTCCTTCATTAAAGGTCACATGACATGCTGTTTTTGGATGCTTTTATATAGGCCTTAGTGGTCCCCTAATACTGTATCTAAAGTCTCTTTCCCGAAATTGAGCCTTTGTGCAGAATTACAGCCACTACGAGCAGTCCCACAATGAGCTTTCCTCAGAACGAGCTGTTTCGGTGTCTGTTGCTTTAAAGGTCACATGACATGCTGTTTTTGGATGCTTTTATATAGGCCTTAGTGGTCCCCTAATACTGTATCAGAAGTCTCTTTGCCGAAATTCAGCCTTGGTGCAGCATTACAGCCACTACTAGCAGTCCCACAAGGAGCTTTCCTCAGAACGCGCTGTTTTGGTGTCTGTAGCTTTAAATGCTAATGAGGAGCGGAGGGGCGGCACCATGCGCTAATGTTTACAATGGATGTATCGCAATGGCTGTAACCCCGTTGCTGTAAGATGCCTCGAATTTGCCCATTCTCATCTGATAACCCTGGTTTGCAGAGGTACACACTCAGTCATTTCAATGAGGGGAAAGGTGGATATCGCGTGCGCCATAACACCAACAGCAGAACGGTTATCCAAATAACAAAGAAGTGTACAACACTCACGTACAGCATGTGTATTCACACACATACTGCTATCTACCTTTCCATAGCGACAGTAACTCAGCTGTTAGCTGCAGAGCTAATGTTACAGCCACATTCTAAGGGTAGCAAGCTAGGTAACCATATACAGTAAAGCTACAAAATGATATAGCGTTAGTTAACTTACTTGTCCGAGGTTAGTAGCTGGACGAAGGAGAGTTAGTACTGATCCAGAATTTAATTTCAGCAAGGACAATTTTGTATTAGCTCAAGTTGAGGAAACAGTCGTGGCTGAAGTGTTTGGCGCAGACATACAAAACAAATGCGCCTACAACAGAAGTTGTGTAGGCGCATTTCCAGAGAAAATACAATTAAGACACTTGGTCTTCAGAGGCTCGGATGAAGGAACTGTAAAAAGATTGTTGTTTTCCTTTGAACATCCAAACTGAGCAAATGTAATACTTCGTTCGTTTGCAAGCCATGATGTCTCTCGAGGATAAAAACACTTGCACGGTCGTAGCTCAGTTTCTTATCGGCGGGACATATTCTCTGGGCGGGCAAAGCAGAGAGAGGGGAGGTAACATTTTGCTCTGTTTGAAAATCTCCTCCTTGTGACGTCACAAGGAGGAGATTTTCAAACCGAGCGTTTGAGCCTTCATTTTCTCAAAGGCGGAGAAGAACACCCAGGGCTTGGTTTACACCTATCGAAAATTCTAGCCACTGGGGGACCAAAGGCAGGCTAGGGGAACTCATATTAATGTTAAATAACCTCCTAAAGTGAAGTTTTCATGTCATGTGACCTTTAAGACCAACTGAGAACAATTTATCTTGCAAATGGTTTCCACTTTAAATTAATGTTTCACCAAAAGAATCATGACAGTTCATCACAAATAACCAAACCTTACTGTTAAGATACTGCCAAGCCACTGACTCATATTAGAAAATGTAAACAAATAAACATAGCCTATAAGATGTACCTTTAGGTACATTACATAATCAAGAGCATGGAGTAGGAATGGATGAATGACAAAATACACAACTTTTACTTGTCATTACAAAATACTCCACCGAGCCCAAACCATTGAATATTTCCTACCCATTAGTTAATTTCCTGAAATGCAATAATTCAACATTTTGAACAATTTCATGGGAACAGTTAGGAGATGGCCCCTTCCTGTTCTAACATGACTGTGCACCAGTGCACAAAGCAAGGCCCATAAACACATGGATGAGCGAGATTGGTGTGGACGAACTTGAGTGGCCTGCACAGAGTCCTGACCTCAACCCAATACAACACCTTTGGGATGAATTAGAGCAGAGACTGCGAGCCAGGCCTTCTTGTTCAACATCAGTGTTGGACCTCACAAATGCACTCCTTGTGGAAAGCTTTCCTAGACGAGTTGAAGCTATTATAGCTGCAAAGGGTGGGCCGACATCATATCCTATGGTTTAAGAATGGGATGTCACTCACGTTCATGAGCGTGTAAAGGCAACTGAGCTAATACTTTGGCAATTTAGTGTATAAAATAGATACAAATATAAAATGTTATCAAGAGAAAGGACATCGTGCAGCATAGTACAAAATGCCGATTGCAAACGTATTGTAGCTCTATAGGCTTTCAATGGAACTCCTAAACGATCAAACCATGAACCCACACAAAGCTAGCAAGTAAAACAACCATGGTACCATTGCTACTTGTTTAATGCTAGGTAGCTCTAACTATGCAGCAAACTAGGCTACCTAGCTACAGTTTCGAAAAGAATAATTTATGATGTGAAGACCGTAAGAATAACTTGGAACGCACAAACAAAATTACATCAACAATGACATGTAAAAATAGAACAACCCAACCGCACAATTACGTACAGTATGCTAATTTCAAACGCGTCTCACAGAAGCAAGTATAATGTTAAAGATTTTACGGCTTGCTAGCCTGTAATACTGTCTGTACAAAGAGAAATCCTTAGCTCAGCTAGCCTAGCTAGATTAGCTGCTATCCTGTTTACAACAGTATACAAGTCTTCAAGTTATCATACGAATACAAATGCTAAAATACATGTTTTGTACTGCCGTTGTAGGCTCTTATTACTCACTGTCAAATGTAACAATGAAAATCTCTGAGGGCTGCAGGCAGGGTCGGACTGGGACCGAAAAACAGCCCGGGACATTGAAACACAGACTGGCCCGCCCCCCCCCTCCACTTTCTCCCTCACTTTCTTTTTCCATACTTGTCTCTGTTTCTGCATTTGCTATTTGATGTTGCAAAAGAACAATAATCAGTAAACTATATTCAGTAATGACAATCAATTCAACAAACTAATTTCCATATAATAAGCCTGTTAACAGACTGACTCTATTGTGTACAGTTGCAGTGCTGCACCTGTCAAAGTCTCTCCACTGGCCCCTGTCACCACAGCAGCCTCCATCTCTTTCCCTGTGTCACCTGTGCCTTCTTTAATACACAGAACAGAAAATCAAGACAATTGCATTTGAGCCACATAGCACATTTATTATTTAAAGCCAAAAAACATGTTGTGCATATTTAGATGAGTGCCTTTTTCTCTTGGCCATTTATTTTACTTCATTTAAAATGTATAGCCTATATATTGGCTAACAGTAATACCAAATGTATAATGTTTTTAGAAAAATTTAAACAATATGGTTTGGAATGATATTTGAATTTTCTAAATGTCGAAAATACAGCTGCTTACAGCTGCTTGCACCTGGCGCCTCTGGTACAGCCGCATCTTCGGGCTGCAAACTCTCTCCTCCTCCGTCTTTTGACGGCCTAAACATTTATTCTATACTTCTACATTGTGCAGCATTTGCTTGCAGTGCCCGTTGTTTTTTTAAATCTCTAGCTTTTTCAGCGCCACCTTTTTCTCCTCTTCTTTTCCTTTCCATTTCTTTGCTAAAGAAACAACGACGTTAGCTAAAATAGCTCCAACGAATTGGCTGTACCCGGAAAACGATAGATTTTTGACCAATCGTGATCTGTAAAATGGACGGTCACGGACAAGTGCACCGTTCAAGTTTACACGAGGGAAATGCCCACCCCCACCCTTTGGATTTTGGATCGCTCCAGTTAAACAGTTGCTTGGTATTAAGGCCGTCCTCAAAGTGAGCGTAAACTATTAGGATTTTTTTGTTCTTGAATAGTGCCGTGGCCGTAGCGGCCGTTTGTTGAACCGGCCGTTCGGGAAATCTCCCGAGTCTCCCGATGGCCAGTCCGACCCTGGCTGCAGGAGTCTCGTCAGTCGTTGTCTTCAAGTCTTCTCCAACAATAAAATAAAATGGTCTTCTTCTTGTGCGTTGTACCAAGCTCGCGCGTGTGTCAAGGGGCTCTGGCCCCTTGTGTGCGTGAGAATGTGGAGCACGCGCGCACAGGAGCAAAGGGAGAGAGGATTTGGGGAAACAGCCCTAGAAATTAGCCAAGCATGCATGTTTAAAATATTCACTAAAAATCGACTTTTCATCTTACAGTCAACTTTTTCTCAGATTTGTGTACTAAACATTCTCAAGAGTCTTCATATGAACTTGTGATTGAATCAGAGTATCAGTTTTTGACTGGCGGATGTGTAAAGCATTATTTTAGCGTTAGCGATAAATTTGATTTGCTTTATATCAATCATTTTTGGAGATATGAAGTTGCCTTTGCACATGGTAACATGTTGTAGTGTCTTCCACCGATATACCAAGTTTAGTGTTGATGTCTCAAAGATTTGCTGAGATTTGACCCAAATTCCTGTTTGGTTGCTTTGTTGCCAATTTTGATTGGCTGTACCGGACAAACGGTTTTGAAAATCAAATATATTAATACGTTTTGAGTGAGGGTTGCTCTGACGATGATGGATGCCAATTCTGGGGAAGATTGGATTTTTTTTTTAGGAGGAGTAGGCTTTCAAAGGTTTTTGATAAAACCGGAAATGGCGGAAAATCTATATAACCGGAAATTGACGTCATAGGTTGCGTTGAACTCGTCTTGATCCAGGGAATCCAATGGTACCTCATTTTTGAAAAGTTGCGTGTGTAAACACAAGTCCAACTTTGACCCATTGGTGGCGCTAGAGTGGTCTAATAGGATACATGAAACTTGGTGTAGGTATAGAAGGAACTGTCCTTAATGAGTGTGCCAAATTTCACAAAAAGTTATCCAAGGGTTCTAGGGGCTGCCATTGACTCCCATGGAACTATAATAATAATAATAATAAATATAGCTGCAAGCAGCAATGGCGGATTCCTCCACAACATTGCGAACCATTGAAAAATGTATATGCTTCACAAATTGTCACTGTATAGAAAAATCCATGCTGCAGACTTACCAATGGGATACCAAATCTGAAATGCAATACCATCAAGATCCACAAGGGCCTTCGCTTAAAGCCAAGGAGTGAGTGGGGGCTTGGTCAGCCCACACTTTCCTGAAATGTTGTGTGTGTGTCTTGCCAAGCTCGCGCGTGTGTCAAGGGAAAGGCTGAGTGTGTGTGAGAATGTGGAGCGCGCGCTGAGGAGCAGAGGGAGACATTACATTGGAAATTTCCTTAGCAATTAGCCAAGCATGCAAGTTTCAAATATTCACCAAAAAATCGACTTTTCATCTCACAGTCAACTTTTTCTCAGATTTGTGTACTAAACATTCTCAAGAATCTTCATAAGAACTTGTGATTGAATCAGAGTATCAGTTTTTGACTGGCGGATGTGTAAAGCATTATTTTAGTATTAGCGATAAATTCGATTTGCTTTATATCAATCATTCAAATCGGTTTTGAAAATCCAATATAAAAGTAATACCTGAGTGAGGCTTGCTCTGACGATGATGGATGCCAATTCTGGGGAAGATTGGAAAAAAATTGTAGGAGGAGTAGGCTTTCAAAGGTTTTTGATAAAACCGGAAATGGCGGAAAATCTATATAACCGGAAATTGAATTGAACTCGTCTTGATCCAGGGAATCCAATGGTACCTCATTTTTGAAATGTTGCGTGTGTAAACACAAGTCCAACTTTGACCCATTGGTGGCGCTAGAGTGGTCTAATAGGATACATGAAACTTGGTGTAGGTATAGAAGGAACTGTCCTTAATGAGTGTGCCAAATTTCACAAAAAGTTATCCAAGGGTTCTAGGGGCGGCCATTGACTCCTATGGAACTAGAATAAAAATAAGAACTAGAAAGGCATTTCCTGCTGAAAATGCGTTGGAATGCTGAAAGCTGAAATTAATTTCAGAAAATTGCTGAAAATACAGAAATAACTAGAGAGGGTACAATTTCTGGGGAAATTGTAGGGTATGCCTGCTTGCGTCGGTTGCACAGGGTCCGTTTTTTAATGACATTTTTACAACTGATATTTCTGTATATTTTACATAAAAATGCATACTTATTATTTATAAAGATTACATAGATTTAAAAGCATCTTTTTTTTGCTGCTCATTTACAAATCAAAATACGAGTGAATTGTAGAATGAAATAGATGTCTTCTCATTTCCCCTGCAAGAGTGCAACAGTACTAGACTGGCAGTGCTCGTCTTGGTAGCGATTGCGTTGGTTGAATTGGATGTAACGTTCCGTTGTACGGTTCAGGCTGAAATTAATTATTTTCATGAACAGATGAACAGAACCAAGTTATTTTCAAAGCTGTGGCAATGAAGTTCAGGTTAGTAGTTAGACGTTTGACTTCCTAAACAGCTGTGTAGTGCTAGATGTTTTTGCAGTGTGTCTCACGTAGGCTACAGCGTTGCAGTGAGCAACACTGGTTTGAAACCACAGATAATGATCATTTCACCAACAAATCGTTTACTTGTAATGTAATGTCATAATAAATCCTACAACGAAAATTTATTTGTGAGGAATGTTTATTTTAACGACTGAAAACAGATGCATCATAGACCAATGTAGTATGTGTTGCCCGGGCAACAGAGGCTAATGTCATTATGCTAATGCTTCAGTGAAATAGTAGACTACCGTTTCCGAAAGTAGACGTGGGCCTACTTCCTTAATAATATCAGCTAATATTGTACATTACATTTCACAATTGTGTTTCACATCACAAAGTAAAATGAGTAAATAGTTATCACCCTGGCCTCTTTGCTTGTGGCGTTTCTGCAGCTGCCTTGCAGTAAAGCTATAGTTAGCCTAGCTATCCCCCAAGTTAACAGATGCGAAACGAATGTTCTGCTAAAGGTAGTCACGCGTGTTTTCGTGACGTTAGTGACGTAGTGACGTTAGTAACGTCAGTGACAGTGGCTAGCAAATTAGCCACCGTTAGCTTCACTTTTCGCCACAAAACTTTACTTGAGCCTAAAACCATGCAACGGAACGTAAATCCCAATACAAGCAACTCAATCACTACCAAGACGAAACTTTTGACACCTAGGTTGTCTATGTAGGCCAAATAGTTTTAGGGGGGCAAAAATAAATAAAAATAATAATATATATGTGAGAGAACAAAGGTGTTGTAAATGGAGTAATCGTATGGCATAAACCGACAATTGCTAGTAATCGGGTTTCTCATGGTCAAGTGAACGCATTCAGTGGCGTAGTAGAACAAAACAGTTCCATTAGCGAAGTAGTTAGTAAAAGAGATATTAGCAGCATCTGCAGAATTAGTAGTTGTAGTAGTGGCTTAAAATATAGCAGTATCAGTAGTGGTAGTAGTTGTGTTGTGGTGCTCTTAGTCTTTTAATGAGACGAGTTGACTGAATAGCTTGTCTTGTGTCTCCACTAATCAGCATAGACTGAGTGGCGCTTGTTTGTGTGGTTGCCACGGTGATGGTGCAGCTATGAATGCTAACGCGCTGAGGGCAGAGAATAACAGAAATTTAGCTAGAATCCACACCTCAAACAAGTTAACCTAGACGCAAAACTATACTTCCAATCCAAAAAATACGGATATTTTCCGAGACCCAAGACTCTGCCGAAACCAGAGATGTCCTTTATATTTCTGTGCGGTCAGAAATACGACTCTACCGGCAGTTTCAAAATCTTGTTCTTTTTGCTTTCTCTGACGATTTTGTCACCAGATTTGCATTGGTCTCTATGGGGCGAGAGTTGGACTTTGTCTCGCTTTCGTGGGGCTCTGAACAAATGTGTACGTCTGTTGGATTCAACAGACAACTGTCTACGACCAGCACAAAATTAGCTATCTATTGATCCAAAAACGAAGCATGAAGAGCGAAAATTGTGGCAATGCTGGCAAACTAGAAATATTTTTTCAACGACATCCGAAGCTCCCCTCCAGTCTAAGCGTTTCAGTCTGCACTCTAGGCTTTCACGTACACACCCATGTAAATCTCAGAAAAGTCATGAAACATAATCAGTGATATTGAAAAAAGTTGATTATATATCAAAAAGCTGAATTTTTAAAAAATAGTTTAGGGTTTTGTCAACATTTTAAAGTTTAAATGGTGGCTGTAGCTGAAGGATTGAGGAAGAAGAAGGATTTGAAAGTTGAAGACGTTTAAGAGGATTGAGAGGATTTGAAAAAAAACTCAATTGGAAAACCATGTTAAAAATATTATGAATATTGATTTATATTAATTCAAGCATAAGAGGTACAAAGCTGAAAAGCCATAGCAGTCATGGCCTGAAACGGCTGAATGTTTTGATATCTGAACGGTTTTAATAGCTGAAGATTTGAAGGCGCTGAAAGGTGTCGCAGAAGAAATAGAAGAAGAAGATGCTTGAATAAAGATTCAAAGAACAATACTTGGAATGCTGAAGCAGCATTCCAACAACTAGAGAGGATACAATTTCTGGGGAAATTGTGAGGGTGTGCTTGCGGCTGCCCCAGCTGCCCATAGTCTCCTGGTGTTTACTGATATCAACCATTCAGTGTGTTTTTACATTGGTTTTAAGACAGCAAAGAAAATGTGTGTAGGTTGTTGGTCAACTCGTCCCGTTATCTGGTTACTAGGATTATAATTCCTGGAGAGCAACCATTAGTTGACATGTAATTTTGTAAACTTGTAATAAACCATACAACCAACATTTCTTCCAGTTGATAGAAAACATAAATACAAATTACTCATCCAAAGCGACAGAAAGATAGCCTTGAGTAACCAAAAGGATATGGGAACATTATTTAAAGAACATGTTTTACCTTATTACATGACATTTGTGTGAAATTTGTCAAAATAAAATTCCATCAAAACTTAGGTCCAGTTTTCCAGTTTAGGATTTACAGCAACAAGTGTATCTAAAATGGATATTTGATTTTCAAAATGCTTTTAAGCATGATATAGATAAGTGTCTCCCGCAAAAGGTATCAGCTTTCCACAAACAAATAACAAGTATTTAAAAAAGCAGACTTGAAATCCCTTCTGGACAAGTTCAGGTTTATTTTGTAACAACTGCAGGTACATTTAAATGATTTTATTATAAATACTGTCTTAAATGTTGGAAATTGTTATTATTGATGCCCTTGTAGCACCTGTATCTCATATTCAATGTGAATGGAATCACAAGAACTGGTGCACTTTAATTTATCTGGATAATTGAGACTTGTACACACTTTTCCAGAATGACCAGTGGTGGGAATTAGAAATGGATCTGGAGTTGGTCACCGGTCAATGCTCTGCAGCTGCTCACTGCTCCTAGTGTACAAGATGGATACAAAATATATACACATTTATAACATTTACAAAAACGGTAATTAAATTAACATATGTTATAAATCTGGAGGTGGTGCCTGATCACTGCTCCACAGCTGCCCACCGCACCTACTGAATAGAACGGGGGACAAAACAACAGACGTTAAAACATGAAACGTAACACAATAAACATCAATGTATAACTGTAACAAAGTGAACATCAACAGATTGTAAAAAATGTTTTTTTTTTCTTTCTTTTTTTTTTGTTGGGGGGGGGGGGGGGTGAGAGAGGGAGGGGGAAACAGGAACTATAACAAAATTAACATCAACAGATTGTAAAAAGTTTTTTTTTTGGGGGGTGGAATAAAACCGTAACACTACCAACATAGAGAAGTCAAGTTTATTCATAAAGCACATTTAAAAACAACTGATGTTGACCAAAGTGCTGTACAGGCAAAACTAGACATATTTATAGGACATTACTAACATTTTAAATTAAAAAAATAAAACGATAATATGACATGTTGGTTTGTTGGCTTTTGCTGGTCCATTCTTTGGTTGGTCCTTTTGTCATGGCTGTGTGGACTTGCTGGTTTGTGGTTATAGCGTGACATCTTGGCTTAGCAAGGAGTCACCCTGTATTAGGGCCCCCTGTCTCATATCACCAAGATGTAATTAGAAAATACACCAGAGTTAAGTCTGTCAGTGCCGCACAGGCCCACTTGATCAGACAACGTGGAGGGTTGGAGGCGTACTATCCATATGATGACAAGTGCTGGTTGGTTGTCGTTTGGTGGTGAGTTGCCATGGCGTGACATATTGCTGCTGTGCCCATGAGACTGTGTTGGTTTGAAAGGCTGTTGAGTGGCTGGTGGGTTTTGTGGCGTGACACCTTGGCTTAACAAGGAGTCACCCTCTATTAGGGCCCCCTGTCTCATATCACCAAGATGTCATTAGAAAATACACCAGAGTTGAGTGGTTGGTCGGTTGTTGTGGCGTGATGTCTTCTTGTTGGTCTTCATGGGATCCTGCGTTGGAAGGAAGGCTGTTGAGTGGCTGGTCGGTTTCTGTGGCGTGACGTCTTCTTGTCGTGTTGATGAGATCCTGCGTTGATTTGAAAGGCTGGAGATGCTGGTGGGTTTTGTGGCGTGACACCTTGGCTTAACAAGGAGTCACCCTCTATTAGGGCCCCCTGTCTCATATCACCAAGATGTCATTAGAAAATACACCAGAGTTGAGTGGCTGATTGGCTGTTGTGGCGTGATGTCTTCTTGTCGTGTTGATGAGATCCTGTGTTGGAAGACTTTGGAGCTGCTGACTGTGTTTGGAGAGTCATGTTTTTTCTTTGCCCTAGATGTTAGACGTTAGAATACAATATACAGGATTATGATAGCTGTAGTAAATTTGCAATAATCCTGATTGGAGACAGTCTTGTGCTCTGGAGATGTAAACATGATCCAACAGTGTGTTCTTCTCAGTGGTGGCTTCTCTGATCAGTTGTGTATATCCTCTTGACTGAAGAAGGTTGGATATTGGCTTTTTTCCACTGGACAGTAAATCTTCGTTGAAATCTCCACAAAGTACGATAGGCTGGCAATCCATAACGTCTAAAGATTCCAAGAGGCTTTGCAGGTTTGAAAGGAAGTGGCCAATATTGTAATCCGGTGGTCTGTACACGACAGCAATCAAAGCTTTGACAGGGGACTCCAGTTTGACGACCAAAAACTCCAAGTCAGTAACATTTTGAAGGTACTGCTTTTCACAGGCATGGTAATGGTTTCGGACATGCATAGCGACACCACCTCCACTTCTACTTGCAATGTGAGGATGGTTGGTGTACGAGAGGTGTCTGTTGCGTTTGAACATGTTGTAGGCCTCCAGCTGTAGACTTTGAGCAACAAAAGATCCTGATCGATGAGTTTCGGTAAAACATAAAACGTCTCCAAGTGTCAATTGGTGATGAGATTTGATATCGGCAACGTGAGCTGGCAATCCTTCCGTGTTGTGATGGATTATCGTCAATGTTTGCGCCTCGTTTGTGGTTTGTTGATACTTGATAAGTGGCATAGTGCTGTCCAACGATGCTCTTGTCATTGAGTCCAGAGATGCTGTGATTGCAGGATCACAAAATATCTTCTTCTCATCAAAGTCCGTCATTTTCAGTCCTTGCAGTGAAGTTGTTCTACTCAGAGCCACGTAGGCCATTCCGGGTTGGAAGACACGTTTTAATGAAACCACTGCGGATTGTGTTGTCATTCCTTGGACTTTGTGAATTGTACATGCAAAAGCCAGCCTGACGGGAAACTGCCTGCGAACCACTCCTTTTTGTTTCAGGTTTTCCTCTACCCTCTCTATGTACACCAAGTTTCCAGCATCACCTGATGAATTGTCCCGATACCTTTGTCCTGCATTTGGATTGTCCAGCACAAGTCCCAACGAGTTTATAGCCGTAGCACCATTCTCTGTCTGGGTGACTATTCTCGCAATCTTTCCAAATGTCCCGTTTACAAGCCCGTCTTCCACATCTATGTTTCTGGTGATCATGATTCGGGCACCTTCAGCTGTTTGTAGCATGTCAAGCAGATTGTCCTTTTGTCCTTTTAAAGGATGGCGTTGCTTCTTCATCACTCCAGTTTTAGGGTCTCTTCTATAGTCCTCTGCATCTATGTTGATGACGTTGGAATGGAGAACAGACACAGTTGCAGCATTATGTTTATCAACTTCTTTGTTGGTGGAAAAGATGTGTAGCACGTCATTAGGGCAGCGGGCGGGGTCAGTCACAGCCTGATGAAGCAGAGCTTTGTCATCATTGCTCAAGGCGTCCGTCTTCTGCTTCACTCTGATTCTATTCAAAAGCTCAGCGAATGCAACATCATCTCTCTGGCGCATGTCTGTGAGTGTGATCATTTCAAAGTAGTCTTTCCAGAAGTCATCTGTATCTTCTTCAAACACGCAGAGCGGTTTACTTCTTCCCAGTGGGGGGAGCTGATAAAAGTCTCCTACTGCCAGTACCGACATGCCACCAAACGGTTTCTTACTGCCTTTGATTTGCTGTAATCTCCAGTTGATGTAGGCAAACAAGGGCTTTGAAATCATTGACACCTCGTCAATAATGATGATCTCTGCATTTGACAGCTGGGCCCTCACTTCATCTATGAGATTTCCAAGTCCTTGGTACGGTGGCTTTAAGCATCGTGGCAACTTCAGGACATAATGCAAAGTGTTGCCTGAAATGTTGAAAGCAGCGGTTCCTGTAAATGCAGTCAGTAAAACGGTTGGCATGGATATGTCGGTTTCCTCGCATAGTCTAGGCAGTTTACTGAGTATTTTTGTTGCCTCAGCATGAACACACTTGATGAGGTGAGATTTTCCTGTGCCTGTGCCACCAGTGACAAAGTAAAAGAAAGGGTCAGGATTTAGGCCACGCACACGGTTAACGCACCACTCACGAACCAAGTAGAATGCGCCAGCTTGTGTCCGGTTAAGGTTTTGATACATTTTGCGACCAAAATCTGGGCACATTTGTGGGGCCTTTACAGTAAATGCAATCCCCCCAGTTTGCTTCTCACGTGTAAACTCTGGAACATCATCTTGTTCATTCTCGTGAAGTGGTTCTGCTTGTTTTCGTTCTTCTATACATTCCAACTTCTCCAACTCAGCTTCCGGGGCAAAGGTGTTCCAAGCATCTTCCACAGGGCCGTTCTGCATGTAGTCGTTTAAGACTTGTTCCACTATCTTACTGTGTTGTTCAAACTTCTGTTGGTTTATTTGAACAATTGCAGTCACTGCGCATATCTCGTGTCTTCCTGGTAATCTCACATGGGCATGTTTGTAAAACTCCTGGTGTGTGGGGAACATTTCCGTTTTGAGCGATGACTCTGACCGATGGGGGAGGTAGAGTTTGAGCAATCTTCCATAGAAGTTCTCAGGGTCCTTCTTTTCTGAAAAGCGAGCATATCTGATGACTGCAGGCTTCCCTCTGGTGCGTTTCTGGATCATTCCCATGTTGTTTAATAGGCTGACACGCTTGCCGTCTTCCGTTTCCTTGCCATAGACAATCCTGTAATGTGATGCAAAGTCTGTAAGACACGTTTTCAAACTCTGGCGTTTCAGGCCTGGCTCTGTATTTGTCGGGTATACCCGTCATCCAAACATTCTCACTTTCCTCTGGTTTCTTCTGCAATGCGCAAAGCGGGAGACTCATTCTCAGTGCGTTGTCACTCCTTTGTAGAAATAAAACCTCGCGTGAGCAAGTCTTCATTTTCAGGCTGCACGTACGGGCCACAGACTCCTGGGCGCTGACCTCTCTGTGTTTTGAATAAGCCTGAAGAACACATTTAATTTCTTCTCGTTCCGTCTGATTTTCTGGGCTCATGTCTTTGACTATCGTTTTGAGATAGTCACTCATCTCACGCTCTGGCTTGGATATGTAGGAGAGCATGTACATGATGCAACCATACTCATCAAGAATGTACTGGATGTCCATGTTTGCGTTCCACGCCATTAGCAAATTTGGATTGTAGTTGTTCACCCAGCAGTCCTTGACATCACGCTTCATTAAAATGACGCTTGCGGAGGTCAACGACTCAACATACGTGTCGTACTCATCAAATGTCATATTACACTGCGCCAATAGCTGTGACATGTCTTCAACCTGTGCTTTTGGGTCGTTTAGCAAGTCCCAGACCGGTTTCAGTTTGTTCTTGGCTGCTTGTGGTGCCATTGCATGTTCTTGGGGTGGTCCTTCCTCTTCTTGTGGCATAGGGTAAGCTACGCACGTTTTTTTATAGGTGGTTTTGGAAATCCAAATCTGCATACTTTGTTACCTTTCCTGCATGAGTTGGAATGACTTCTGCTGTGCATTTGAACGTCCGTGACATATCTGTGAAGTAAGGGTTGTTTGTCTTCATCAGGCAGCTGGCATGAAATGTAGCGATCCACAAAGTCACATACCTCGTCATCCCGGTCTTCTCCGACGATAGGAGCTCCTGCTACCCAACAGAGACAATGTATATGGGGGCTTCCTCTCGCCTGAAATTCTACCCGGTAAAAGTAATCGATAACTTCACCGATTGGCTGCGCAGGACCCAACAGCAACGGTCTCATCAGAGCATCAACCCTCTTGTCAAACATGCGCATGGTGGTTACAGGATTACTTCTGAGAATGTCACATTTCTCAGCCCAGTCTAGCTCAGAAAAATCCACCCGTTGACCTTGTTGTGCTTTTATGGCTGTGATTACCTCTGGCCATCTGAATTCTGCAGCAGAGAAGGTCAGGAAGAAAGTTGGCTTTCCTAGTTGTCTGACCATGGCGAGCAAATCCTTCAGAGTTCTATCCCAGTAAGCTGGAGTCCCTCTCAGTGGTTGCATGAATCTTGTAGCATCTCTGTTTCTCACCAACCTCTCAACCTCACGTTTGTCCTGTAGCAACTTGTTGGATATTTTCCGTCCATCCTTGGTCTTGGATTTTCCTTTCCTTAACTGAATTGACATGCTGCTTTTTGCCAGGTGAGTCTCTGTGACAAACTGCGCAAAAAACAGGTAGCTTTGGTCTCTTGCAAAACGAGTGTCAACACAGAAAAGCCTTGCATTGAAATACATGCTCGGGGATAGTTTGACCTGTCTTGTCTCGTCCAATGTATTCCTTCCAGTAGGGAACTGAACAGGGAAAGCCATTGCCTCAAGCCTTGGGACTTGGGAAAAGCTAACAGGCGTGTTTCCTTGTGCTGGGGCGATGCTGAAAATCCCATCCCCGTAGGTCAGTGTTTCTTCTCCAAGGTCAGGTGGCTGTAAACAACTGTCCAAGCCAACTCCAGGTCTTAGTGCAGCTTTCTCAGTGTCTGCATTGGGAGGTTGTTGGTCATGGTCTTCCTGTTGCTCATAAGCAGGCTGTAAAGCTGCAGACTTTAC
Source organism: Thaleichthys pacificus (assembly GCA_023658055.1). NCBI lineage: Eukaryota > Metazoa > Chordata > Actinopteri > Osmeriformes > Osmeridae > Thaleichthys > Thaleichthys pacificus. The sequence goes on along the minus strand of CM042863.1, from coordinate 1,592,329 downwards.
CTCTGATAGATCAGCACTTTCTATGCGATTAAGTACCTCCATCATTTCAGTTTCATCATCGCTATCAAGGTCCATCGGATCATCATCATCCGTTTTCTCATCAGCTCTGATTGTAATGTTTCCGTAGTCAGGGTGTGTGTCAATGAGCTTTGAGAGTCCTGCTACTACATTTCTCATGTTTACAGTGTGAAACAGCTGGTGGCCTTTGTAAACCAGACAGTCTTTTCAGCTTCACTCTGTATAACTGGGATGAGCTGCATGGTCTTGGTAAAGTATTTACCGTTGTTTCCACCTCGGATGGCACACACACCACAGCGCCATGTATAGCAGCTTGTCGACCTTTAGGAAGTGTGACAATCTTGGCAAATGGCAGTATTTTGGCCAAAAGTTGTCTTTCCAGCACGTTCAAATCACAGAGCTCTGGGGGAATGGGCTCCAGCTCCAGGTTGTTAGCCACAGCGATGGATGATTTGTTTCCTGCCTTCAAATGGGAATGACAGCTGTGACAAATCCACTCTTTTTTCCTTTCTTCTGGTACAGTGCATTGTTCAGGACCTTGACATTGATCGTCGCACACATGGACATATTGCCCTGTCAAACAGACAGCAACAACGTGTGGATTCTTCTTGTAATTGCTGCGATTGCAACACTTTACTTGGTTATGGAAAAGGGTGCGATGGCACATTGTGCACACAAAAGTTGGGCCAGCTTTAATGCATTCCTTGAAAGTGGATATAGCTGTCTGCATTAGGCTGTTGTCCACTGGTTGATTGTATTCACGTGTAGAATGAGTCCATTGTCTGTATTTCCTACTTACTTTCAAGGCACAGCGCATCTTATGGGCCATCTTAAAATGTGCTTCACTTTGACCCTTGCTTTTCATGTAACTGATGCATTGTTGCAAATGACGTTTTCTGAAAGCAGGATCATTGTGGTACTTGCGGCGCAAAGCTTCTTTATGCTTTCTCCTGAAAGCAGGATTGTTGTGGTACTTGTGGCACAAAGCTTCTATTTGCTTTCCCCTGAAAGCAGGATCATTGTGGTACTTGTGGCACAAAGCTTCTATTTGCTTTCCCCTGAAAGCAGGATCATTGTGGTACTTGTGGCGGAAAGCTTCTTTTTGCTTTCTCCTGAAAGCAGGATCATTGTGGTACTTGTGGCGCAAAGCTTCTTTTTCCTTTCTTCTGAAGGCAGGATCCTCATGATACTTGTGGCGCTTAGTTTCTTTTTGTTTATTTAAGTGATGTTTTTTGAAGGCAGGATCATTATGGTACTTTAGGCAAAAAAAATGTTGTTGCTTTTCTCTGAAATCTGCATCTGTTCTGTATCTGCTGGTGTTGTGTGCACCATGCATTATTTGGGTTCTTTGTCTTCTTTTTTCTCTTTGTCGCTGTTCTACATTTAACTTGGGAAATGCATTACTGTCGTTTGACATGCCTTGTGTGGATGCTGCATTGATTGACTGCAGATAATGTTTGTTGGGTGGGAATCCAGTTTGTGTTACATCTTTGGTCTGTGTCACCTTCTCCACATGCTTTTCACTTTGGCTTGTCAGATTTCACTGATAGGTATGGCGAATCCACCGGATGTCTTGGCCGTTGAAAGATGTCTTGTATATTGAAATGCGACTGGCATGAAGTCATACTGTAGTCCATCAATAGGGCCTCTGCAATCTGTCAGTAGCAATTCATACAAAGTATGAATCCTTGTAACCATCTCATTCAAATGTGTGAAAGTAAGCATAACCGCGTTTCCATTTCTGTCAGGTAGTCCATCTGCATTTCGACAATGAGAATCAAACAGTCCATATCTTCCAGACTTGTCTCTGAACACAGAGACACTGTTGGTATGAAATTGTTTATCCTTGCTATATAATTCTCAGTAAAGCCATGAAAAGTGAAGCATCGTGTCTTGTATTATTGTTAAACGTAGTCCCTTACAGGAGTATTACAAGTACAGTTATAGGAGACAAAGATTTACCTTCACAAATGTCACTGGGCAACAGGGCTCAGGCTGGCCTTCTGGAGATGCAGAGCACAGATTAGGAACTATTTGAAATAAATAAAAACATAATTAGCACAGAGACCCAAAAATGCAATGAAAAGTCATGAGAACGTTTTATGACCAGGTATACCGAAAATACATTTAAGATGGCCAAGTATACCGAAAATACATTTAAGATGGCCAAGCACGCTCAACACGACAACGGACAGAATTCTTACTGTAGCATACTGGCTAGAATTGCCATAAGTGCTGGATAACTTTAGTATTTCAGTCTTGACATGAAATTCAGTTAATATTCGTTTTTCTATTCAACTACTGTACTGATAAACCAATTAAATCAAATAATTTGTATTCGTAAGCAAATGACCAGAAGCACCGAGACCGCTAAAACGTTTTCTTTGACAACCACTCGAAATATTTACAATATAAATTCTGTGCAATCAATATTAGAATGTATGGCCGAAATAGGTCTCTGTGATATTTGATTTCCCTTTAATGTCATTTATATACATTATTTCATTGAAAATACACTTATGAGAAAAGTCAGTTAGCGTTACTGTAGTAGTTTATTGCACATTTCACGGCAAACTATAAATGTAGCTATTGTTCTTGCATTTTAACTGTTCCTTTACTAGCTAAATATTTAAAAAGCCCAACTAGCCTGAGTGGCTACAGGTTAACTGCTGGCTCTAGATATAACTAAGCGAACAATGCAAACTGTGGCAAATTAGTTAGCTAGAGCTAGCTCACTCTAACTGGAAAAACGGCTCTGGTCTGGTTTCATTCGGTTTGCACTGTTACCGATCACAATGCTCGCTAGCGCTACTATACCCAGTTACATTTTTGTCAGATTTGTTGACGCTAGAATACATATATATTTTATTGTCTAACCCATAGACATATATACATGTCTATGGTCTAACCTCTATGACTGACGATTGAAAAGCAAATAGTTGGCTAAATATGTGACTATATCAGTAGCAACAATGCTAGCTAGCATTACCCAGTTACATTTTCCTGTCAGATTATTATTAGCACTGAAGACCAGGAACGTGAAAACAAAAGCGTTGGGGAAATCTCAATTGACAAGCCGTTTGATTCTGTCAAGGTTTGCCATGCAGGTAGTGTAGCTCGAAAGCCAAGTGACCGGATTACTTGTAATACCTCAGTATATACCATGGTCAGGGTGAATACTCGATTCTTATTGGCTGCAGGGGTGTCCGTATAATCAGGTGATAATGAACACCGACTAAGTAGTTCCAGTAAGACTGTTCACCGTGCTAAATTATTGCGCTGGCTACATAGTACATAGACATAATAAAGAAAAAGTAAATTATCTTTATTATGTCTATGACATAGTAGGCCTATGTCGAGCCTGTACAAGTTGTCGTTGAAGCCACAGACAACGACAGTGTGTTGAACACCCACCCACAACAAAAAGGGACATTTACAACTCAAAATAGGCCTACGAGTGAAGTGTAGAATGAAATCATTTCCCCTGCAAGAGGCAGCCTCATAGTTGAATCAAAACGAATAAATTTGGCAGACCGGTGTAAAAATTGACCTAATCTCTATGACTTAAACGTCCTTTTAAGTTTTTCCCCTCTCGTGATATTTTCAGGCATTTAGCCTTCTCATATTGCATTCATTCATTAATAAAGAACCCCCTTTGAAGATTATTCTACGACGTTACCGGCAGTAGAAGATGGAATCGCGATTCAAACAGTACCATCTGCTAACTGAAAATATGCCCCCAAATCGCTCATTCATAAAAAGCTCACTGGTAGCGATCATTGTCAGTAACACCGCAAAGTGCGATATAGCCCTGTGTGGAGAAGCTGCCCCAGTAAATTGTACTACAGTACAGTAGACTACTGCTGTGTTCGTCTTGGTAGCAATTGCGTTGGTTGAATTGGATTTAACGTTCCGTTGTAGGCCTACGGTTTAGGCTGAAATAAATTATTTTCATGAACAGACTGACAAAGTTTAGGCTGTGGCAATGAAGTTAAGTTTAGTAGTTAGACTAGACTTTTGATTTAAGTAAGGGGAGTGCCGAACATGTTCTGTCGCCGTTTGACTAGCTGTGTAGGTGTTTTTGTAGTGTCTCGCGTAGGCTACAGCGTTGCAGTGAGCAACACTGGTTTGAAACCACAGGTAATGATAATTTCACCCACAAATCGTTTACTTGTAATGTAATGTCATAATAAATCTTACAACGAAAATTTGTGTTGTATTTGTGAGGAATGTTTATTTTAACGATTGAAAACAGATGCATCATAGTCATAGACCACTGTAGTATGTGTTGCCCGGGCAACAGAGGCTAATGTTTCAGTGAAATAGTAGACTACCGTTTCCGAAAGTAGATGTGGGCCTACTTCCTTAATAATATCAGCTAATATTGTACATTACATTTCACAATTGTGTTTCACATCACAAAGTAAAATGAGTAAATAGTTATCACCCTGGCCTCTTTGCTTGTGGCGTTTCTGCAGCTGCCTTGCAGTACAGATGCGAAACGAATGTTCTGCTACAGGTAGTCACGCGTGTTTTCGTGACGTTAGTGACGTAGAGACGTTAGTAACGTCAGTGACTGGCTAGCAAATTAGCCACCGTTAGCTTCACTTTTCACCACAAAAATGCAATTTCTACTTAAACCATGCAACGGAACGTAAATAAAAATACAACCAACGCAATCGCTACCAATACGAAACTTTTGACACCTAGGTTGTCTATGTAGTCCAAATATTGACTGATCCTTAGGGGGGCGAAAATAAACAATAATAAAAATAAAAATTATATATATGTGAGAGAACAAAGGTTGTGCCCTTGCCGAAGGCAAAGCACACCCAACTACAGAGGGTACAATTTCTGGGGAAATTGTAGGTTGTGCTTGCTTGCGTCGGTTGCAGGTGGGTCCGTTTTCCCTTCTAGTGATATTTTCAAGCATTTAGCCTACTCATATTGCATAATTCATTCAGAACACCCTTTGAAACAAGCGAACCCCCTTTGAAACAAGCTACTGTAACAACGTTGTCACTGGCAGTACTTCAGATGGAATTGCGATTCAAACAGTACCGTCTGCTAACTGAAAATATGCCCCCCAAAACGTAAATAATTTTGACATTAATTTAGGGGGACATGGCTAATTCAAAAGAAGTTTGCTAGAGGCAAGCTAGCTGCTGTTGCTAGCCACACTTCACTGATGGTTTGAAAGCGCCAGAAATGAGAACGTTTCTTTCGACATAATAACGTTTAGCCATAGCTGTGGCATTGAAGACAGTACTACACACTGCCAGTGGGCGAGCCAAGTCTGACTCTGAGGCTAACGTCAAAACAAGACGCGGTCTCACTCAAATTCCGAGTTTTACACAAATCACAAAAATATGCTGACCCGCTGGCTGTCTTCGCAATCGCCATATCTTTAAAACACTGGCATCCCTTTTGATGTAGAATTGACCCTGGTACGAAATTAAGAAAATACTCATCAGACGCAGATCGACAACAGCTGCCGCAATCGTCAATGGAGGCTGACGGGGCTCTCACATAGCAAACAAATCAAAGTTTTTACAGCAACCTACATTAAAATCTCACCACCTGGCTGTCTTCACAATAGTAATATCGTCATAACATTTCCCTCATTCTGTTTTTTAGTGTAAAATTGATCGAAAATACTACTATGACGCTTTCTAGCATGGCTGCCGTCTAAGACTAGGCGGTCTCACGGGCGACCTGCACTCGCTCAAATTACAAAGACTTTCGAATCAAAAATCGAATCAAAAATCCGAGATGGCAGTTCCACTCGAAATCGCTTTCTCAACAAAGCCCAATGGTTGGTAATTTTTGGGGGTGGCATTTTTCACTCATAATCCAAGCTCCAACTTGCGTGCTAGAACGTCTATCACGTTGTATCCATGCGTCGTTGCTAACGTGTAATGACGTTGTGACGTAACTAGCACTGAGTACCCTTTGTTGACAGAAGGCACTTTTTGCCATAAAAACTTAATTTAAGCCTAAACCGTCAAACGGAACGTTCGCGCGAATACAAGCAACTCAATCGGTACCAAGACGAACATTTCGACACCGACATTGTCTATGTAGTGCAAATATTCATCTTTTTTTAGGGGTGGGAAAAGAAGAAGAAGAAGAAGAATATATATGTGAGAGAACAAAGGTTGTGCCCTTGCCGAAGGCAAAGCACACCCAATAATAATAATACTAACAATTATTAGGGGCCAAGCTTCGCTGCTTGGCCCCTAATAATAATAAGAAAAGGTAGAAACACTTAAGTGGCTTCGCCGCTTCGCGGCTTGGCCACCAATAATAAGAAAAGGTAGAAACACTTAAGTGGCTTCGCCGCTTCGCGGCTTGACCACCAATAAGAAAAGGTAGAAACACTTAAGTGGCTTCACCGCTTCGCGGCTTGGCCTCCAATAATAATAGTAAAGAAAAGGTAGAAACACTTAAGTGGCTCCGCAGCTTCGCTGCTTGGCCCCTAATAATACTACCAATTACAATTGTTAGTATTATTACTACCTTACGGAGGAATCCTAACTAGAGAGGATACAATTTCTGGGGAAATTGTAGGGTGTGCCTGCTTGCATCGGTTGCAGATGGGTCCATTTAATAAACAAGCTGAACCCCCTTTGAAACAAGCTACTCTAACCACGTTGTCACCGGCAGTATTTTTCAGATGGAATCGCGATTCAAACAGTACTAGTACCATCTGCTGACTGAAAATATGCCCCCAAACACGTAAATAAGCTTGATATTTATTTAGGCTAATTCAAAAAAAGTTTGCTGGAAGCGATCATTGTCAGTAACAAAGCCAAAAGCGACTTTTTGGTCTGTCTAGAGCCCTGCCTGGAGAAGCTGAATTGTGCTACGAGCAAGCTACTGTAGCCTAGCTGCTGTTGCTAGCCAAACTACACTGAGGGGATTGTGTGAATGTGACGGAAATTAAAAACTTTCTTTTGACATAAAGTTTAGGCTGTGGCATTGAAGACAGCGACGCACCACACAAGCTTGAGTTTAAATACATTCTTTAATGTGACATTACTTACTGTACATGCATGTCTTGAATTGCCCTTGTGTTATCTTCGGGTCATTCTGACCCATCAGTCATTGTGACCCACCGTCGTATTGCGACAACTTTACCGCATACAAAAACAAAGTGAAGTATTTTCTTTTAACCGTTGGGCTGTCTCAGACCCCCCACATTGCAACGGTTAAAAGAAAATTATTTGTATTTGTTTTTGTATTAGGTAAAATTGGGTAAACACAACGATGGTTCGTTATGAACCTTTGGGTCATGTGACCCGAAGGCAGCACAAGGGTTAAATGTATAATGCTGCTAGTACACCACGGCACGATACTTGCTGTGCAACAGTCTCTATGCACGTCGTATCTAATGCGTCGTTGCTAACATGTGCCGACGTTGTGACGTAGGCTAGCACTGAGTACCCTTCGTTGACATTTTTGTCACAAAAATTTTATTTAAACTTAAACCATGCAACGGAACGTAAATAAAAATACAAGCAACTCAATCGCTACCAAGACAAAACTTTTGACACCTACGTTGTCTATGTAGTCCAAATATTGACTGAGGCTTAGGGGTGGGAAAAGAAAGAATAATAATAATATATATGTGGGAAAACAAAGGTTGTGCCCTTGCCGAAGGCAACGCACACCCAATAAACCATAAATCCAAACCACTCTACCCCACTTTCAGCCCAACCAGACTGGAGAAGTTGTTTTATGGACATCTGGCAGACAACAGACAGACACCATTGACATCTTCAAGAAAGAAAATACTTATCTGCCGTAGAGAGTAGTGTTGTCTGTGTTTTCAGTGTAAACAATGTGTATAAATAAGTAGTAACCTCCATTCACACAAGTGGTTATTACAGTTTTGTGAATTTAGTTTAATGTCGGATAATGTTACAGGTTTTCCAGATCCCTGATGCAGTCACTGCTCTAATGCCCTGAGTTATTTTTTAAAGATTGTCCACTGCATGTATTCAGCAGTTGTAGCACAAGTTATGCACTATTGACCTATATGTCTTAGTTAGGGCAAGGCTGTGTCCCTGTAATAATGAATTTATTTATTTATTTCAGACAATTTACCACAAAAGTGATTGGTAAACAGTAGTTATAAAAAGAAAAGAACAATCCCGAACAACATATACATATTCACCAGTATTAGCTCAGCCTCACATTACATATTCATATATACATTTTTAACATAAATAGAAACTGATAATATAAACAAGATTTTCAATTGAATAAACTTGTAAGTATATATGCCTTCAGATATGACATGAATTAATACAAATTGTCTGAAAAGGGGTAAGAAGAAGCAAAATGTATTTATTCATACCCCTTCTCCTTCTAATTGCCCTTATAGCAACCTTCCTGTTTGATTACTATTCTTTTATCCAAAATTCACAACAAAAAAAAAACATATACACATATATACATACATCCATGTACATACATATCCACGTACCAAACTGTATTCAACCTATATAACAACAACCCTACAGCAGGCCCTTGTGAGACGATCACACCTAAATACACATTTACACCCTTGTACATCAGCACACAGAGTACAGAGACCCTCCCCAAACCCCCAGCGAGAGAAGCCAGGCATCAACAACTGCAGTATCAGGATGCAGCAACAGAGGACCAGGAGAAGTGAAGTGGGCCAAGCACCCCTAAATGCACCACATACAGACACATAGCATACACACATATACAGTGCTGAGTAGTGATACCATTCACCTCCCCTCTTCATCACAGTACCTGTTGAAAATCACCAGTTTGAGCCTTTTTTTAAACAGCCTCATGCTTGGACTTTGCTTCAGCTCTTTTTGAAGTTTATTCCAGACCTTCACGCCACTGACTGAAATGCACATTCTCTTTAAGGTAGTTCGAACCCTCAAGGTTCTGAAGTTAAGGTTTTCCCTATAGTCATAGACCCCACTCTATCAGTGAACAATTTTTGAATGATATCTGGTAGTTGTTTATTTCTAGCTTTGTACATCAACTGTGCTGTTTGAAATTCTACCAGATCTGGGAGTTTGAGGAGGCAGGACTCTATAAATAATAAGTTGGTATGGTCGTGGAATCCTGCCTTATGAACCATTCTGATGGCTCTTTTTTGTAATGTGCATAACGGTCACAACAAGGTCTTATAGTTGTTGCCCCATACTTCCACACAGTAACTCAAGTAAGGCAAGATAAGTGAGCAATATAGAGTATGTAGTGCAGCATAATTTAGAAAATGTTTAGCATTGCTGAGAACAGCTATACTTCTGGATATTTTAGACTGAATGTATTTAATGTGCGGTTTCCAGCAAATCTTATGGTCTATCATCACTCCCAAAAACTTAATAATAATAATAATAAGAATACTTTATTTATATAGCACATTTCATACAAGAATTGCAGCTCAAGGTGCTTCACATGAAATCAATAAAAACAATAATACAAGTAGTAAAAGTAATAAAACCCTTCTGAAAACAGGCCGCAGTATTTGCGGTAATCCAGAACACACAAGCCGCAGTCTTTGCGGTATTTCGAGCCACAACTCAACAAAACACAGGCCGCAGTGTTTGCGGGAATCCAAAACACATAAGCCGCAGTCTTTGCGGTATCTCGAGCCACAGTCTTTGTGGTATCTCAGGCCAGTCTTTGTGGTTCCCAATATAAATAAAAATGTGACTCAACAAAACACAAGCCGCAGTTTTTGCGGGAATCCAAAACACACAGGCTGCAGTCTTTGCGGTATCTCGAGCCAGTCTTTGTGGCTTTCCCCATATAAATAAAAATTTAAAACCCTTCTGAGATCAAATTTATAAAATGCTTTGGTAAAAAAAGCCTAAAATGTCTAGCGTGTTTGCTTCCCTAATATTTATGGGTAATGTGTTCCATAGTTTTGGGGCGTAGTTGACAAAGGCCGCATCACCAATCTTCTTATGACTGCTTCTGGTGACCTCTAATAGGCCTGCATCTGATGATCGCAGTTATCTAGCTGGTGTGTAGTTAGTAAGAGAGTTAGCAATGTAGCAAGGTCCTCGTCCATTTAGAGCTTTGTATGTGAGGAGCAGGACCTTAAAGTCCATTCTGAAGGTAACAGGGAGCCAGTGTAAAGTAGCTAGGACAGGACTAATGTGTTCTCTCCTTTTAGTTTTGGTAAATCTAGCTGCAGAGCTTTGAATGAGCCGTAGTCTTTTTCTGTAGTGGTTTTCTTGGGAAGACCAGCGAAAAGTGCGTTACAGTAGTCCAGCCGGCTGGATATAAAAGCATGAATTAAGCTTCTCTGCATCATTTTGGTTTATGAATGGTCGTTCTGGATAAGAGCATCTGCTAAAATGACTAGATGTACCTTCGCTATATTCCTGAGGTGAAAGAAAGCTGTTTTGGTCACTTTATTAATGTGAGAGTTAAAATTCAAATCTGAGTCCAGGATTACATCGAGACTTGTCACCTCTGGTTTAAGCCAGGGGGTCAAACCTCCTACATTCTTAGTTAGCATCTCTCTTTTGGATTTCAGGCCACAGAGTAGGACTTCAGTTTTGTCCTCATTTAATTTAAGAACGTTATCATTCATCCGTTTGTTTATTGCCGACAAGCAGTTGGTAATGGAATTTATGGCTGTTGCATCGTTAGGTTTAGCGGATATATACAATTGTGTCATCCGCATAGCTATGGAAATCAATATTATGTTCTCTGATTATGTCGCAGAGTGGTAACATACAAAGAGAAAAAAGTATTGGACCTAAGCAGTTCGCTTGAGCAACCTTGTAGCAGTTCTCATGTTTCTTAGGCATATGGTCTCCTAAACTAACATAAAACTTCCTTCCTCTGATATGTTTTCATCCAGTTCAATACAGTATCCATGAACCCAATAAGCTTTTCCAGTCTATTGATTAGGATGTTGTGATCAATGGTATCAAATGCTGCACTGAGATCTAACAGGATAAGGATAGAGACTTTATTTGAGTCTCTAGAGTTTAGTCTGAGGTTGCTAATTATTTTGGTGAGAGCAGTTTCAATACTGTGATATTTTCTGAAACCTGACTGAGAGACTTCCAAGATGTTAGTTTCTTCAAGAAAGGAATTTAATTGGACTAATACTATATTTTCCAACACTTTACTAATAAATGGATGATTTGATATTGGTCTGTAATTTGCAAGTATACTTTTATCCAATTTGGGTTTCTTTAATACAACAACTTTACAACAGCTGTTTTGAAGGCATCTGGGAAAACGCCAGTTCTAAGGGATTTATTTATAATCTCTAGCACTGGACCTGAGACACCATCAAACACTCGCTTAAAGAATGTTGTGGGTATAGGATCAATATCTGAGGTAGTGTGTGTTGTCCTGTGTCTGTGAACCGAAGATCACGGCCTAAGTGTAACACTAACCCAGTCCTCCTTACATATCAGGATCCATGACCATCTAATATATTCATCAAACTCATCTGGCTACCTGACACTCACCACCACCCATGTAAATCTGGCAACTAGACACCCTCCCAGTCCTTGTAAACACAGGTATCGGCAGTCCCTATGGGGTTAAGAATCAACTAGTTCTGCTCGAACGGTACGGTAACCTACATCACTATTCCGATTCCAAGACGATAGAGCCGTCACTATTGGGTAGGGTTGCGTAGATCCAAGGGGCCTTGTTGGATAGACTTGCAAGCAAATGTAGGTGTAACCCAGCCCACAGTTAAAGGGTAATTGTGTCTTTACAAAAGGTTGGCATTATTTGGCTGGGACAAAGGTGAGTTGTGAATACGTCATGCTTATGGGGAGTGTTGTGGACTAGGCAGATAGACCAGTAATGTGTGTGTGTGTGTTCACAGTAGCTCAGTTATGACCAGTGCTTTGGACCAATTAGTCAATTGATCTCTTTCTCTACCTCTTTCTATTTTTTTCCCTCAGTTTTTTTCTTGTTGAGGCATAAAACATGACAAAGATATTGTTTTTAACAACTAACCACCTCCCCGACACACATCAGTCTCACTCTATGATTATAGCCTATAGCAGGTCCCACTGTGTCTGCACAGACTGGCTGACATTTGGTCCATCCCCAGGAGAGTCACTGGAGCCACTTACCTCAGGAAACAGTTCTGTTGTTGGGCGTTTTCTCTCCCACAAGAGGCTTCCCTGGAGCTCATCTGTTATCACTGCCTCTCCAGCACTAACAGGTCCCCCAAACAACCCTAAGCACTCTTTCTGCTGCGTCACAAGCAAACATTACATACTCACACATAGCATAGTGTACATAAACACCCACAAACACTACTTACACACCACACACATTTCAGACCCTGAATTAGGACAGAGCATCGGTCTGGCTGTTTATTCTCCAGAGGCTCAGTGATGGGCTGCCCTACTTCCTCCTGCAGCCTACTTTCTTTCCCTCAATAGAGATGGCTGGGTGAGATTAAAGCAGGTTGACAGGCTATATCCTCCTGTTTGGTTTAAAGGTTCAGTGTCATACTGTAGTTGTGGTTGAGCATAGACCAAATGGCAAGAAAACTATTGTTTATATTCACTGTCTTTGAGTCTTTGTTGGAAAGCTCCATCTTTGGAGTTCACTAAAGTCCTTGTTTGATTAATCAGTCAGTGTGTTGTTACCATAACAATAAGAAGGTAGAAATGGTGAAGGATGCAAAAAAAGTTTGTTCCCAGTCTTTTCCCCCACTCATTTGTCAGATATTTTTGTATCTTTATTGTGTTCTGTGAAAAAAGGTTGTCATATCTACCCACACATATTTGTATACTGGATGGTTACTTATCTACCTGCTACATCCCAAATAGGATTTAACAAGAGGGAATACATTCACAATGAGAGAAAACATATTTTATTATTATATTATAAAATAAATAAATTTGTATTTTTTTACATTTTGAACAAATAAATAAGCCAAAATCTGACCACTAGAACAACAATACAACCAACAGGTTAACCAAAAGGTATCCAACCTCAACGTCGGAAGACAACCAGTCACTTCAACATATGTACAGAGCCTTTGACCCTTAGCTGGAATTATACTGAGCCATTGTCATTACATCACTTTGCAACAACAGAAATGATCATATCAAGATATTTTAGTGGCCTGGATTATCCTATTCTAAGTAAAATTAAGCTAGAAGCCTGCTACCCAGAATAACCTGTATTGACAGATCAGTGGAATCAATGGAGGACTCCACATTGATGAAAAGACTGTCTTTGCTGTCAATCTGTCAACTTTAGTGTAAAAGTGTCTGTAACAAGATATGATTGCCACTTAATACTTATATTAACTATCAATGGCAGACATCCTTTGCTCAAAATTATTTTGGTCCAATAGATAAAATCAACCTATCCAGGACCAATTACATTTTGTACCATATTAAGTTGGAGTTTGGCATATTCTGTTCCAGGATGGTTTGAGTTGAAGAGCACAGGTATATGTGGGTGCCAGAACTGCTTAAATGTGCATGTGCCTTGGCATACAAGTCTCTGGAACTCTACTCGAGGGATTCATTCTAATGTTCTTTTATTTGGTGTTTTGCTGTTCTCTTAGGTTAAATAAAATAAACGAAATCTCTTGAAGTACACCACACATGCACTTGTCCCTTTGTCAAGAATTGTGAAAGATGAGGTCTCTGTTGACCAGTGTCTATGGCTTTTGCACCACTGAACTCTCAAATGTGCATTTCTCTGTGTTGGGGGGTTGATGCACTAGCCTAATATTTTTGAAACCCTCTGTGAAAGTCACTGGAGACCTACACTTTGAAACCCTTTTTCAAAGCCACTTAAATCTTTCCATCTTGAACCCCTTGATAACAGTACATTTGTTTTGCTTCTCCACTCCATTTATTGAGGTTTTTCCTTTAATATATATTACAGCTCTGGAAAAAAACAAGAGACCCGTGCACCTTTTTCTTTTCTTTAAAAAAAAGTTGAGAAAAGTGGCGGCTGCTGGTCTTTCAAAGAGGGGAAGCTAATTTTTGGCCTATAGCATAAACATTTTCCATTTATTTTGATAGTTCACCCCTACGACACTAGCCTAGTCTACTGTATTTTGAATGAATGAATGATCTAACGAAACAATATTAAACTCAAATGAGGAAATGTGGGAATTAGGTTAATCTGAAACAAGGAATGTGCACAATTGTATGAAATGTATGATGAAAATTGGCCAGCAATTTCACCAAGCAAATACCAAGAAATAGGTTGCAGCAGTTTCTTTCGACTACACCTGCAAAATCCACGATGGGACTGAGCTCGAATGGCTTTGGCAACTTTTTATAGTACAAAATCGATGTCAATCAAAAGGAGATGCAGTCTTTCGACAGACCATCCAATCATCACGCAGAAGCCCTGCGTCCTGGCCAGCCCACTCCTCCATTCACCCCCAGAGACACAGAGCGTTCGTGGGCGGGACATAATTGCAGCATTTATCCAATGACCGTATAGTTTCGAAGCACTGAAAAAAACTGTTAAAATCATCCCCATTGAAGTCCATGCTTCATCAGGGAAATGCACTGTGACGCTACGGGAAAGTATGAGAAGGAAATCGAGTCAGTCGACCTGCTATGTAGGCCTAGCTGATTCTGAACAAACTCGTCTATGAGATGAACTTGTTCTAACGCATTTAAAATGTTAACACAATATTAAATATTTGACCATTAATTTTTTGACATTTTAGGGGAAGCCGAGCTTCCCTTGCATTCTTAAAGAAATCGCCACTGGTTGAGAAAGACCATTTTTAGTGAGGTAGAGAAGGGTAAAATTTGCAGTGGCCTCTTAAATTTTACCCTTCTGTTCCTCACTCAAAATTGTCCATCTCAACTTTTTTCTTCCATCGGAGTCGCAGTTTCCCATTTCTCAAAGTTTAGTGCGTACGCCCACGGCTGCGCCCCAGCTTAAGTTCATGTTTTTCCCTGCCCTAGTGTTTTCTGTTTGTTTTCCTGGGTGTGTTCCAGTCCTGGGGCCAAATGTATCAAACCCTGTGTAAATTAATTAGTAAAAGTATGCATATGGATAAAGTTTTTATCAGATTTATGAACACTTGTTAAGTGGAATCTATTTCAATCAGGAGAGACCTGGGATGAGTGAAGGATGTTTATTACAGAGTGATAAATGTACTACAGAGTTTGGAGCTTAGACCCCATGGGGAATTATAGATCAAAAGGCGCCTGCCCAACATCCGAAGAAGAATCCCCCACGGAGTCCAGACACTGGTGGCGGTGGCGGCAGCCGACGACCCAGCCAGGAGCCGAAGAACAGAGACAAGGCACCGGGCGGCGACGGGGAGGTGGAGGGTCACGCACTTCATAGCATAGACAAACTACACAGGGAGAGAATCGTATTTAAAGGCACGGGATCATGTGATCATTTGACAGCGTTAATTGATAGACGGGAGCGCTAATCGAACTGAAACCCTGATGACAGCCCGACATAGGAAAGGGGGAAATTAGAGCGTTCTTAGCGGGGGGAGTAAGTCGTGAAAACATTATCGAGTATGCCCGAGTGCAGGGATCGGTCTTGCCTGACTGAACTTGCGCTAAGCTTCATGAAAACGTGACATTGGTCATGTTGTGTACATGACCAATATCACGTCTTTATAGATTCCACTTAACAAGTGATTGTATGCACGTGAACAAGATCGTTGTCTATTCCCCCTCAACTCCCATATTTGACCTTACATGGTTGTTGAAACGCCCATATTTTGTCAAGTGTCTCAAACTTGACAATGAATCAAATCTAAATGTATTTGTATTGCCCTTTTTACACGCAAGCATGTCACAGAGGGCTTCACATACGTCCATAGAACTGCAGGTAAGTGTCAATGGGTTTTGAAACACCAAAAACCATTGTTCAACTTGGTAGATGTGGGAAGGGACCGGGAAACTCGCTGTCGCCCGTCATGGAGACTGGTTTCCGGTTGGCGACTAGATCCAGCTTTGGCAGACTGTCACAGATCGACGTCCACTGGCGACCAGGTCCAGCATTGGCAGACCGACGACCAGGCCAGGAATGATTCTTAATTAGAAAAGGCAACAAACAAAAAACAGTGAAAAAGATTAACTTTACTGAATGTGAAATGAAAATCTTAATTAGCAAAATAGTAGGAGCATGGCCTTAGGCTAGCAGTTATTTGAACGTTGAGGGAGTATTTTATTTACAAAAAAATAATTAATCAACCCATTGTGCCCTTATCGTAACATGTGCAGTCAATTGCACTGATTACATTTGGGAAACAGTTTTTTGCTGCAAATTATGCTTTAATTTTGGCCTGTTCGCAGTATGAGGGAATCTAATGTACCTCTCTGCCAGCTCCCGCTTAAATGGCCCAAATTCACACTTTTTCTTTCTGGCTAAATAGGCTAAAGCGAGATAATTGGGGAAAAAAAATTACAACCTATAGAATTTACTGCCATTGTAAATCAAGTAAAACTGTCAGTTGTTATGCATGTGTAACCGGTGTGAATCGGTGAAACTCACTCCTCAGGTATGTAATGGGCCACCCGCGTCAACGAATAGCTAGCTTTTCTTTGGCGTAGCTGGTAGTGGTGGCGCTTGGGAAGTCGAGAGGTGGCAGGTTCGACTCCCCGTGGGAGTGAACATTGGCCAGATACCTCTGACAGAACTTGCAAGACCACGTCCGTTACATACCCGTCACACATGCACTTTTCCGTCACTCTGTGTCACCATGTCACATCTCAAAACATGGCGTACGCATGGGTTCTAAAGTGCGCAGATTCTCAAATCGGAAACTCTGTGTAGAAACACCCGTACACGTTCCTGCGCCCATTTTCATGCGTACGTACATTTGGCCTTGTCTGTTTCTCCTGGCTTCCTGCTCTCCTGTCTCTCGTTCCAATCACCCAGCTGTTGTCCATGTATGATTACCCTGCCCTGTATGTGTGCTCACCTTCCTACCTGGTAAGTAAAAGCCAATTGAAGTAATTCAGAAAAGCACGTAGGCAAGTTATGTAAACTATTTTTTATAGTTTTGTATAGTCTATTTTTAACATAAACAATAAACAATAACAAGAACATTTTAAAATTAGAAATCCGTGGGGGATGCTGAGCGACTCCATAAATCTCTACGTTGGTGAACTTCTATCTCAGCCTTCAGATTGTCTTAATCTCTGCATAGGATGGTTATAGGCACTAGACACATACTCAATTATTCCACCCCTATGGTGGAGCAGGTCAAAATGACTTCTGTATTAATTGCATGGGCAAGACACCAAACAATTTTAATTATGCAAGCATTAGACAATAGTGTTAGACTATACACCAGTGCCTGTTACTTCATAAATTATTGCTAATGTGCCCTACCACTAATGTAACCTGTAGATGTTAATAACCACTTCTTAACCACTGTGACTCTCCTTAACAGACAGTGCCAAAAGGTCACAATGATGAAAAAAGTACTTATTTGGTATCTTTGATGAGAAGTGTGGTTTCAGATTGGGTTGTTGGTTGACTTGTGTGTCATTTCCTCTTACAACAACTGATTTGATGTATAAATGCTCACACTTAAGTGACACCAAGAATTGGTATATTGGCCCAATGTAAGCATTACAAGCAAGAATGAGTACACTTTAACAATGCATGGGATAAAACAATGGCAGAGGTCTGCATAATACCCATACTGACAGATTAAACAGAATCAAAATAGAAGCTGGGGTGGAGGCTGCATCAAGGCAACACAACTGGCTAATGAACACACGTTAATTTTGACTACAGCAGTGTTGAATGGGATGTAAGGATATGTTATGAGGGGCCGTGAGGGACATTATTCAGAATACCCTCTCACACACACAACTGAAATGCTCTCACACACACAACTGAAAAGCTCTCACACACACTACTGAAAAGCTATACGCTCACACACACAACTGAAATGCTCTCACACACACAACTGAAATGCTCTCACACACACTACTGAAAAGCTATACGCTCACACACACAACTGAAAAGCTCTCACACACACTACTGAAAAGCTATACGCTCACACACACTACTGAAATGCTCTCACACACACTACTGAAAAGCTATACGCTCACACACACAACTGAAATGCTCTCACACACACTACTGAAATGCTCTCACACACACTACTGAAAAGCTCTCACACACACTACTGAAATGCTCTCACACACACTACTGAACATCTCTCACACATACTAGTGAAATGTGCTCATATACACAACTGAAATGCTCTTGCATAATATTGTGGAATATAACAGTTCAGTGGTGAATACGAGCATTACAATTAAAAAGGAAGGCCTTCCTTTCAACTGAAGGAAACAGGAAGTCCACACTAGGAAGTGTGATGGTTGTATTTATCGGTCTTTTCGGAGATTCCTTGGTGTTGCACCTAGCGCCAGCCACTTTATTTGCCGCCCTACACAATACTACTTCCTGACAACCACGGTAGCCTAGTAATGACATTCAGTACATGACAGGAAGTGCATGTGCTTTTACTGGATTTGAAGTAGTACTTCAACCACAATGCATGTTCACCTGATCCTCTTTGTTTTTCACGTCCAAACTTAATTTTTTGAGGTGAGAGGCAATGAAGAGGATATTGTATGTTTATTTACTAGTGCTCTGCAATGCATTGAGTCATTGCAAAGTGAGGAGTCCAACAATTTAGGTCAGGAGAGGCTTTATAGAGAGCTTGGTGATCATACACAAACTCTATCTGCATTTCTTGCTGTGTCCAGATATTATCATGATGATAGTGATGTGAGTAATCTACTAGGATCATTGTATATATGCTTTCGCAACTTGCTTTATGAACATGAGGCCAGACAGGGATCCAGTGATGTGAGTAATCTACTAGGATCATTGTATAGATGCTTTCGCAACTTGCTTTATGAACATGAGGCCAGACAGGGATCCAGTGATGTGACCAATTTGATACCCCCAACAATCTTGACTGGCCACCCAGGTCGGCCCCGATACAGCATAGCCGCAGTACATTAATTGTAGAATAAGGTGAACATTTGTAAAGTTGTAGACTTTATATATATTTTTTTATATTACTTTGGAGGCCTACGTACCCTAGCGACTTTACCAATATTCACCCTATATTAAACCTAACTACACAATGTTGGTAACGAACAGCCTTTACATGTGGTTACCCTGATGAAAACGAATGAAAATAAACGGATTGATCTGTTGAGCTGGCATGCCCGTAGTTGTTTTGTTTGTTTGAGAGAAACGAGTTGTCACGCGTTGCACACAACACATACACGTTCAGACACAGCCTTCCGAGAGAGCCCCCAAGTCGATTTCTAAAATCAGCGAGAAATTCAAGAAGATGGACGACATCAAATTAATTCTCGAAGTTGAAAAGCACAGGGAGTTGTATGACCCCCAGCAACAATTTTACAAGGACAACGTAGGCTAGATAAGGATCAATGCTGGGATATAGCCAATGCCATGTTTAAGTATGAGGGGCCATTAAGGAAATAATTCAGACCTGTCCTTACATAAACACATATGAAACACATTCACTTTCACATGTGAAACGTTCACACGCATTCACACTACTGAAAACTCGCATTCACATATGTGAAATGCTCGCATCGACACATATGAAATGCATTCACTTTTACATGTGAAAGGTTCACACACGCATTCACACTACTGAAAACTCACATCCACATATGTGAAATGCTCGCATCGACACATGAAATGCATTCACTTTCACATGTGAAAAGTTCACACACGCATTCATACTACTGAAAATGTGCATCCACATAGGTGAAATGCTGACATCGACACATATGAAATGCATTCACTTTCACATGTGAAAGGTTCACGCATGCATTCATACTACTGAAAACTCACATCCACATATGTGAAAAGACATTCACACACTCATATATTAAACACTCAAGTTTTATAAGGATGAGTAGGAAGTTTTGAGAATGTAAGTGTGCGCGAACATTTTCACTATATCCGGAAGTCATTTCAGTATATCCGGAAGTTTAGCAAAGGCCGCATCTTCACAACCGTTGCTCTTAAGCTGGCTAAAATATGGATTCTCGAACTTTTTTCTTTTACTCCAGCCATTGCTTGGTGTTAGTAGTAATGAGGAAGATCTGATACAGTTATTCACTGATGCACTGCGTTGCATTGAAACAATTCAGAGGGAGAGGGACAATGTTGCCCTTGAAAGACTATACAGAGAGCTGGACGACCACACTTGGACCGTCCGCGCCATTCTTAGTGTACTTAGTTCTGTCGAAGAGACACACGGGGGTAGCATTACCGCGGTAGAGTCAGTCTACAGGTGCCTCCGAAATGTGTTAAATTATGACACGAGAGAGGTGTCTTCTGCTGTGACACCGGCTCCTCCACTTATAAGAAGTAATCGGCCGGGTCGCCCTCGATATTACATTTCATCTGCACAAATCCAGCACTGCTTGGCCCTGGGCATGAACTGGCAAAGAATTTCTCGATGTCTTTGCATTGGCCGACGAACGCTTTATAACCACAGTGAGCGTCTCGGAGTTCAACCAATTTCCTACTCTGTCATCTCCGATGCGGCACTTAACATAATTATCAGACACATTTTACAGAATACCCCAAACGCAGGTGAAGCTTATATCATAGGGAGTCTGCGTTCTCGAAGCTTACGTATCCAACGGTGGCGGGTACGAATGAGCTTACAAGTGGTTGACCCTGTTGAACGCTCCTTACGACGACGCTTTGCCATAAGACGAAGGGTGTACACTATCCAGTGTCCTAACGAGTTATGGTAAGAGTAATAATGACTGTGCCAATTTTTTACCAAATGTTTACGCTAAACTGAGGTTTCTATTCGCAGGCATTTGGACGGTAACCATAAATTTGTGAGATGGCGCATGGTCTTTCACGGCTGTGTGGACGGATACAGTAGAACCATTATGTATCTCAGGTGCTTAGACAACAACAGGGCGGCAAATGTTCTGGCCCTTTTTCAAGAGGCAGTACAACATTTTGGTTTACCATCCAGGATAAGATGCGACCATGGAATGGAAAATGTTATGGTGGCCAGATTTATGCTGGACCAGAGAGGACTAGGCAGAAAAAGTGTCATTACAGGACGTAGTGTACACAATCAAAGGATAGAGAGGCTTTGGGCTGAACTTAATCGTGTGGTATCTTTCCACTACAGCAATCTTTTCACCTATATGGAGGACCAAGGGATTTTAGATTCTCTTTGTGAACTTCACTTAATTTTGCCTGCACTATATTTACATACCGCGTATTGAGAGGGCTGCAGCAGAGTTTAGAAACCAGTGGAACCACCATGGACTGTCTACCCAAGGAGGGCAAACACCTCTCCAACTGTGGCAAGCGGGTGTTATCCACCATGCAGGATCAGACAACATTGCAATCACTAGCATTTTTGATCTGAATGAGAGTTATGGAACTGATCCAGATGGACCACTACCTGAGCTGGAAACAACAAATAATGTCAACATTCCAGAAAATACAATTTTTATTAATGATATAAGTATGAACTTAATTCAACAATTGTTTAACCCATTTGAAGACGATGGTAACCATGGTATTAATTTGTTTTTAGCACTTCTTAGTTTTCTTTTGATGTTGTTAAATGAAACAAATTAGATTAAAAGCTAAACAATACATACTTAGATTTTGCAACATAATGCCCCTTTGTTACGACTTGGAAAACCTTTCAGTGCCAATTCAAAACTTGAATTAAATTGCCTAATAACATAATTTGTTCTACTCCTTCATTTTCTTTTGAGACAGTTAAATGAAACAAACATTTAAATGCATAATGTTATAAAGATCATAGCCACATTTCAGCTAAATATTGCCACCCTTTCACTGTTAGAATTATGCTTGAATCAAAATGCCTATTTTTTATCCTTACTGCATACCAAACCCCTGTGTGTTGGCGATAGCAAAATCCATGTTGGTCTTGAAAGCTTCATAGGCACTGTGCAGAGGAATGCGCAAACAATTTACACAGGTATTGGTCATTGGGAAGCGTGCAGCTGAGACACCATGTGAAGAGTTGAAAACTGTCTGTTCATCATGTAGAAACTCAATGGATGGTTGAGGGCTAAAGCCAATAGGAGGGATCTCACTAGCTCCTGTTGCAAAGGTCAGAATCTTCCCCAGCTTTGTAGGTCCTTCTTCATCTAATAGAACACACAATGTTCAGTACCCACAAAGCACTATTTTACTGAAAATTCCAGCACCACAACAGTTTAAGTATATTTACAAAACAAAGATTATTTGTTAAGTAATTTCAACTTGCCTTCTGCATCTTGTAAGTAGTCCCGCCAGTAGGCAGTGACATTGTTCTCTGCCATACGTCTGTTACTCCCAGACTCTGAGAACTGAATCTGAAAAAGGTTATCCAGGATGTCTGCCGTGAGTTGTCTTGTCTTGTGGCAGAGCAAGGGACAGAAGGCATCTGGATGTTGCTGGAGTTGCTCCAGAACACCCAGAGTTTTCATTCCTTCACGAAACCTATACATAAATTAATTAATAGGATCACAGCAACACACGTCTTTGTGATGGATGAGTCTCACCCTTTTTCACTCATCGATTTTGACGATCTGAAACGCAAGTATCAAGACGCAAAGCGTAAGTAACTTTGTGGGCGGGACTCCGGCTTGGTTGCTATTTTGCCGGCGGGATAAATGACTTTGCGCCTGGCGCAAATCTAAAATGGGTAGGTCCGAAGTAGCTACATTACTAATGGGTGTGGTTTGGGCGTAACATGCAATCAACCAATTAGAGTGTCATCTCACATTCCCTTTAAGAGCAGCGCTTGTTCCATGGCGGATTGCTATCATAACGGCGGATTTGCCAGGCGCACGCCAGGAGCGGTTCACAGCCAAG
Source organism: Thaleichthys pacificus (assembly GCA_023658055.1). Lineage (NCBI taxonomy): Eukaryota > Metazoa > Chordata > Actinopteri > Osmeriformes > Osmeridae > Thaleichthys > Thaleichthys pacificus. The sequence goes on along the minus strand of CM042863.1, from coordinate 1,569,424 downwards.
GAGACCGACGTTCTAGTCAGGGCCGTAACAGATAGATAAGTGACATCTAAATTGCCCGCTCATGCTGCTCATTCAAATTCTTATTTTTATATAGCCTACCCTATATTTAATTTTTTTAATTGTTTAGTTCTTGGAATTAGTTTAACTATTGTACTTTTTTACTTAATTTAAGACCCGTATATGTTTATTGTTTGCACCTTCCTGCCACAGTAAATTCCGTGTTTGTGTAACATAGGCTACATGGCGAATAAACCGAATTCTGATTCTGATGGAGATGGGAGAATAAACCCACCCAAATTAGCTTTGGTTAAACAGGCGTGGGAGAAAATTGCCACAATTGTTACAAATCATGTTCACATACATAGAGATTTCTCATGAAAATATTTTTATAATCATTGAAGAAATGTAACACGCCATAAATCAAAACAATGTAACGTAGCTTCGCAGAAAGAAGACAATGGCCTCGCCAGCAGTGCGCACGGACCAAGCTTGCGCCCTTAAAATAGCATCTGAATAATGCGCCATTGACTTTAGACCACGTTTTTCCTGGTCAGTGGCGGAATTGTTTTTCGGAAACTGCAAAATAGCACCAGGGAACGTTTGCGCCGGAACACGCCTCCTTTTTCGTCCATGTCTTCATTGGTCGAAGACATCCACAGTTAGTCAGGTAGTCCAAAAGAGGCTCTATTGCACTGTTTAACTCTGTCATAGTTGCTAATTCCAAAACATTTTGAAGAAAGAATAAAAATGTACTGAGACATGAAACCTTTTAAGTACAACATTCTCCTTCTGAAAATAAAATGGTAAATTTGACTGGTGGTGTTGTGAGGTACATTATTATATAGTATATTATATATATATATTATATTACATAGCCGTTGCAAATCAGATTTGAAGTGGTAATACTCATACCCTTTTGATTTTCCCGCGCAACTCAATGTCAGCAACATCATCCAGAGTTGGTTTGGCAGTCTCTGGGCTTCCCGACAGACAAGAAAAAAGGGTTGATGACAAAAACCAGGAGCTGGTCCTCCATGAACGAGACTGATCGCAATTGCTCTTCCAGCAAGGAAGTATCTGTCTTCCCTTAGTGCTGAAAAACATTTTTTAAATAAAAATACCAAAGTTATACTAATATCTAATTCTGACTAACAAAACTGTTGAGAACATGTTTTAATGTCCTGTCAATTGTGACTACGACCTAGTTAATTGCATTTACCTTGTGAATCAAGTGCCAAATTCTGACTCTCTTCAGCACCTTCAAAACATTGATGATTGTTTGAGAGCTTGCATTAGTAGTCTGAGGAACTCCCTCCTTGGGCCTCCCAAATCTATTGCCTCTTCAGTATTTCCAGAATCATCTGAAAATGTTACGCTAATTCTGTGACGAGGGTTGTAAGATGATCTTTTAAAGCCTCTTATTGTGCCATCCAGCACAGCAGATCGATTGATGTTAAACTTGCTGGTTGCATTCACATTTATTTGTGCTGCCAAGTGATTCAGTAGTTTATTCACTGGCACATTCTCTGTGCATCCAGCTCCACTGTACAAAGTAAATGTAGCAAAAATATCAATGAATGGTTAACAAAGTCTCCATTCTTGATACTTAGAAACATCACCACAATTGTATCATAAAATTAACACAAAATGGACAAATCTATAGTTTTGTAAACTAAACTGGATACAAAATGAGGTAAGTGCACATATGTGTTAGTGAGTTTAAAGTCCAACAAAAATCTGTACTTCAAATCCTACAGTGCTGCTCAATATAAAATATTACACTGATTTCAACTCACATTTGATCTTCAAGACTGGCTTGTATGGCTTGATTGAATTCCTCATCCGAGTCCTCAGACATTTCTGTCATCGCTGTCATAACTCCCAAGTATGTGTTGTAGTCTGTATCATCTGAGACTGCTTCATGACTTGCTGATGGCCTAGGTGATGCAGTGACTTGTGTTGAGACCAAAGTATCTGCATGTGAAGTAGAAGGCTCTTGATTGTCCATCACTGGTGATACGGCATCAATATCAGGTTGTTGCATGTTATTGACATTTTCTTCTTCACTCATGTCATCAACTGGAATGCAATCCACATCTGAATCTTCAAGCTATTAAAAAGCTAAAAAAATATGAATATTATACATATTATTTGTATATATGTTTCATATTATGTTAACTTAAATATATTCATATTTTCTTACTTCAATAGGTCTTGATGGTCTGATGTACAGAGCCTTCAATCTGTACACTTTTTGTATCATACTCCCGTTGAGCTCCTGTCCTTCAGTTAGTGTTGGGACAACCAGTTTATTGCCACAACCCATAAGGAATTGCATGCTGCGTTGAAACGGTGTATAAGACAGTTGAGTTTCACATTTTTTTCCATATACATCAACAAAACAACTCTAATCAAATACTTTTTGTAAAAAAATAAATAAAAAAAGTTTTCTTGTTTAACTCTAGAAGCACCGAGCGTCGGTCATTTGGCCACAGAGAAGCAAAAGCTAAAAAATCTTCATACTCGATCAAATTCCAAAACCCAGCTTTCTTTACTTTTTCTAGATCTGTGTTTTATCACCCAGTATTTTAAAATGTTCATTATAGTTTAAAGCTATTTTGCTCCTATTCCTTTAAAATTGCAACCAGCTGCACATTCAGACTTGGTTTTTTTCTGCTCCTGTCTTTCAAGGCTGAGATTTGCTTTTCTATCAGCAGATGTTGTATAGGTAGAGAAAACGGCTTGGTGCTTCTGGTGTTAAATGTACAGAGCCCCGTCAAAAAAAGACGGGAGTAAAATAGAGTGATATTACCTGACATAAGCTCGAATCTTTCCTTTGAATGCCTGCCTTATTCTCTCTTTCACCGTTTCACTGTCCCAAGCTTTGACAAGTTCAAAAGCATTCAAAATGTGCCCCTTCGCATGAAGTCTCTGCTTACTACTTTGCTTCACAACCACATTGTCACTAGGGTTAGGAAGTAATATGACATCCTTGTGGTATGTTTGGTGGGGAGTTTTTTTTAAACCTGGAGACCACAAGCAGATTTTAGATTAAATTACATTTTATTGAACCTGTGTTTCAGAAAGTTGCTTACACGGTTTGTCCTGCTTGCTACTTCTGTTCTGTAGCCTACAGTAGCTAGAATAGCTTTAAAGAGCAGTAAACTAGTTAGTAAATGAGTTAGACATAGACTGGAGTCGATATAATATATGTATGTGATAACTGGAACTTTTGGGGTTTACCTTTGCCGTGGCCTTGATCCCCAGCGGGTATAATGAAGCCTTGTATTGTAACGGGCAGAATCGTCAATTTGAAGTGGAGCAGTTGACTCTTGCTGAGTTGATGCTGCGGCTTGAGGTCTTGCCATTCCTCGAATGCCAGGTCGAAACAGGGATCTAAGCTCAGTTTCAGCGGACTGAGTTGCATGTGAGGGCGAACGTGGTGCAGTGGAGTTGATGTTAATTGATGTTGCGATATTGTTGATCACATCGGGGGATGATAATATTTGGCTCAACAAGCCTACCGCTTCGTTCACCACACGACCGCGGTTTAAATCGTCCATGACTAACTGATCTGAAACGCGCGCGGACATCTGAAATGATTTCCGGTTCCGGACATACTGAACTGACTTCCGAATATACTGAAATGACTTCCGGATATAGTGAAAATGTTCTCGCACACTTACATTCTCAAAGCTTCCTACTTGTCTTTTCACATATGTGGATGTGAGTTTTCAGTAGTATGAATGCGTGCGTGAACCTTTCACATGTGAAAGTGAATGCATTTCATATGTGTCGATGCGAGCATTTCACATATGTGAATGCGAGTTTTCAGTAGTGTGAATGTGTGTGAACCTTTCACATGTGAAAGTGAATGCGTTTCATATGTGTCAATGCGAGCATTTCACATATGTTGATGTGAGTTTTCAGTAGTATGAATGCGTGTAAACGTTTCATATGTGTATGTGTATGTGTTTCATGTGTTTATGTAAGGACAGGTCTGAATTATTTCCTAAACGGCCCCTCATATTTAAGTACCATGTCAGCGTAAAGGAAAGCTCAGAGTAGCTGAAAAGCTTGGTGACCGGCGCGGAGAAATGCGCGCTGGTGTGAACAGCTTTTGCTCAGTCGTAGCCGATCGTAGCGCTGTGCGGCGCTTCCAGGCGTTAGACAGCGTTCTGATTTTCTCCGCTGAGGCCAATATGTTGAGTAACGCCGTTGCTTCGGCTAAATTGCTTGAAGGCTGTTGAGCACATGGTTGAGCTGACATCCTTGTGCACCTTACGTTTCATCTGAGGCACCTTACGTTTCATCTGAGACATCTTCCGTTTCAACTGAAACACCTTCCGTTTCAACTGAAATTTTCATGTGTGTATGAGAGCTTTTCATATGTGTGTGTGAGAGCTTTTTAGTAGTGTGTGTGAGAGCTTTTCAGTAGTGTGTGTGAGAGCATTTCAGTAGTGTGTGTGAGAGCTTTTCAGTAGTGTGTGAGAGCTTTTCAGTAGTGTGTGTGTGTGTGAGAGCTTTTCAGTAGTGTGTGTGAGTGCATTTCAGTAGTGTGTGTGAGAGCTTTTCAGTAGTGTGTGTGAGAGCTTTTCAGTAGTGTGTGTGAGTGTATAGCTTTTCAGTAGTGTGTGTGAGAGCATTTCAGTTGTATGTGTGAGGCTATTCTGAATAATGTCCCTCACGGCCCCTCATAATATGTTGTCTTTTAGATATACCTTAAAGGCAGGTAAGGTACGTTTAGCGAAAATAGCCATTTTGGCATGAGTTTGAAAGTATCCAACAATAATGGCATTCGGTATGGAACTTAATGATTCTTTGTGTTTATCACAGTCCCGCAATGGCCACAAATATTGGATTTATTTCATTTTACTGTCAGAGCATTTTATTTATTTCTATCAGTGTGAAGTTTATTTAAGTAAATATGACAAAAAGTGCTTCTCAAAAGCATTACCTAGCATAGCATCAGGCACAGTGAGTGTGATGGGCGTTACCTATGATGATCAATCCAGCTGACTGTACAAACCACCATCAGAAGTGCCTGATTTCTCAGTCTCATCAATCTCACTTCACATGTCAATTTTTCATATAATTCTCCATCCACCACCTGCACACTCCATTACTTTGGATTATCAGGTCAGTGTTTGAGAATCAGAGAAATCCATTCACTGAATTCAACAGCAAGTTGGTCAGGATCAGATCAATACCACAACAACCATGGTCTTCCATTTTACACCGATCAATCATTGACGAACAAAGCTAGTCACTGGTCCTGTTTGCACAGTGGGTAAAAATGTTGTCTGGTGTTTACAATACCTAAGTGGTAGGCTTGAGTGTCAGAGCTTAGAGGCATAGAGAAGATTTTAGGCAGGGTTTTTCCTGGGTCAAAATGGGTCTTCGGTGCTCAAAAAAAAAGTGTGTATTTTTTATTTCATAAATAATGGAGGCTATGCTTGAGGAAATCATTTTGCTTCCACTTTAGATTAAAATAGATAGGCTAATAGATTGACAATAGTCCAAGCCCCATGGTGATATCATGTATGGTTCAAAGATTATCAAGGTTTACCTCTTTACATATATAGGCAAACTACTGAAATGTATATCAATAGAATCTAGAACTAACCAGTCGTCAGAAATGGAACACACAAATTATGAAATTCAAGTTTATCTATTATTAGTATTCATTTGTATTATACAAACTAAGCTAAGGAGAGGCAGTCAGTTTCAGAGGTCACATCCAGCTTGTGAACACTTCACCCTTCGCTTTTTGTTGACCCCCTGGTAGAGTACCACAATTACCGCCACTGATGAAGTCAGGATTCCGCAGGTTGATTGGGTGCTTGCTTAGAAGCAAGCTATTGTTCGCGCACATCACAGTTGCGTCTTGATCAGACAAGAAGACACACTCGATCTTTCTATCAACGCGATTACTATTGATCAAAACAGAACGAGGGTTCGGCTGTACTTGAAAAATACTATTAAACGTATTCGCGGACATGCACTGCACGAGTGATTAATTGCGATGACGGCTCCAATAGAAGTTATAGCGAGCACATAGAACTTTATATATATTTTCTAATCAATGTATTTATTCCCAGGTGTTTTGCAATTTCCTTTTATTTTCTTCGTGCCTACACTATATATTAGCATTCCAGGTTAAGAATACCAATGGAGGCTGCGTTGGAAATCGTTAATCAAACTTTTGTCAGCATTTTGAGTGGAAATTTCATTTGCATTTGTACAGGTGTATTCGTGCACGTCGGATGGCCCTCGCAGCGGAAAGACAGTTTACTGGCCGCTCTGTCCATTCGCGCACCTCACAGTTGCGTATTGATCAGACAAGAAGACGCGCTTATCAACTCGATTACTATTGATCAAAACAGAATGAGGGTTCGGCTGTAGCCTACTTAAAACATACTATTGAGAACATATTCGCTGACATGCATTGCACGCGTTTTTTTTCATCTGTAACTTTTTTTTGCCTTAGGCGCTCGGGATTTGTCATAGGCGCTCGGGAAAACGGCCAAATTTTCTCTATGCTTCTCTAGCTTATCTACGCATCTACTGACTGCAACTAAACACCATCACTGATAAGTGCGCTAAGGCAGGATCAAACCATTTCATGCAGATATAGGGGGATGGTCGGTCAATATGGATGTTTACTTTTTGGTCAATAGGGATATTTAACCTTTATTGCCAAACACAAGTAAAAAAACAAAGAGATCATTCATTGTATTATTATATTTTAAATGTATTATATACTCGATGATATATATATGAATATAATATAATTTTATATTACTTTTTGCCTATTTTTTGGGGCCCCTGTCAGTCAGGGGCCCTTAGAATCGTCCTAACTTTTCCCCCCTATACGGCGCCCCTGCGTGCAGTCTGGGTAGGCACTGCCTACCCTGCCAAAATTCAAACGTAAACATTTTTTATTTCATTATTTTATTTAATAAACTTGTATTTGTATTTGTACTGTTTATTCTTGTGATTCATATATGCGGAGTCAGGTGAGAGTCAGGTGGCTGAGCGGTTAGGGAATCTGGCTAGTAATCAGAAGATTGCCGGTTCGATTCCCGGCCGTGCAAAAAATGACGCTGTGTCCTTGGGCAAGGCACTTCACCCTACTTGCCTCGGGGGAATGTCCCTGTACTTACTGTAAGTCGCTCTGGATAAGAGCGTCTGCTAAATGACTAAATGTAATGTAAATATGCAATATGTGTGGTATTCCAATTGTTTAGACATTACGATGACGAATGCGGCTAGGATTTGGTCGACTATTAGATTGCTGCTGTTTTGCAGCCTGACCTCAATAAGATTTTAGAATGGGTAAAAAACAACAAACTTGTGATGAATGTTTTGAAGACTAAGTGCATGCTTTTTGGATCTCCTCGAAAATGGTCTCTTCTACCTTCCAGCTTACTGAATTTGGTTATAGGAACTGAAACTGAAAGTATTGAACACGTGAGAGAGACAGTTTTGCTAGGGCTGCTCATGGACCAGTCACTTACATGGAATTTGCATGTCAATCATATTGTTGCAAAACAATCAAGGAACATCGCCCTTGTGAGAAGGCACGCATGGGCCATGTCTTATGAAGTCTGTAAGGTTGTTGTATGTGCACTTGTCTTATCAGTAGCACAGTACTGTTTACCAGCTCTAGCAAACATGTCTGAGTCAAACACTCGTAAGCTCCAAGTAGTTCAGAACAGGGCCTGCAGATTGTTGTTGAAATGCTCACTAGACGCGCCTGTTTAACAAATGCATTTAGATCTGGGTTGGCCCATGGTAAGAGATAGATTCGCCATCAGCATGTTGAACACGTTCTTTAGAATACTTGTCAGTCATGAGCCCCAAAACATTTATAGTTTATAGTAACATTTATCGTTCCCATCAATTCAACCCACACATATTCAACTAGATTATCCAATTCCTACAGTTTCAAACTACCTAAGCCAAAAACAAACTCCAAAAAGAGAACCTTTCTTTACCGTGCCGTTAATCTTTGGAACACCCTACCACCAAACATCAGATCTCTGTCCAGTCTTGCAAACTTCAAAAAGGCAATTCACCATTTGTTCGCAAGCTAGATTAATAGTTATGGGAATTTTTTAACTGTATATTTTATGTGATGATTATGTATGACTATGTTTCTTTGATCTGTAATCTGTATATATATATATATATGTCATACATGTGTGTATTTGTTAATTGTTCGAACCCTGGAAGATTAGCCCTTATAAGGCTAAAGGGTATCTGATAGGCAGATTTTCTATACATATGTGAGGTTGTCTCTTGCTGTGGTCAAGAGGTCACGTAGCAGGCCTTGGACAATACACATATAGATAAGGGAATGTGCTCTGGTCAACTTAGGTTAAGAGCAAGATGCAGAGAATAGTACAAGCAATGATTGATTACCGCATCACCTGTGTGTTGTTTCTTCTGTGCATTAAGTTGTGGAATGTGTACCGTTTAAGGATATGTTTTGGTGGTAACTATATTTGTACAGTCCAGCCATATATAAAGGACTTCTGAGAGACATGTTTTCTCACTCATGCCAACCACTCTGCCTGTCGTGGTGACGTGATCCGAGCAGCTCGACCTAATAAACAAAGTAAACTTTTTTCATTGTGGTGCTTTCCTTGGCCCATCCTCTGACAGAAAAATCATCTAACAGTATCGCAATAAACAGAAATGTAGCAGTTACGCATAATCAAATACAAAAAAAAATTGTAGAATAAGCAGTGCTTTTACTGTCCGTTCACTGCGGACGACAAGCGAAAAACTCACTTGCGAACTTCGATCCTGTATTCTTCAACATGTACAGTACCAGTCAAGTTTGGACACATTTTCCCATTCAAGTGCCTAGCTTCTTACTGACATCACTGCATGTCACTGGTTGTGGAGTATGTGAGTGGAAATACATCTAACATGCTAACGCATATAACGTATCTGGCATGTGCTAAATGACTAAAAATATCCGACGCCATCACCAACTTCTCCCTACAGTGCTTGACCAGGCAATAGATACACATACAAATAGGGCCAAAAAAATTACTGACGCAATCGGAATTTACATGTCATCTTCAATGCGTCGCATTCACTCGTAGAGGAACCTGGTTTGTTTTGCTTTTCCCTCCGTTGTACCGAACTCTTACCAAACCGTGATGTCTGAACCGCAGTATGAACCGAACCGTGAATTCAGTGTAGCGTTCTACCCCTACTCCCGAGTCCTTGTAAGGATTCGGTTCACGAATGACACATCACTACAGGATAGTTTTGAATGCAACAGAAGAAACTTTTGTGGTGACAAATGCAAGTTGGACCTCAAATCAGATTGTATTTGTATAGCCCTTTTTACAAGAAGAAAGTAGGATGAGAAAGGACAGTTAGCAATTACAGTAACAAATATAGCTGCAAGCAGCAATGGGGTGGCCAAGCAGGTCAGATGACCCAGAAGAAACTTTCGACATCCTCAGAAGAGGGTTCCAAGTACACGCAGCAAGTTTGGCGTGAATCCATCAAAGATTTGCTGAGATACGACACAACTTTCTGTTTGGCGGCTCTGCTGCCGATTTCGATTGGCTGTACTGGACAAACGGTTTCGAAAATCTAAAATAATTTTGATAGTTTGTGTGAGGATTGCATTGACTATAGCTTGTAGCTTGACTACAGGTAACTAGCGACTGCGGTGTACCTGGCTTCCTTTGCAGTGGCTTACAGTCTCGCTAAACAGAGAATCAGAGACATGACAAGCTCGTCGGCTTTGGCTGGATTCGAACCTCTGACGTTGACGTTTGCCAGGACACCAACTTATCCTAATGAGCGATTCTCAGTGCTGCAAATCACAGTCCAGTTACTGGGTAAAAATATAAGCAGTTTTTCCTGTGGTAAGCGGTTGTCCGATTTGGCCCAAGTTTAAACAGCTGTAATTCAGTCCTATTTTGACATGTCAAGGTGATTGTGGTCTGAAAATGATTTGATTATATATCCATGAAAATAGGAGCAACGGCAAACAAGGAGTTTGTTTTTATGAAAATTCCAAATGGCCGACGCCCAAAATGGCGGACACGGGACAGTGTGATATATTTCGACTTAGTATGCCACATAGAATCAGAAGAGACCAATCTTGTGATTTATGACAAATCTGTTCAGAAATTATGATGCAAGAAATCCGATGCACTGGCTAGATGTAGCATCACTATATCTACAAAGCACAATAAATCTGACTCTTCATGAGTATAAATCCCCTGAGAATGAAACATTATCGTGACCATTATGATTATACTGCTCGACAGCTACTGTCGCATACCTGGCTTCACTAAAAAGATAAACCAGTATCATGACATGCTTGAGACTTTGGTCTGGATTCGAACCTACGACCTTGCACTTCAAAGGAGCCCGTTTTATCCCATGTGAGCCATTTTCAGCTCTGGGAATTGCTGTGTACAGTTACTGTATACAAAAAGTAAGCCGTTTCTCCTGTGGCACGCGTGGTCAGATTTGGCCCAAGTTGTTGCCCCAACAGCTGTAATTCAGTCCTATTTTGACATGTCAAGGTGATTGTGGTCTGAAGATAATCTGTGCCAAATCTGGTGAATATTGGATACATTGTGTAGGAGTAGGGAAAAAAGTTTAATTCATTAATTCAATGACGTCAGACACGGGATCTCCTAAGATATCACGAGACATAGGAATCACTTAAATACGACAAACAAATCAACAGTTATTGGTCAAAACACAGTTGTCTATTGTAGCGCCCCCTAGACCTCAAATGACCCTACCTTTTTCGGACCTCTTAATAACAGGGTCATGAATCCATACACCAAGTTTGGAGTCAATGCATCAAAGATTCACTAAGATATGACCTCACTTCCCTTTTTCCAGATCAGTTGCTGAATTTGATTGGCTGTAACTAACAAACGGTTGCGAAAATCAAAGCTCCAGGGGATAACCTTTGTGAGGCATGGTCTGAAGATCATCTGTGGCAATTTTGAAGAAGATTCGACAAGAATTGTAGGAGAAGTAGCGAAAAAACGTTTCTCCTTAACATTCAAAATGGCGGAGAATCTATATGACTGGGTATGACGTCATAGAGTGCGTTGAACTTGTCTTGATCCAGGGAATCCAATGATGCCTCATTTTGGAAAATGCGGCATATGGTTCAAAAGTAACGTGTGTAAACACACCTTCAACTTTGACCCATTGGTGGCGCTAGAGGGTTTGAAATGGAGACATGAAACTTGGTGAAATTGATGAGGGGACTGGTCCCAAAGAGTGTGCCAAATTTCACAACTTCTGACCATGTGGTTGGGGCTGCCATAGACTCCCATGACAGATGTGTAATAATAATAATAACTAGAGAGGGTACAATTTCTGGGGAAATTGTAGGGTGTGCTTGCTTGCGTCGGTTGCAGGTGGGTCCGTTCTCTAAGTTTTTCCCTTCTAGTGATATTTTCAAGCATTTAGCCTACTCATATTGCATATTTCATTAAGAACACCCTTTTAAACAGCTGCGAACCCCCTTTGAAACAAGCTACTGTAACAACGTTGTCACTGGCAGTATGGAATCGCGATTGAAACAGTACCGTCTACTAACTGAAAATATGCCCCCCAAATCGTAAATAAGTTTGACATTAATGTAGGGGGAAATGGCTAATTCAAAATAAGTTTGCTAGAGGCAAGTTAGCTGCTGTTGCTCCACATTTCACTGATTGTTTGAAAGCGCCGGAAATGAGAACGTTTCTTTTGACATAAAGTTTAGCTGTGGCTTGAACACAGTACTGTACTACACACTGCCAGTGGGCGAGCCGAGTCTGACTGAGGCTAACGTCAAAACAAGCCGCGGCGTCACTCAAATTCCAAGTTTTACACAAATCACAAAAATATGCTGACCCGCTGGCTATCTTCGCAATCGCCATATCTTTAAAACCCTCCTTCTGATTTTTGATGTAGAATTGACCCTGGTACGAAATTAAGAAAATACTCACCAGAGATCGACAACAGCTGACGCAATCGTCAACGGAGGCTGACGGGGCTCTCACGTAGCAAACCAATCAAAGTTTTTACAGCAACCTACATTAAAATCTCACCATCTGGCTGTCTTCACAATAGTCATATCGTCATAACATTGCCCTCCTTCTGTTTTTTGGTGTAGAATTGACCGAACTATAACATTACGAAAATACTAAACTACTATGACGCTTGCATGTCTGCCGCCTAGGCAGTCTCACGGGCGACCCGCACTCGCTCAAATTACAAAGACTTTCACGACCTAAATATAAAATCCGAGATGGCAGTTCCACTCGAAATTGCTTTCTCAACAAAACCCAATGGTTGGTAATTTTGGGGGTTGGCATTTTTCACTCATAATCCAAGCTCCAATTTGCGTGCTAGGACGTCTCTATCACGTTGTATCCATGCATCGTTGCTAACGTGTGCTGACGTGGTGACGTAGCTAGCACTGGCTACCCTTCGTTGACTAAAGGCACTTTTTTGCCACAAAAACGTTGTAACCTCCTAAACCGTGCCACGGAACGTAAATATAAATACAAGCAACGCAATCGAGACCAAGACGAAACTTTTGACACAGGCGTTGTCTATGTAGTCCAAATATTGACTGATCTTTAGGGGGGCGAAAATAAACAATAATAAAAAGAAAAATAATATATATGTGAGAGAACAAAGGTTGTGCTCTCGCCGAAGGCTTGAGCACACCCAACTAGAGAGGGTACAATTTCTGGGGAAATTGTAGGGTGTGCTTGCTTGCGTCGGTTGCACAGGGTCCGTTTTTTAATGACATTTTTACAACTGATATTTCTGTATATTTTACATAAAAATGCATTACTTATTATTTATAAAGATTACATAGATTTAAAAGCATCTTTTTTTTGCTGCTCATTTACAAATCAAAATACGAGTGAAGTGTAGAATGAAATAGATGTCTTCTCATTTCCCCTGCAAGAGGCAGCCTCATAGCTGAATCAAAACTAATACATTTGGCAGACCGGTGTAAAAATTGACCTAATCTCTATTACTTAAACGTCCTTTTAAGTTTTTCCCTTCTCGTGATATTTTCCGGCATTTAGCCTACTCATATTGCATTCTTTCATTAATAAAGTACCCCCTTTGAAGATTATTCTACGACGTTACCGGCAGTAGAATATGGAATCGCGATTCAAACAGTACCATCTGCTAACTGAAAATATGCCCCCAAAAACCTAAATAAGCTTGACATTTATTTAGTGGAAAATCGCTCGTTAAAAAGCTCACAGGTAGCGATCATTGTCAGTAACAACGCAAAATGCGATATAGCCCTGTGTGGAGAAGCTGCCCCGGTAAATTGTACTACTACAGTACAGTACTAGACTGGCAGTGCTCGTCTTGGTAGCGATTGCGTTGGTTGAATTGGATGTAACGTTCCGTTGTACGGTTTAGGCTGAAATTAATTATTTTCATGAACAGATGAACAGAACAAAGTTTAGGCTGTGGCAATGAAGTTCAGGTTAGTAGTTAGACGTTTGACTTCCTAAACAGCTGTGTAGTGCTAGATGTTTTTGCAGTGTGTCTCGCGTAGGCTACAGCGTTGCAGTGAGCAACACTGGTTTGTAACCACAGGTAATGATAATTTCACCAACAAATCGTTTACTTGTAATGTAATGTCATAATAAATCCTACAACGAAAATGTATTTGTGAGGAATGTTTATTTTAACGACTGAAAACAGATGCATCATAGACCAATGTAGTATGTGTTGCCCGGGCAACAGAGGCTAATGTCATTATGCTAATGCTTCAGTGAAATAGTAGACTACCGTTTCCGAAAGTAGACGTGGGCCTACTTCCTTAATAATATCAGCTAATATTGTACATTACATTTCACAATTGTGTTTCACATCACAAAGTAAAATGAGTAAATAGTTATCACCCTGGCCTCTTTGCTTGTGGCGTTTCTGCAGCTACCTTGCAGTAAAGATATAGTTAGCCTAGCTATCCCCCAAGTTAACAGATGCAAAACGAATGTTCTGCTACAGGTAGGCACGCGTGTTTTCGTGACGTTAGTGACATAGTGACGTTAGTAACGTCAGTGACAGTGGCTAGCAAATTAGCCACCGTTATCTTCACTTTTCGCCACAAAACTTAACTTGAGCCTAAAACCATGCAACGGAACGTAAATCCCAATAGAAGCAACTCAATCGCTACCAAGACAAAACTTTTGACACCTAGGTTGTCTATGTAGGCCAAATATTGACTGAGTTTTAGGGGGGCAAAAAGAAATAAAAATAATAATAATAATATGTGAGAGAACAAAGGTTGTGCCCTTGCCGAAGGCAAAGCACACCCAATAACTAGAGAGGGTACAATTTCTGGGGAAATTGTAGGGTGTGCTTGCTTGCGTCGGTTGTAAGTTTTTCCCTTCTAGTGATATTTTCAAGCATTTAGCCTACTCATATTGCATATTTCATTAAGAACACCCTTTGAAACAGCTGCAAACCCCCTTTGAAACAAGCTACTGTAACAACGTTGTCACTGGCAGTATGGAATCGCGATTCAAACAGTAGTCTGCTAACTGAAAATATGCCCCCCAAAACGTAAATAAGTTTGACATTAATGTAGGGGGAAATGGCTAATTCAAAATAAGTTTGCTAGAGGCAAGCTAGCTGCTGTTGCTCCACATTTCACTGATTGTTTGAAAGCGCCGGAAATGAGAACGTTTCTTTTGACATAAAGTTTAGCTGTGGCATTGAAGACAGTACTACACACTGCCAGTGGGTGAGCCGAGTCTGACTGAGGCTAACGTCAAAACAAGCCGTGGTGTCACTCAAATTCCAAGTTTTACACAAATCACAAAAATATGCTGACGCGCTGGCTGTCTTCGCAATCGCCATATCTTTATAACACTGCCCTCCTGATTTTTGATGTAGAATTGACCCTGGTATGAAATTAAGAAAATACTCATCAAAGATCGACAACAGCTGACGCAATCGTCAACGGAGGCTGACGGGGCTCTCACGTAGCAAACCAATCAAAGTTTTTACAGCAACCTACATTAAAATCTCACCATCTGGCTGTCTTCACAATAGTCATATCGTCATAACATTGCCCTCCTTCTGTTTTGTGGTGTAGAATTGACCGAAATATAAAAATACGAAAATACTAAACTACTATGACGCTTGCATGGCTGCCGCCTAGGCAGTTTCACGACCCGCACTCGCTCAAATTACAAAGACTTTCACAACCTAAATAAAAATCCGAGATGGCAGTTCCACTCCAAATTGCTTTCTCAACAAAACCCAATGGTTGGTAATTTTGGGGGTTGGCATTTTTCACTCATAATCCAAGATCCAATTTGCGTGCTAGAACGTCTCTATCATAGCCTGACGATGTCAGACTCATAATTCTTGTCAGAATATGAGTCTGAGGACTCTCCATTGGGCTGTGACTATGGGGCGTGTTTCAACCGAACCCGGAAAACAAATGCCTCTTCGCTCAATTGGATAGACCTACAACCAATCAGAGCTACGTAGTATGTTAACTTTTACCAAACCCCGTAGGAAGGACGGCAAAAACATATTTTCCATCGACAAATGCCTTGATTGCGTTTCTCTGTTCCTCTTTCAAAACTAATGCTGCTGTCGATGTCTTCTAAAACAGACTCGATGGCAGAATCATAACATCCCAGCTCTCCAGCGGTAGCCATGTTTGTTAAAAACGAATTCAACCAAAGCGCTCTTTGGTGACGTGGTTGATTACGTTACTGTTGATCATCTGTCCATCATCGTATAAAGCCCGCCCTGACAATTTCATTGGTCCGAACAGCTTCTGTTCGGACATTAGTTGTTCCCCAACGGAGATTCCCCAGACCCATCTTCCCGACCAAATAATTTTGTGGGCGGGGATAAGATGGGCTGGCAGCCAGGCTATCTCTATCACGTTGTATCCATGCGTCGTTGCTAACGTGTGCTGACGTAGTGACGTAGGCTAGCACTGCTACCCTTCGTTGACAGAAGACACTTTTTGCCACAAAAACTTTGTAACCTCCTAAACTGTGCAACTCACTCGCTAGCAAGACAAAACTTTTGACACCTACGTTGTCTATGTAGTCCTAATATTGCCAATTTTTTAGGGATGGGAAAAAATATATATATATATATGTGAGAGAACAATGGTTGTGCCCTTGCCGAAGGCAAAGCACACCCAATAATAATAATACTAACAATAACAATAGGTGCCTCGCAGCTTCGCTGCTTGGCCCCTAATAAACAATAACAATAGGTCTAATAAAACTAACAATAGGTTTCCTCCTTACGGAGGAATCCTAATAAGAATACGTAGAAACCCTTAAGGTGGCTTCGCCGCTTCGCGGCTTGGCCACCAATAATAGTGAGGGTCCCAACAGTTAAGTGTGGGCTAGTGCAGCAGTTCAGTCGTAAGAATGTCTAAAAATAAGGGTTTCATGTAGCCCTAAACACCAAGATAGTGCCAGATTGAAATAAGTATTTTCCAGAGGAGAGAAGCTCTACGTATGAACGTTATCTCTCCCCGTCGTTTTCAGTTTGCAGTCACTCACTACAACACTCATGCAACACACAATTATACACCTCAACAACTGCTACACACAGTAATACACAAGTTCAAGGTACACAGTACAATATAGACATGTAGTGTAATAGAATGTTGTTCCACACAGAATCTATACAACCATGCTACAAATGGACACACATTTCAAAAGCCGTAAGATTTGACTAAACAGAGAGGTTTTTAATCTAGCTTTAGACTCCAAGATTTGACAAGTTGGCTTGGGGAGAGTTTGATACCACCGAAGTCCATGGTGAGATTGGACAGATTCTTCCTGTGATTTTTTGCATTAAATCAGCACGTCTTATCCGAGTTGAAAAATAAGAAATTGGTTGTCATCCATGTTCTTATCGCAGAGATATATGTTTATCGAAGTTGTAGAGGCCAAGGTACAGTTCATGGTGGTGTGAGTGGGACTTGGTGTTGGAGGGGTGGGTGATTTCATTTGGAAGTTCATGTGGTGGTTGACCTGTTCAATAATTCATAAAAGGTTAAAGGAATACTAGAAATTCACGTTGTTATAGGATTTTCTACATATTGGTAAAATAATGTACTGCCTCTTTAAGAATCAGCCAACTCCGGCTACGTTACGTTGATTCTCATTTTTTGTGATTCAGATCTTGAGAGTTGTGGAAGCAAACGGTTTTCTGACCTGTCAACTGCTAACTGCTAACTTTTAGTTATTTCTATTAAGAATGTATTTTTATCCCATTAGCAACTATAATCAGCTCACATTCTCTTTTGTAAATCATAAACCAAGAAATAAAAACCGGAGATTATATCTTTTATTTCAACAACTTTGTGGAGGTGGATTTATTGGACTGTGTTGCTAGGTTATCAATGGACATTGCAAATGGGATTAGCTGCATGGAATAAAGTTGGATAGCTACAGTGTAAGCCATTGTTTATCTCAAGATTTCAAACCTCTACAGAAGTTGTGGTAGTTCTCCAGGCTTCAGGGACTTCAGAGTTGTCATTCATGTAGCAATGAAAAAAATTACGTGAGCTTCAAATTATGTTTCCTAGAGGCAGCATGTAGAGTAAAAGCAAAAAGCAAGGCCTTATACAGAACCCTGCAGTGCTCCTTGATAAATGACCATCCTAATGGACAAATTGTCAAATAAATATGATATAAACTACTGGAGTGCTGTACCAGAGATCCCAACATAGTTCTCATTATGCTCCAGGAAAATGTGAGAGAACTATCAGCTGTGACAAATGCTGCACTCAGGTCCAGGAGTACTAGGACAGAGAAAGAGCCTGCATCAGAAGCCAATAGCAGGTCACTGACTACCTTGCAGGTCATTTGCTTTTGTTGTCTCGATGTGTTTTTTATTTTTCAAGTTGCTTTGTCTGCTGTTGTGTAAATTGGCAATAAGACAGAGAGAGCTGACCCCATCTGCTGGCTAGAGCCATTGTGTCCCCTCACTTCTGTCAGCACCATACATGCTGGTAAAGACAGGCCATCAGACCAGTTCAGAAAACTAGCCATTCACACACAAACACTAGGGATGGGCGATACCAATAATTTTCTTTTCGATCCGATACCAGTATTTTTGAGTAATTCTATAATGCATTCCGAAAGCCATTGTTATTAATATTAAATAAACCGTAATAGACATGACCTGTGTGTTGCCTCCTCTGCTCGCGTCAACTGTACTTCGTCATGCTCTTTAGGGTGTTTAACTTTTAGGTGCTTTGTCATGTTTGTGGTATTTCCACAATGGCGTATAGTTTTTTGACAAATGTCACATGAAGCTTCATCGTTGTTAACTGGAGTGAAATAACTCCAGATTCTTCTTCTTTTTCTTTCAGTCATGACCGCAGCAATGCACTCGAATCTGCGCTGAGTGTACTTTCACTGAGTGAGAGTGAGATAGCGCTGCCACATATGAACTCATGATATGTACAGACACAGCAGAAGAAAAAATATTTCCCATTGACTTTCTTATTTAAGTACATTTCTATACGGCCTACTACTATTATAAAAAATATTCTAAAATCACTTGTTTAAAATAAATCCCAGGTAGGATCGATATTTCAAATTGAGAATCGATCCTTTTGATACAATGCTAGTATCGAAAATATCGATACTTTAGGATCAATCTGTCCCACCAATATGTTTAAATGGTCTTATAATAAGACTAGAGACCCAGACAACTTTGTAACCACAATCAAACTTGTCTCCTTGCTGGCAAGCATTAAACATTGTACTTTCTTTGAATCTGACGACTCTGTGCATTTCTTGATGAAGAAATTATCTAACAATGCCCTCTTGAATGTAGACCCTTGATACTTCAACCAGTATTGGGAGAATCAGCCTTATCTTTCAAAACAGTTTTGCCTTCTTTCACCACGGGCAGAATGTATTGGTTATAAATAGAATAGAACACAATATAGAACGGTGCTGCATCCATTGTTATGGCACTTTCATTCAAAATCCAACCCTGTGTTTCTTAATGATGGTTGATTGGAGAGGACTTTAATAATTGGGTGTGACTGCCTTTGGCAAGGCTCAACCTATATTTTCTCTATAATATATATTTATTGGGTGTTCTTGCCTATATATTCTTTATTCTTATTATTTCCCCATCCTTGTATTGTATTTTACGTTCCATTGTACGGTTTAGGTTTCATAAAAGTTTTGTGGAGAAAAGTTAAGCTAACGGTGGCTAACTAGCTAGCCACAGTCACTAACGTCACAATGTCACAAACCCATGCACGATTAGTAGAACATTAGTTTAGCAGCTTGTTATCTTCTGGAAGATAGCTAGGCTAGCTACCCAAAACGTAAAGACAGCTGCAGAAACGTCACAAAAGGCTAGGGTGATAACATGCTGCTAGCTATGTTTCCAGGCTGTGATATCAACACCCGGTATTTTTGTACACCCTTTGACTGGTTAGCACCAGCGATTCCCACACAGCAGTAGTTTAGTAGTTAGCTAGCTCAGCTGTACAATTTACAGGGGGTGAAGTCTGAAACTAGGAGCAAAACGGAGCACAGCTGGCTTCCCCCAGGCAGGGCTGTAGATTCAGAATCTGCTTGTTTCAAAAGATGTTCTTTATTAATGAAATGCAATATATAATAGAGTAAATGTTAAAAAATATCATTAGAAGAAAAAAACTTGAGTGGAAGTTCAAATCACCATTACATCTTGCACTAAGGGAAATTAAAAGAGAACCCTATTTCATTCTACACTTTAAGTATTTTCAAGTGTAAATGAGCAGCAACAAATGTATGCTTTTTAATCTATGCAATCTTCATAAATAGGCTAATAAGTAGACCATTTGCATTATTATTTAAAATATACAGACATATTAGTTGTAATATGTAAGCAATAAAAAGGACCCATCTGCAACGGACGCAAGCACACCTCACAATTTCCCTAGAAATTATACCCTTTCTAGTTGTATATAGCGTTGTGAAGTTATCTCTTCTCAGTGTGAGAAATGGTTGAAATGCATGAGAATACGTTGTTGCATTAGAGCGTGAGAAATTGTTGAAATGCGAGAGTCTCACGGCAAATGTGTGAGACTTGAGAGCCCTGAACCTACTTTCATCGATTGTCAGTGTCAAAACTATTCATACAGAAAACACCATACAATGGATTACCTGCAAGAAAACCCATAACTTGCTCAAAATGAGTCCTTGTGTAATGATACTCAAAATGCTTAACCATGTTGTCAATAGACTATCGTTGTCTAGTATTTTCTGATGTAAAACATGGCTAAGGTTTTGATGAAAATGATAGGGTAAGACTACTCAACAGGAAACCAATATACATATATCTAATACACCTAGAATGTAAGTAAGTAAGTAAGTAACTAAGACTTTATTTATATAGCACATTTCATACAAGAATTGTAGCTCAAGGTGCTTTACATAAAAACAATAATACAAGTGATAAACAATTCAAACAAAAATAAATCAAGAGAGAAAACAACTTTAAACATGCGTCTTAAAAGTAACATATACATTTGGTTCACCCCTGGTCTGTATATATATAAAACCATACACTCTGTTAACAGATCCTTTCCCCAGGTCAAGAGTATGGGCCGTATTCTCTGTTAACAGATCCTTTGCCTCAGATCAAGAATACAGATTGTTTTACATATTTGTTTAAATACTTCACACGACCAGAGTTCTTGTACGCTATCAGAGTTCGCCAACTCTGACCTAGACAAAGTAAAAATAGCAAGTCAAATAATGACCCAAATGTACTAAACCAAGATTCTACAATAATATAACTAATAAAAGTAGGAAAACCCATTTGAGATCAAATTACTTAAATGCTTCGGTAAAAAGGTAGATTTTAAGCTGTCTTTTAAAAGTTTCTAGAGTGTTTGCTTCCCTAATATTTATGGGTAATTTGTTCCATAGTTTTGGGGCTGTAATGGGAGAATTCTAGTGGCACTGTGTAGATTTGAAGAGTCATGATGGCGGTTTCAATAACATTTATTTAGTTTGTACAAATTAAGAATTAACAGAGTACTCTGGATCAGTCATTACGCACGGGGTGCTAGCCACAAGTCGTTCGTAAGAGTGACTTACTCTGCCTTATATAAACTTAGAACAAATGGTTCTTCTGATGGTCAATCGATCAATGTAGCAAACTCTGTGATTGGTCAGCCCTGCTCAGTGACAGTTTGACTCCATACCAAGTGTCCCACAGTTCTTTGATGTCCCAGCTCCCTCTCTAGATGAGGATAATAAAATACCCTTTTAATTATACACAAACAGGACACAGGACACAATCTCCTTTGGCCAAAAGGTCAGAGCTGCTACATATCTATCTTATCTCAATAACAATACAGTTGAATCTACATTGTCTTCAGAGCAACTGTCTCTCCCTCCCCAGGTGGCAAGACCTCTCCCAGTTCTCTAGAGTTCCTGTCTCCTAGTTTAGGTGTTATAAACTGCAGATGGCCTTTCTGCCAAATGAGCTGAATCAACCTTTACTGTATTAAGCTTCTTTAAAACACATTCCTTATATATAAAACACATAACCAAGTATGGTATTCTAAATTTCCACTACAGGGCGTAATTGACAAAGGCCGAATCACCAATCTTCTTATGACTGCTTCTGGTGACCTCTAATAGGCCTGCATTTGATGATCGCAGTGTTCTAGTTGGTGTGTAGTTTATAAGGGAGTTAGCAATGTAGCTAGGTCCTTGTCCGTGTAGAGCTTTGTATGTGAGGAAAAGGACCTTAAAGTCAATTCTGAAGGTAACGGAGCCAGTGTAAAGTAGCTAGGACAGGACTAATGTGTTCTCTCCTTTTAGTTTTGGTTAATAATCTAGCTGCAGAATTTTGAATGAGCTGTAGTCTTTCAGTGGTTTTCTTGGGAAGACCAGTGAAAAGTGTGTTACAGTAGTCCAGCCGGCTGGATATAAAAGCATGAATTAACTTCTCTGCATTATTTTGGTTTATGAATGGTCATACCTTTGCTATATTCCTCAGGTGAAAGAAAGCTGTTTTGGTCACTTTATTAATGTGAGAGTTGAAATTCAAATCCGAGTCCAGGATTACACAGAGACTCGTCACCTCTGGTTTAAGACAGGGGGTTAAGCCTCCAAGATTCTTAATAAGCATCTCTCTTTTGGATTTGGGGCCACATAGTAGCACTTCGGTTTTGTCTTCATTTAATTTAAGAAAGTTATCATTCATCCATTTGTTTATTGCCAACAGGCAGTTGGTAATGGAATTGATGGCCGTTGCATCGTTGGGTTGAGTGGATATATATAGTTGTGTGTCATCCGCATAGGTATGTAAATCTATGTTATGTTCTCTGATTATGTCGCCGAGTGGTAACATATAAAGAGAAAAAAGTAATGGACCTAAGAAGCTTTCTTGAGCAACCCCGTAGCAGTTCTCATGTTTCTTGGACCTATGGTCACCTAAACTAACATAAAACTTCCTTCCTGTGATATATGATTTCATCCAGTTTAATACACTATCCGTGAACCCAATAAGCTTTTCCAGTCTATTGATTAGGATGTCGTGATCAATGGTATCAAATGCTGCACTGAGATCTAACAGGATAAGGATAGAGACTTTATTTGCATCAGAGTTTAGTCTGAGGTCGCTAATTATTTTGGTGAGAGCAGTTTCAGTACTGTGATATTTCCTGAAACCTGACTTCCAGGATGTTATTTTCTTCAAGAAAATAATTTAATTTGACTAAAACTATATTTTCCAGTACTTTACTAATAAAAGGAAGGTTTGATATTGGTCTGTAATTTGCAAGTAGACTGTTATCCAATTTGGGTTTCTTTAATAGGGGCTTTACAACAGCTGTTTTGAAGGCATCTGAGAAGACACCAGTTCTAAGGGATGTGTTTATAATCTCTAGCACCAGCCCTGTAGTCAGGTTCTTGCGGCTGGGAGAATGCACACAGAACGAGGCTGCACAACGGACTTTAGAAATCGTTCAGTCTTTATTATTATACAAGGTACTCAATTCATACAGATACCAGTTATGCCGGATTAGGTCAGGTTACTAAAACAGTCCCAGTAAGCTTCAATGCTACTCGACTGAACGACTACCCCTAAGGCCCTGTTAAACTCATAGGCAGGTTACACAGCAATACAAAACACCGCAATAAATAAGGTTCCAACACACACCACCTCTGTAGGGCACCTCACACACTCCCACAGCACTGCAATAGGCACACACAAGATGCCAGCCGGGCTACACACAAAGCCACCGTCCCTTTTCACCCTCCCACCCCAGATCATAAACTGGCAACGCTGTCAGGTTAAAACACACACGCACGCACTCCAAAGAGTAGAGATAAAAACTTAACTCTCCCAAATTACAAGACCCTCCCCCGGAGTCTGAGCTTGGGCACTGGTCAGTAATGGGAGAGACAGGAACCACCGATCTAGCGCTTGTGAGGTCTCCTTAAGTAACGCCAGCGGAAAACCCCTAACTGAGAAGCAGCCAACGCACTCCTAATTCTTTCCCAGCCTTAGCTACAGGTAACCCCACTAAGCTCTCTTCACCACCGGCAGCCCTAAGGAGCATGCGAACGGCACCCACCCCTTCACCTTGAATGCAGCTCGACGTGAGCAATTTAGCACCAGATCCAAGACGACCTCACCTTTTGCTGTCGTGTTCTTTTATCCATGTTCTCTCAACACTGATTATGATCCACGTTCACTCCACCCTCATCACTGACCAGATGTAGCCCATTAATTAACACCCCCAGCTCTTCCCTTACATCCCTCCCCCCTTACAAGAGTCATGTCAAAACATTCCTAACACATCACACACAACGTCATTTCATTACAACATTAAGCAATTGATAATGTAGGAAATAGCAGACAATTTTGGGCTACATTTATTGCTTTTATGATATGCAGAAATTACTAGAGAATGTGGAGGTTGAACAAGTAGTTTTAAGAAGTTCAATTATGATCTTAAAAATGTAGGTGTAAGGCTGGGTGTCAACCTCTCATATGCTAAAATATGGAGTTGCTTGACAGGTTCTCAACTTGATGGCTCTCACACCCCATTGTGTAACTTACTGTGCATTGATAGTCATGTTGATAAGTAAGGGTCAAGAAGCGGTCTGATTGGTTGTTCTTGTGTATAAAAGGAATGGTGAAGCATTGTTCTGTGGATTCTTCATCTCCTGAGATCTTCTCAGTTCTCCCTTGTACTCTTACTCACCTCCTGCTTTCTCTCTGATTTACAATGATCATGGTAGAGTAGGTAAGATTTAAAGCCTTCATTTTGTAACATGTTTGCCTTGTAATTGAGTTATTAAATGTTTATTTTACCGTATTTCTTCAATTAAACGCCGCCCTCGAATAAACGCTGCACCAAAAATGAACATTGTGTAATAAACGCCGCCCTCGATTAAACGCTGCACCAAAGAAATCTGAAAACGGTTATTTTATTAAAACAGCAGGGGCGGACTGGGGGGAAAAAGTGGCCCGGGAGTTACTGTCAGACCGGCCCACGGCGCGCGTCCCACTCAATACACGGCGCGTTGCCCACTCAATGCATCGCACGTTGTCGTGGAAGATTTTGAGAGAATCAATTGTTTAAGCTGAAGTCGGGTGAAGTACAGAGTTAATGTTTATTTGACGTAGATTTAAACATAATAACGTTATCAACATAACATCATCGACACACAAACATAAGACAATAACACAAAGACAATTCCATACAGCTCCATCTAGCATTCTAGAATGAAACCGGGAGAATCCAGCCCACCAGCACTACCCAGCTGATGGCCCTGAACCAGTGGCGATTTCTTTAAGACTGCAAGGGAAGCTCAGCTTCCGTTGTCATACTCATAATTCTTGTCAGAATATGAGTCTGAGAACTCTCCATTGGGCTGTGACTATGGGGCGTGTTTCAACCGAACCCGGAAAACAAATGCCTCTTCGCTCAATTGGATAGACCTACAACCAATCAGAGCAACGTAGTATGTTGTTTGTTGAAAACGAATTCAACCAAAGCGCTCTTTCGTGACGTGGTTGATTACGTTACTGTTGATCATCTGTCCATCATCGTATAAAGCCCGCCCTGACAATTTCATTGGTCCGAACAGCTTCTGTTCGGACATAGTTGTTCCCCAACCGAGACAACCCAGACCCAACTTCCCGACCAAATTATTTTGTGAGCGGGGATAAGTTGGGCTGGCAGCCAGGCTACAGCTTCCCCTAACATTTCAAAAAATTAATGGTCAAATATTTACTATTGTGTTAACATTTTAAATGCGTTAGAACACGTTCATATCGAAGACGAGTTTGTTCAGAATCAGCTACATATATTAGCAGGTCGACTGACTGATTTCCGTCTCATACATTCCCGTAGCGCCACAGTGCATTTCCCTGTGGAAGCTCAGCTTCCATGGACTTCAATGGGGCTGCTGTGAACAGTTGTTTTCAGTGCTTCGAAACTATACAGTCATTGGATAAATGCTGCGATTATGTCCCGCCTCGGACGCTCAGCGTCTCTGCCACAGTGCATTTCCCTGTGGAGCTCAGCTTCCATGGACTTCAATGGGGCTGCTGTGAACAGTTGTTTTCAGTGCTTCGAAACTATACGGTCATTGGATAAATGCTGCGATTATGTCCCGCCTCGGACGCTCAGCGTCTGTGGGGGTGAATGGAGGAGTGGGCTGGCCTGGACGCTGGGCTTCCGCGTGATGATTGGAGGGTCTGTCGAAAGACTGCATCTCCTTTTGATTGATAGCGATTTTGTACTATAAAAAGTCATTATTAGTAGTATGGGTGAACTAGTCAGCTAGCAAACTGCACACGATGGCAGACAATATTGCTAATGTTGTCGACCAGATTTTGGCGAAGCCATTTGAAAGTCTTCCTTACGAGGAGAAACTTAAAATTAAACTGCAGGGGAGATCAACACCTAAAATTGATTTAGTGCAAGAGATAGGGCAAAGTAACAGGTCTTTTCAGCTTTCCTGGTATGACAAAGTTAGCTGGCTGACTGGAAGTGCTGTGACAAAGAAAATGTACTGCTGGCCATGCCTCTTGATGAAACCATCTCACGGATGTGTTGTTTGGTCAAAGGTAGGGTTTGTAAATCTGTCTAACTTTGACAGGGCATATAAAAGGCATGAAAAGAGCAATGAACATGTCAGTGCATGTGCAAGATTAAGTTGCATGGGCAAGATCAGGGTTGAGCATGCAATCAATGAAGGTGCTCGCATTCAAGTAGCTAAACATAATGAAACGGTCAAACAAAACAGGGCCTTCCTAAAGCGCCTTATTGATGTGACATCCTTGCTTGGTCGGCAGGAGCTGTCGTTTAGGGGACATGATGAGAGTAGTGAATCATCCAACAAGGGGAATTACAAGGAGTTCACAGAAACATTAGCTAAATATGACTCTGTCCTGTCCACACAATTCAAGTCCTCAACTGTGTTTTCTGGTATGTCCCGGACTATTCAAAATGACTTGATCTTTGCTCTTGCAGCCACTGTTTCTGATGAGATCAGAGATGAAATTCAGGATGCTCCCTTTTTTGGATGGCAGGTGGATGAAACAACTGATATATCCTGCCGTGCCCAACTCTCTGTCATTGTTCGCTATGTGGATAGTGCAGGTCAAATTCAGGAGCGCTTTATTGGATTCTTTGATGTTTCTGAGGGGCGAGATGCTCAGTCTGTTTTTGATGTGTTAAATGAGAACATGCAGGGATACAATTTTAAGGATAAGCTTGTGGCACAGACCTATGATGGGGCTGCTGTCATGGCTTCAGCTCTCAATGGTCTGCAGGCCAAAGTGAAAGCAATAGCCCCCAGTGCCATGTTTGTGCATTGCTATGCACACAGACTGAATCTGGTGCTGTCACAGGGTGCTAAATGCTTGCCTGAGTGCAGAATTTGTTTTGCATCACTCTCTGGGTTTGCCACATTTTCTTTCCAAATCCACAAAGAGGACGTCTTTTCTGGAGTCTGCAGGCTGTTCAAGGTTGCCCAGGAATGCTCCTACTCGATGGAATTTCACATCACGGATAGTGAGCACTGTGGCAAACAATTATGATGGCCTCCTGCAGACATTTGATAACATCATTGCAGATACGACAATGGATGATGATACACTGGATTGTGCCAAAGGCTTTGTGAGGAAACTGGATGATTTTGAGTTTGTGTTCATGTTGTACACGTATGAACAAATCTTCTCTGAGACTGATGTGGTCTTTGATATTGTCCAGCAGAGGGCTATGGATGTCCTTTACTGCAAGAAAAGAATTGAGTCTCTTCTTGCATTTGTCAAAGAGAAGAGGTCAGAGGGGGCTTTCCAAGCTGTTTATGCCAAAGCAGCAGATCTCACATCAGACCCACGGGATGAGCCCATGAGAAAGCGCCGTCTGGCCCAACTGCAGGATCCCCAGGAGCGCTACAGAAATCTGTACATGGCCATCCTTGATAACATCTTGGAGCAGATTCCTCAACGTTTGTCAAATTTGGAAAGTATGCTCTTCTTAGAATTAGTCAATCCAGGTAAATTTGACGACATGAGACGAGTGTTTCCAGAGGAGGCCTTCCAAAGTGTCCTGAAAAGTTATGGCCGTCACTTTGATTCAGGGAGACTGAGGTCTGAACTTAAAGTCCTGTATTCAGATCAGGACTTGCAGGGTAACAGGGGAAAGCTGTGTGATTACTTGGTGTTCCTTAGAGACATGGAGTTGGACAGTGCAATGCCTCAGCTTTACAAACTGTTCTCATTAGTGGCAACCATTGGAGCTACATCTGCAGGTGTAGAAAGGAGCTTCTCCTGTTTAAAGCGGCTCAAGTCCTACACCCGTAACACAATGGGCCAGGGCCGTTTAAGCAGCCTAGCTCTGCTGGCCATAGAGAGGACACTGGTCAAGTCACTGGAAAACACGCTTAGTTGGTACGACAGGGTCACAGAGCATTTTCTTGAAAAGGAACGTAGGGCAGAATTTACGTATAAATAAATCCCTTGTGTTGTCTTAGGGGTCAATAATGACCTGTCTTTATGTTTATCCTTTATGTTTTTACTTGAAAATAAATTACTTTTCCTAGAGTGACCTCAACTTTGTTCACATTTCCATGAAAGCTGCACACCACTAGGGTACAACGATTGTCGTAGGGTCATTTTTGACCGGGCAGTTACAAAACTATTATACACACCACAAAAACAGAATGTTAAGAAAACACGGGATAAACTCAATTTTTATGATGTAGGCCGAAACTGAGCTTCCCCTCTTTGAAAGACCAGCACCCGCCACTGCCCTGAACCCCCCAGAACATTCTTCAACAGACCATTTTATAGATACGACAGTTCTCAAAAGTCATTGGTCCATCCTACAGACATGCAGCTATACCAAATATCTTCTGTCATTGGTTAAATCCTTAGTACAATACAGTTGAATCCACATTGTCTTCAGACCAACTGTCCTCTTCCTCCCCAGGTGACAAGAACTCTCCCAGGTCACCCAAACTTCCCATCTCTAGACTTCACGTCTCCTAGTTAGGTGTTATAAAAACTACAGGTGGCATCTCTACCAAATGGAGTTGAATCAACATTCATTGTATCAAGCTTCTTAACCAACTGTAAACTTCCCCTAAAACACATTCATTGTACATAGGCCCAAAATTTATTTCACAACATATCGACCAGTCAGTGGCCTACTTGGAAAAATACCCATACACGTAACATTATTTTGGATGATTACAAAGAAATTACATCATATATGTTTATGTTATTATATGTTTTAATAACATTTGGATCCACCAATTTGCCTGGATGGACACATGGAATAAAATGATACTGGCTCTTGGCCAAGTCAACGCCACAACTTACCGTCGTATCACTGTCACCAGTCGGTGGTTTCCCAAATAAATCTGAGATTTTTAAATATTTTGATGCACCTTCCTCCAGACATCTTTTCTTTTTCTCCTTGAGCTTTTCAGGTCCACCTTTACGTTTTGGTGCCGATGACATGCTCTCACTTTCAAAAACAACTTTGTCTGCTAGCGAGTGACGCAAATGTTGAGTAGGCAAGGCAAGGCAAGTTTATACGTTATACGTGTTCAAGCTGTGTAAAATGGAAAATAGTTGGAGGTGCCGGCAATGTCAGAGGGAAGGCCGGTTTGTGATGGAAGTGGGCCGGTATTTTGGACCATCCCAACCCCATCGGCCCACCGGGGATTCCCCCGGTATCCCCGATGGCCAGTCCGCCCCTGAACCACAGCATTTATTATACATAAATCACAAGTGTAGCCTACTATAATTCCCTCGAAGCACTGACAGACACAAGTGTCTTTCTTGCTACAGGTTTATTTGAAGCTTCTTCTCCAAATCCACCGTGACTAAACCCACAGTAACGAGAAAATAAAGACCACATTAGCTTAATATGAACATACAATGACATGCGCAGCATTCACCAAAGTAAAATACAGACACAAAACAACATACCTCGTTGCTGCATGCTGTACACAAGGGAAGAGGGGTTTCCTTAGATCGCTAACATCAGCTATAACAACATTAAACTTTTATCGGAGCATTAAATTGTCCGTGGTTCGCTTGTTGTTAGCTTGTATATCAAAATAAAGGCACTGTACTCTTACCACATAAAGTCACTTAATAATACTGAATGCAATTATATCATTCTAAATGATGACATTGGTTGAAAACAAATGATAAATTATTATAATGTAATTGCGACAATTACATGTTGACAATATACAGACATCCCAACCTGCAGAGACTCATTTCAGGGAGGTGGCTTCTCTCCCCCTTCTACACCCTCAACCAGTACGTACATCCCCCCCTCCACCCCACCCCCCCGGGACGCAATCAGGACACGCGATATGCACCTGATTCTACCATAAATGACTATTGGACAGTCTCTCGCTCTAAATACAAAATCACCGAATTCCGGGAGATTGTATAGCATTTGAGGGCGTCCGGGAGCCGTTATTGAAATGCGGGAGACTCCCGGAACTTCCGGGAGACTTGGGATGTCTGCAATATATGTACAATATAGCGAGGTAGCTGACTTCACCACTCGCGAATTTGCCTTTTATCAACCCCAAGTTCGCGTGCTACAGATCTGTTGCTGCTGGTGAATGCTTTCTGCACAGCTTTCTGTTTGAAAGCTAAAGTGTAAGAACATTTCGGCATGATGCTTCAGATTTTTACACAATGTAGACACGCGCGGCTTAGATTTTAGGCCACGTTTACACATAGCCGGGTATTTACAGAAACAAATATTTCTGACCCTCCGTTTTCAAAAATAACGTCGTACACACAAGATCGTTTTCATAAAAATGTCTGTTTACATGAACCTGCATAAATACGCCCCCGAGCGCCATCATTACTATGCCAAACCTGTAGGCGGCAGTGTAACGAGTAGGATAAAGCCATAGCCTGACGTTGTCATACTCTAGTCAGTTCTAGTCAGAATATGAGTCTGATAACTCTCCGTTGGGCTGTGACTATGGGGCGTGTTTCAACCGAACCCGGAAAAAATGCCTCTTCGCTAAATTGGATAGACCTACAACCAATCAGAGCAACGTAATATGTTGTTTGTTGAAAACCCAAGAGCTCTTTGGTGACGTGGTTGATTACGTTCCTGTTGATCATCTGTCCATCATCGTATAAAGCCCGCCCTGACAATTTCATTGGTCCGAACAGCTCCTGTTCGGACATAGTTTTCCCCCAACCGAGCCCCCCCAGACCCAACTTCCCGAACATTTTTTTTTGTGGGCAGGGATAAATTGGGCTGGCAGCCAGGCTAATAAAGCCATGCAAACCAATCAGAATTCTCAAAATATTCGCCTCTGCTCGTCGATATAAAAATCAGTTGTGTTTGTAAATACAAACAGGCCAAAAGGGTTTGCATTAACGCATAAATGAGCACTACCGTAACAGCATCCATGATCAGTAAGCAAACTAACTGTAAACAGGACGCTCACATGACGTGATGCATTTTTAGTCGCATACTGTGACGTTTGAGAACCTAAAACTCAGTTTAACCTAGTGCACACGCAAACACAAAAACTCCGACCTGGCCCGCTTTGGCCGGGCCGGAGTTTTTAGAAAAGATAGTTTTTCGTGATAAAACCTCCGTTTTCATGTAAATGAAAGGCCAAACCGCATGAAAATAGGGTGGATTGCCCTAATGTGGGACATTTTTTGCTTTTCGGACTTCTGTAGTATATTACGATGTGAGGGCAACACATTAAATCCACACCCAATACCATTTTGAAACCCTCAGGGGGTGTCCTAATCCAATCAAAACAGAAAATGCAGGTAGCACATTCATAAAAGAAATGATACAGACATCAGTCCTCTTAATGCCAAACTGTATGAGAAAATGTGCAGCTTCCTAATGTGGGACAGTCAGTTGCCTAATGTGGGACACTGTAAAGTGTATGTTAAAAGGCCCAAACCATGGTGCACCTTCATTCATGAATGATAGTAAAACTTCCTCAATAATTAATTCTGTAGGTTAATTTTATGTTCAGTCATTTTACCATTTGCAATGTTGTTCCTGTTACAAAACCAAGGTTTATGATTAAACGTGGAAAATTGAGCATCATCAAGGAAATAAAACAATATGATGGTTTTGATGCATTTATTATAAATTCATTAAGTATATTTAAAGGTAAATATATATCAAATGTTGCATAGGCCTATTACAATATAACAAACAACAGCAGATAAAAAACAACAGCAGATAACAAATGGCCTGCAGAAGTTCATAAGTTGCTACATTTCTGGAAACAGGCAAGCTTTGCATGTAAAGGCGATGTCGTCATCAATCACCCCATTGTCCTCTGCACAGCTTTCATGGAACCAAAGGGAACAGACTGCACAAGACACCCACTCCTCTGTGGACTTGGGGTCCTTAGAGTCGCCATAAGCATGCTGGCAGATAGCACAAGGATCCTGGTTTACTTGACGGCCTTGACTGGTTGTGGCCTGGTGTGTTTTTTTTTGCTTTAGGCTTTTGCTTTTTCCCTTTGTTTTTCACCGCTTTTTCTTTGATGAAAGAAAAATGGTCGTCACTGGTCAGATCATATGAAGGAGGCTTTGCCCTCTGGCGGCTGGTAGTTGGGCGTTCTCTGACAGGAAGGGTGATCAGTGATTTGAAGGAGACCTCTGGCTGTGTCACCACTTCAACTTCCTGTGCCAGAGGTGGTGGGGTGACAATGGCGGACAGAAGAATGTGCTGTGGAGATTGTGAAGGAGAGATTGCTGGCTGAACAGCATCATGCAGAGGGTGGTAAGGGGTGTGCTCTGGAAGATCGAACATTTCTTGATGGTAGCTATCATCATCATCATCATCATCCCCGTTATTGTCATCACACGGGGGATGGCTTGGAGTTGCACGTGCAGGTTCTACTGGAGTCTCTCCAAAGGGTCTCTCCGTTGTTTCTGATGGCATGAACAGATTTTTGTTGATCTTGTCTGGGTTGAGTGGGAATATCCCTGACCCACGAAATCCAGCCTGGGCATTTGAGGGAGTTGCAGCTTTCTTCCATGCCTTTGAAAACAGTGGCATGAACAACGCCCTGTCAAGTCGCTTCCCTCCACTCTCCACGGTGACCCTTCGTCCCTCAAGCCTCCAGAAGTGTTTAAGACTCTTGAACAGAGCTCTATCTGCAGGCTGCAGATAGTGTGTAGTGTGAGGGGGAAGGCTAAATACACATACATTGTTGTCTTTCATTAAATTAAGAAATTCAATGTTGTACACATGGGAGTGGATCATCTTTGGGCAGGCTATGGAGAAACAATTTCCCCCATTCAGTGAATAAGTCAGTGTCTATCCACCCGTTATCTGACATCCTGAGGAAGGTATTCCCGGGAGCCCCAAAGACCCATTCTGCCTTCATTCTCTTTCCCTTGAAGATGACCAGGTTTGGCCCATACCCACCACGGGATAAACGCAATTTTTATGATGTAGGCCGAAACTGAGCTTCCCCTCTTTGAAAGACCAGCACCCGCCACTGCCCTGAACCCCCCAGAACATTCTTCAACAGACCATTTTATAGATACGACAGTTCTCAAAAGTCATTGGTCCATCCTACAGACATGCAGCTATACCAAATATCTTCTGTCATTGGTTAAATCCTTAGTACAATACAGTTGAATCCACATTGTCTTCAGACCAACTGTCCTCTTCCTCCCCAGGTGACAAGAACTCTCCCAGGTCACCCAAACTTCCCATCTCTAGACTTCACGTCTCCTAGTTAGGTGTTATAAAAACTACAGGTGGCATCTCTACCAAATGGAGTTGAATCAACATTCATTGTATCAAGCTTCTTAACCAACTGTAAACTTCCCCTAAAACACATTCATTGTACATAGGCCCAAAATTTATTTCACAACGTATCGACCAGTCAGTGGCCTACTTGGAAAAATACCCATACACGTAACATTATTTTGGATGATTACAAAGAAATTACATCATATATGTTTATGTTATTATATGTTTTAATAACATTTGGATCCACCAATTTGCCTGGATGGACACATGGAATAAAATGATACTGGCTCTTGGCCAAGTCAACGCCACAACTTACCGTCGTATCACTGTCACCAGTCGGTGGTTTCCCAAATAAATCTGAGATTTTTAAATATTTTGATGCACCTTCCTCCAGACATCTTTTCTTTTTCTCCTTGAGCTTTTCAGGTCCACCTTTACGTTTTGGTGCCGATGACATGCTCTCACTTTCAAAAACAACTTTGTCTGCTAGCGAGTGACGCAAATGTTGAGTAGGCAAGGCAAGGCAAGTTTATACGTTATACGTGTTCAAGCTGTGTAAAATGGAAAATAGTTGGAGGTGCCGGCGATGTCAGAGGGAAGGCCGGTTTGTGATGGAAGTGGGCCGGTATTTTGGACCATCCCAACCCCATCGGCCCACCGGGGATTCCCCCGGTATCCCCGATGGCCAGTCCGCCCCTGAACCACAGCATTTATTATACATAAATCACAAGTGTAGCCTACTATAATTCCCTCGAAGCACTGACAGACACAAGTGTCTTTCTTGCTACAGGTTTGTTTGAAGCTTCTTCTCCAAATCCACCGTGACTAAACCCACAGTAACGAGAAAATAAAGACCACATTAGCTTAATATGAACATACAATGACATGCGCAGCATTCACCAAAGTAAAATACAGACACAAAACAACATACCTCGTTGCTGCATGCTGTACACAAGGGAAGAGGGGTTTCCTTAGATCGCTAACATCAGCTATAACAACATTAAACTTTTATCGGAGCATTAAATTGTCCGTGGTTCGCTTGTTGTTAGCTTGTATATCAAAATAAAGGCACTGTACTCTTACCACATAAAGTCACTTAATAATACTGAATGCAATTATATCATTCTAAATGATGACATTGGTTGAAAACAAATGATAAATTATTATAATGTAATTGCGACAATTACATGTTGACAATATACAGACATCCCAACCTGCAGAGACTCATTTCAGGGAGGTGGCTTCTCTCCCCCTTCTACACCCTCAACCAGTACGTACATCCCCCCCTCCACCCCACCCCCCCGGGACGCAATCAGGACACGCGATATGCACCTGATTCTACCATAAATGACTATTGGACAGTCTCTCGCTCTAAATACAAAATCACCGAATTCCGGGAGATTGTATAGCATTTGAGGGCGTCCGGGAGCCGTTATTGAAATGCGGGAGACTCCCGGAACTTCCGGGAGACTTGGGATGTCTGCAATATATGTACAATATAGCGAGGTAGCTGACTTCACCACTCGCGAATTTGCCTTTTATCAACCCCAAGTTCGCGTGCTACAGATCTGTTGCTGCTGGTGAATGCTTTCTGCACAGCTTTCTGTTTGAAAGCTAAAGTGTAAGAACATTTCGGCATGATGCTTCAGATTTTTACACAATGTAGACACGCGCGGCTTAGATTTTAGGCCACGTTTACACATAGCCGGGTATTTACAGAAACAAATATTTCTGACCCTCCGTTTTCAAAAATAACGTCGTACACACAAGATCGTTTTCATAAAAATGTCTGTTTACATGAACCTGCATAAATACGCCCCCGAGCGCCATCATTACTATGCCAAACCTGTAGGCGGCAGTGTAACGAGTAGGATAAAGCCATAGCCTGACGTTGTCATACTCTAGTCAGTTCTAGTCAGAATATGAGTCTGATAACTCTCCGTTGGGCTGTGACTATGGGGCGTGTTTCAACCGAACCCGGAAAAAATGCCTCTTCGCTAAATTGGATAGACCTACAACCAATCAGAGCAACGTAATATGTTGTTTGTTGAAAACCCAAGAGCTCTTTGGTGACGTGGTTGATTACGTTCCTGTTGATCATCTGTCCATCATCGTATAAAGCCCGCCCTGACAATTTCATTGGTCCGAACAGCTCCTGTTCGGACATAGTTTTCCCCCAACCGAGCCCCCCCAGACCCAACTTCCCGAACATTTTTTTTTGTGGGCAGGGATAAATTGGGCTGGCAGCCAGGCTAATAAAGCCATGCAAACCAATCAGAATTCTCAAAATATTCGCCTCTGCTCGTCGATATAAAAATCAGTTGTGTTTGTAAATACAAACAGGCCAAAAGGGTTTGCATTAACGCATAAATGAGCACTACCGTAACAGCATCCATGATCAGTAAGCAAACTAACTGTAAACAGGACGCTCACATGACGTGATGCATTTTTAGTCGCATACTGTGACGTTTGAGAACCTAAAACTCAGTTTAACCTAGTGCACACGCAAACACAAAAACTCCGACCTGGCCCGCTTTGGCCGGGCCGGAGTTTTTAGAAAAGATAGTTTTTCGTGATAAAACCTCCGTTTTCATGTAAATGAAAGGCCAAACCGCATGAAAATAGCTATATGCGTTTTTCCTCCGTGTAAACGGGGCCTTACACTAGGCTTTGTGTTTGACCTCCTTGTATATTCTTTGTTTGTCTATGGCCGCACTGCAGCTACAATTCACTAAATCTCTCTTACTTACTAATTAAACGCCGCCCTCGAATGAACGCTGCACCAAAAATAATCATTGTGTCATAAACGCTGCAGCGTTTAATTGAAGAAATACGGTATTTAACCTTACTATGACCATTCTTGCTCTGATTTAACCCATATAGTCAAATAACTATAATTGGGTGTGCTCACGCCTTCGGCGAGCACAACCTATGGGCCCCATTCTCGAACATTTTCTGAAGTTTCTTCTGAAATGTTTCTTACGGGCTTCGGAAAAACAACGTAAGAAAAAGACATCCGCCAAATTAATGAACGCTTGAACATGTGTTTCTACGCAGCAGAAGTTTTCTGAGCTGTGCTCCCCCGGAAGAGTTTTCTTAAGTTGAAAGCGCGTCCTCATACTCCTGAATTTGCATACATACACGACCTGACAACCCCTTATAAAGGCACGCAACAGCAGTGACGTCTGCAGTCAGAATCGACACAATTAGGAAAGCAACAGGAACGCATGTTATGTCCAAGCAAAAAGCAATTGTGCCATATTGTATGCCTAGGGTGCACACTCGTCCCTTTAGGTCGAGTGATCAGTGATAATTAGATGGCCTGGTTGAATTTATATGATGTTCAAGTCCAAGTGCAAGTTAAAGGTTTTATTTGTCACATACAACATCATACCAGTAAGATGAGCAGTGGAATTGTTCTCCACTGGATCTAACAGTGTGCACACTAAGCAAGGTAAATTATTATAATTATTTTAATCTGAGGATGTCTGTAGAGTTGATGTGAACGCAATCACCAACGATTTATCACAAATTCATTAACACTTCTAACACAGAGTTTACTTAAATGCGATTCCCCTTGTGTTTTTTTAAGGAATCGCATTTGAGACAACTCTGGCCGATTTACGGCTGCTATTTCGAATTCGGAAAGTCTTCTGAAGTTCAGAACAAATCCCAGATGAGAAAACTTTCATGAATGCCAAATGTTTTCCTAAATCCAATTCAGAAGAAATTCCTTCTTAAATTCTTCTTAACTGCGTTCGAGAATGAGCCCATTGTTCTCTCACATAGGCTATATAATATATAATATATATAATAAAAAACCAGTTTATTCTACTCTACGATTTACAGTTTTCACTCGTTCGACATTCCCGAGACAGCAACGCGCGCAGGTAAAATACTATATGTGTTGCCTTCCCGGTCTGTTAAAATTGATGCTAAATAAGTAATTTTTTCGACGAAAACAACTAGCTAGCTAGCACTAGCTATCGAAGGAATGAAAACTTTCAATCGTAGAGTAGAATAAACTGGTTTAAATAAGCCTAAATACAAAACTTCCTACCTAGTAACCAGTATAGCAACCATGACAGTTTCCTGCTAGCACGCGTAGATATCTCAAGAATTTAAGGTCGGCATAGCGACGGACGCGTCCTTGCATCGGAACGGCATTGTGACGTCAGGTAGGACACTATTTGGCCCTAGGACACTATTTGGCCTGACAGCACCATCACCGTGGCAATGACAGACACGCACCACTCGGTCTCTCACACAGGTGATTGGTGCGTTTACTTGACCATGAGAAACCCGATTACTAGCAATTGTCGGTTTATGCCAATAATACGATTACTCTGTTTACATGTGTAATATGCGATTACTCAATAAACGCGTCTACATGATTCTTTTTTATTAATCGTTGTATGCTCCACGGACAAAACTTGCAC
Source organism: Thaleichthys pacificus (assembly GCA_023658055.1). Lineage (NCBI taxonomy): Eukaryota > Metazoa > Chordata > Actinopteri > Osmeriformes > Osmeridae > Thaleichthys > Thaleichthys pacificus. Next base: position 1,531,672 of record CM042863.1, on the reverse strand, counting down.
CATCATCCTTCTGCAACAAAGTGTCGCCGTGTCTTCCTGTATCGGCCCTAGTACTGCTGTATGTTTCCTTCCATCAACACATTGAATCCTACTAAGAAAGCCGAGTAAACGCACTCAATGGTACGCTACATCTGCTACTGCTATTACTATCCCAACTATAATTTCAGCTGTTAAAACGATAATATTCTTGTTACGACTAGCTAGCCTACTTCTTTTTCTGTTTAACAGTTCAGCTTTCAGCTTCTCCCGCATTGTAGGCTATTTTAGCTCTTAGCTTTGTTAAATGATGCAGTTCAGCTTCCACACTGCCTCTTTTGTGTGACTCACACATTTTTGAAATTCATTTCAGCTTTCAGCTTGCGGGTATTTTCTCATTTCTCACTTTTATACTTTTAAAAATATAAAGGTTTTTGTGCAAATTATTCTCCCTTTAAAAGTAATGGTAAATCCTTTCAAATCATTGTTGGAATGCTGCTCCAGCCCCTTTCAAAAATACCTTTCGGTTGCTTTGAAGCTTCAGCTTCTAACTTTCTACTACATTTTCACTATTTTCACCTTTTTTAGCATGGTCAGCTATCCTCATTCAGGTTTTCAGCATTCTCACTGCTGTTTCGCAGGAACAGCCTTTTCTAGTTATTATTTCTTTTTGCCCCCCTAAGCATCAGTCAATATTTGGGCTACATAGACAACGTCGCTGTCAAAAGGTTTTTCTTGGTAGCGGTTGAGTTGCTTGTATTTTTATTTAAGTTCCGTTGCATGGTTTAAGTAATTTAAATTATGTTTTTGTGTCGAAAGGTGAAGCTAACGGTGGCTAACTTGCTAGCAACAGTCACTGACATTGCTAACGTCACGAAAATACGCGTGACTACCTCTAGCAGAACATTAGTTTAGCAGCTCATTAACTTCTGGGAGATAGCTAGGCTAACTATGGCTTTACTGCAAGGCAGCTGCAGAAACGCCACAAGCAATGAGGCCAGGGTGATAACTATTTACTCATTTTACTTTGTTCAAGTTCAAGTTCAAGTCTTTTATTTGTCAGGTACACAGAACAACACAAGGTTAGACTGGGCACTGAAATTCTTAAGACAAGACAACGCAAGCACCTGGCATGACATAACATATAAGTACACGGAACATAATTTACATCTATGCTGAGCTTAAATAAGTGAAACTTCCTAAATATACAGATAGCAATAAATAATCGACTATACTAACCCTAATACTAAAACTTCCTAAATTACAGATAACAATAAATAGTGTACTATACTAACCCTAAATGCACATAAAACCTGTTTCAACCCTATAACCTATTCTAACCTAAGTGGAGTACAGTACAATAGTGCAAATTTGCAGATCAGTGACTAAGTCAATGACCATACAGGAGCCTAGTGGCGAGATACAGTGAGGTACAGTAGTGCAATGTTACTGATAGTGCAACCAGTAGCTGAAAGTGACAGTGTATAAGTGACTAGTGTGCAGTAAATCAATGTCCATATCAGTGTCCATTCAGAAGCCTGATGGCCCTTGGGTAGAAACTGTTGTCCAGTCTGCGTGTGCGCGACCGGATGCTGCGGTAACGCCTGCCAGAAGGCAACGGGGTAAAGAGACTGAAGGATGGGTGGGAACAGTCTCTTAGAATCCTGCCGGCTTTCCTTAGGCAACGTGTGTGGTAGGTGTCCTGTAGGGCTGGGAGCTTCCTGCCGATGATGAACTCAGCAGAACGGACCACACTTCGTAGGGCCTTGCGGTCCCTGTCTGTGCAGCTCCCATACCACACTGTAATACAACCAGTCAGAATGCTCTCGATAGTGCATCTGTAAAAGTTAGTGAGGATGACTGAGTCCATACCAAACTTCTTCAGTCTCCTCAGGAAGAAGAGGCGCTTACGGGCCGCTTTGACCACCTTGTCCGTGTGAACAGACCAGGTGAGGTCATTGCTGATGTTCACCCCGAGGAACTTGAAGCAGCTGACCTTCTCCACTTCCGATCCATTGATGTGTAGGGGTGCATGCTCATCCTCCTTCCGCCTCCTATAGTCCACAATCATCTCCTTGGTCTTGCTGATGTTAAGAGAGAGGTTATTGTCCTGACACCATGATGTCAGGGTGTCAACCTCCTCTCTGTAGGCTGACTCGTCACTGTCAGAGATGAGGCCCACGATGGTTGTGTCGTCAGCAAACTTAACAAGGAGGTTGGAGCTGTGCGTTGCCACACAGTCGTAAGTGAACAAGGAGAACAGGAGAGGGCTGAGCACACAGCCCTGGGGGGTGCCTGTGTTGGTGATCAGTACGGATGAGGTGCGGTCACCGATTCTCACCACCTGTGGCCTTCCCGTCAAGAAGTGGAAGATCCACTTGCAGAGGGAGGTGCTTAGTCCCAGGTCCACAAGCTTGGAGACCAGTCTGGAGGGGATGATAGTGTTGAATGCAGAGCTGTAGTCAATGAACAGCATCCTCACATATGTATTCCCCTTGTCCAGGTGGGAGAGAGCGGTGTGCATAGACAGAGCGATGGCATCGTCTGTAGACCTGTTGGACCGGTATGCAAACTGCATAGGGTCCAGTGTGGGGGGCAGCGAGGAGCAGATGAATGATTTGACTAGCCGCTCGAAGCACTTCATGATGACAGAGGTCAGTGCTATCGGGCGATAGTCGTTCAGACAAGTGACCTTGGTGTTCTTGGGCACAGGGATAATGGTGGTCCTCTTGAAGCAGGTGGGGAGTACAGACAGGTTAAGGGAGAGGTTGAAGATGTCACTGAAGACCCCTGCCAGCTGGTCAGCGCAGCCCCTGAGGGCCCTACCTGATATGCCGTCTGGGCCAGGTGCCTTGCGAGGGTTGATCTTCTTAAAGCACAGCCTCACCTCGGCTACAGTTAGTGTAGGCACGCCTTCAGGTAGCTCCACTGCAGGGGGGTCACTGTCCCTCTCAAAGCGAGCGTAGAAGGAGTTCAGCTCGTCTGGCAGTAGGACAGAGGACTGGGTCTCATTGTAGCCTCTCCCTTTGTAGTCAGTAATGGCTTTAAGTCCACTCCACATGCGCCTGGGGTCAGAGCCATGGTAGCTGGACTCCACCTTGGTCCTGTAAGCCCTTTTCGCTGCTTTGATGGCCTTCAGAAGGTCGTATCTGGCCTTCCTGTACTCATCAGGGTCCCCAGAGTTAAAGGCGACAGTGCGGGCTCTCAGCTTGGCCCGGACTGCGGCATCAACCCAGGGCTTCTGATTGGGGAAAGACCGGACAACCTTCTTGGGGACAACGTCATCAATGCAGTGCTGGATGTAGCTGGAGACAGTGTCTGAGTATTCGTTAATGTCCCCATCTGCTGCCTCCTTGAACATCAGCCAGTCAGTGGTGTCAAAGCAGTCCTGGAGGGTCGCCACACACTCGTCACTCCATAGGTGAACTGACCTCTCAACCGGTCTGACCTGTTTTAGCTTTTGTTCATATGCAGGGAGGAGAAGAATGGAGGTGTGATCAGCCTTCCCAAAAGCAGGGCGGGGGAGGGGTTTGTAGCTGCCCTTGAATGTTGTATAACAATGGTCAAGGATCTGGTCTCCACGTGTGGAGAAGTCAATGTGCTGATAGTACTTGGGCAGGACTTTCTTCATGTTAGCTCTGTTGAAATCACCAACAACAATGAAGGCTGCCTCTGGGTGCACATTTTCCAGACCATTGATAATCCCATACAGTTCATCCAAAGCAGCGGCCTTGTCTACCTGGGGGGGGATGTAGACTGCACTCATGACGACCGCAGTGAATTCCCGAGGTAGATAGAAGGGTCTGATTTTTACAGTTAGCAGCTCAAGGACCGGAGAGCAGTGAGATGCTAGTACCGCTACATCCGTAGCCCAGAGAGAGTTAACCATAACACAGACCCCTCCGCCCCTGCACTTCCCTGAATCAGCTGTTCTGTCCTGGCGGTATATGGTGAATCCCAACGGTGTAACCGCTGCGTCGGAGATCTCCGGAGACAGCCAGGTCTCGACGAACGCCAGTACACAGCAGTTCCTGATGTCCCGTTGGAATTTGACACGAGCGTTAAGTTCATCCATTTTGTTGTCGATGGACTGAACGTTAGCTAGTAAGATGGTTGGAAAAGCAGGTTTGAAGCACCGTTTCCGAGTTCGAACAAGAACTCCAGCACGCCGGCCTCGTTTCTTCTTCCTCCGTCTCGCAGGTAAACAGAGTGGCGGAACAACAAAGGGCCAGCCGCAGTCCGAGCTCGCACTCCGAAAAGTGGAATTAAAGTTCGTAAAATAATCCTTGCCAAGTGACAACTTAATGTCCAGAAGTGTCTGCCGGTCGTACTGAATAAACGACAATATAACATTGACAAAACAAGTAACAAACACTAAAATGACAAACAAAAAGCCAGGTTTTTGCGGAGCTCTCGTCGACGCGGCCATCTCTTAGGCGCACCGGAACACAGTCATTGTGATATGAAACACAATTGTGAAGTGTAATGTACAATATAAAATGATATTATTAAGGAAGTACATGTACTTTCGGAAACAGTAGGCTACTATTTCACTGAAGCATTAGCATCATGACATTTGCCTCTGTTGCCCGGGCAACACATACTACAGCAGTCTATGATGCATCTGTTTTCAATCGTTAAAATAAACATTCCTCACAAATACATTTTCGTTGTAGGATTTATTATGACATTAGATTACAAGTAAACGATTTGTGGGTGAAATTATCATTACCTGTGGTTTCAAACCAGTGTAGCTCACTGCAACGCTGTAGCCTACACGAGACACACTAGTCTAGTCTACAGTAGTAGCTAACAATAACATCTCCACAGCTGTTTACAGTAGGAAGTCAAACGGCGACAGAACATGTTCGGCACTACCCTTACTTAAATCAAAAGTCTTTCAATAGGTGAAACTATCTGACTAGTGACTACTAACCTGAACTCCATTGCCACAGCCTAAACTTTGTCCATTTGTTCACGAAAATAATTACTTTCAGCCTAAACCGTACAACGGAACGTTAAATCAAATTCAACCAATGCAATCGCTACCAAGACGAACACAGTCTAGTACTGTACTGTAGTAGTACAATTTACCCGGGCAGCTTTTGCGTTGTTACTGACAATGATCACTACCACTGAGATTTTTATGAATGAGGGATTTTCCCCTAAATAAATGTCAAGCTTATTTACGTTTTTGGGGGCATATTTTCAGTTAGCAGATGGTACTATTTGAATCGCGATTCCATCTAAGATAGCTACTGCCGGTAACGTCGTTGTTAGAATAAGCTTCAAAGGGGGTTCTTTATTAATGAATGAATGCAATAGGAGTAGGCTAAATGCCTGGAAATATCACGAGAAGGGAAAAACTTAAAATTACGTTTAAGTCATAGAGATTAGGTCCATTTTTACACCGGTCTGCCAAATGTATTTGTTTTGATTCAACTATGAGGCTTCTGATCACCATTCCCTCTTTGGAAATGAGAAGACAACTATTTCATTCTATACTTAACTCGTATTTTGAGTTGTAAATGAGCAGCAAAAAAAAGATGCTTTTAAATCTATGTAATCTTTATAAATAATAAGTATGCATTTTTATATAAAATATACTGAAATATCAGTTGTAAAAATGTCATTAAAAAACGCACCTCTCTGCAATCGACGCAAGCAAGCACACCCTACAATTTCCCCAGAAATGGTACCCCCTCTAGTTACATTTGTATTAGCATTATTTGGTTCATATTAATACACTGTTCAGTTTCCCATCTTCCTTTTAACCATAGGGGAATTAGTTTTGGTTGTTTGGACAATATTTAACCCCCTACATAGGTACAAAAGCAACTGAGAAAAGCTACAGCTGAATAGCTTAAGACTATGATGGATTCCATTAAAGTGGGAATCTTAATTACCGTATTTTACGGACAATATGTCACACTATCACACTTTTTTTTCATAGTTTGGCTGGTCCTGCGACTTATAGTCAGGTCAAATCAAAATGTATTTGTATAGCCCTTTTTACACGCAAGCATGTTACAGAGGGCTTCACATACGCCCATATAACTGCCCCTCAACCAACCTAAACCCTGAAGGTGCGACTTATATATCAATATATATATAATTAACATGTTTTTTTATGTTAATTCATACTGACTGACATGAACCAACGAGTTCAACGGATTCAGTGATGTGGAACGAGATCGGGAACTTGGTGAGCTTACCGGTAGCTCTAACTTGCTGGTTGGAATCGATAGCTTTTTATGTTAATTTAGCCTATTCAGCCTTCCAGGTATATTCTTTATGCTATTGTGTAACTGAATAACTGTTAATGTGTTACGTTAACATACCGGACACCGGCACTCCCCTTTCCTAACTCAGATCGTACCTCACTGACCGACAACAGTTCATCCACATCAACAACTGCACCTCCTCCCCTGCCCCTTTGTCCCAAGGCATCCCCCAGGGTTCGGTGCTTGGTCCCCTCCTATTCATCCTTTACCTGCTTCCCCTCGGCAACATCATACGCCGTCATGGACTCCGCTTCCACTGCTAAGCCGATGACATCCAACTTTACATTTCCACTGCCTCCATCACCCCTGCTACAATCTCCACCCTCACCAACTGTCTCAGTGAAATTAAATCCTGGATGCAAATAAACTTTCTCAAACTCAACTGTGACAAAACAGACTTCATCATCGTCGGTCCGAAATCCCTCACCAAAACCACTCACAACCTCACCATCAACACTGACAACTCCACTCTGTCCCCCTCCCCTCACATCCATAACCTTGGCATCATTTTTGATAGTCACCTCACCTTCTAACGTCACGTCAATAACATCACCAGGACTGCATTCTTCCATCTCAAAAACATTGCACGCCTCCGTCCATCACTCTCCTCCTCCACTGCTGAGATTCTGATCCACTCGTTCATCACTTCCAGACTCGATTACTGCAATAGCATCCTTTACGGCTCACCATCCAAAATCCTCAATAAATTCCAGTACATCCAGAACTCCGCCGCATGTCTGCTCACTCACACCCGCTCCCGTGACCACATCACCCCCGTCCTCCAGAACCTCCACTGGCTCCCCGTCCCACAACGCATTCACTTTAAAATCCTTCTTCTCACTCAAAAAGCCCTTCACAACCAGGCCCCCCGCTACCTCACCAACCTGCTCCACCACATCACTCCCTCCCGCTCCCTCCATTCCTCTGATGCCAACCTCCTGTCCACCCCACTCAGGACCAAGCACCGAACCTGGGGTGACAGAGCTTTCTCCATCGCCGCTCCCTCCCTCTGGAACTCACTCCCCAAACCCATCAGAGACTGCACCAACCTGTCAACTTTTAAATCATTAGTCAAAACGCATCAGCATATTTTTGTGATTTGTGTAAAACTTGGAATTTGAGTGACACCGCGGCTTGTTTTGACGTTAGCCTCAGTCAGACTCGGCTCGCCCACTGGCAGTGTGTAGTACTGTCTTCAATGCCACAGCTAAACTTTATGTCAAAAGAAACGTTCAAATTTTTTCTCTCATATTTACAGTTAGCAGACGGTACTGTTTGAATCGCGATTCCATCTGAAATATACTGCCAGTGACAACGTTGTTACAGTAGCTTGTTTCAAATGGGGTTCGCAGCTGTTTCAAAGGGTGTTCTTAATGAAATATGCAATATGAGTAGGCTAAATGCTTGAAAATATCACTAGAAGGGAAAAACTTACAGGACGGACCCACCTGCAACCGACGCAAGCAAGCACACCCTACAATTTCCCCAGAAATTGTACCCTCTCTAGTTAATGCTGTGATTTTATATGATGTCCTTGTTTTATGTTTATTTTAACCATGTACAGAGACTTTGAGAACTTTGAAAAGCGCTATATAAATAAAATGTATTATTATTATTATTATTCAGCCTGTTATTCTGTGTGCTATTGTTTAGTTGAATAACTTGCCTTTCCAGATTAAATGTCTGTTCTTGGTCTTGGATTTTGTGAAATACATTTCTAAATAAATGCGATTTATAGTCCAGTGCGATTTATATGTTTTTTTTTTCCTCTTCATGACACATTTTTTGACTGATGCGATTTATACTCCGGAGCGATTGATAGTCCGGAAAAATACGGTACTTGATACTATCTACCTTTACATTAGCAACAGTAACTGGGCTGTTAGCTGGTTATGTTACAGCCACATTGTAAGGGTAACAAGCTAGGTAACCATATACAGTAAAGCAACACAATTATATAGTGTTAGTTGACTTACTTATCCGAGGTGACATTGGCTAACTCAACTTCGGTAGGCTATCCTCAGTATTTGCAAGCTGGCCAGTGCAAGTAACATGGCATCCGGGAGGGGCTCAGAGTAGAACCGCTGCTCCTCCGCGTCGAGAGGAGCCAGTTGAGGTGGCTCGGGCATCTGATCAGGATGCCTCCTGGACGCCTCTCTGGTGAGGTGTTCTGGGCACATCCCACTGGGAAGAGGCCCCGGGGAAGACCCAGGACACGCTGGAGGGACTATGTCTCTCGGCTGGCCTGGGAACGCCTCGGGGTCCCCCAGGAAGAGCTGTTGGAAGTGGCCGGGGAGAGGGAAGTCTGGGCATCCCTGCTTAGGTTGCTGCCCCCGCGACCCGACCCCCGGACAAGCGGCAGATGACGACGACGACGAGTTTAAACTTGTCCAGTGGGCAAGTACATTTCTCTTCCACTTGCCCTACAAAAAAAAATCCACTTGTCCCGGACAATCATGTCGTTAGCTGTAGTTCAGATAAGTAGACTAGTACTACCGGTAAACTTATCTAGATCTAGAAATAGAAGACATCATGCTAGCTATGGGCTAGCTATGGGCTAACTTGCCAGTCCCACCTAGAAATCCCCCCAAGATCATCCCTAATTAAATATTTTCCCTGACGTTGTAAACACATTTCCGATTAGATGTCCCACGTTTTGATGGTACTAGTGTAACATGTCAACGAATGACTAATAGTTGTGCAACCTTTCACTTTTTATTTTGTATATGAGTTTATTTCACCAAAATCTTGGTTTCTTTTATGGTAGCTGTTTAGAGTATTGTTGTAAGCGCCCCCTATTGGATGGTGGTGGCTATATGTGCCGCATTTTTGCGCGCCTTGCTCTGTCTGTGTTCTTGGATGAGCAAGGTACGTGTTCACACTGTAGTACGATGCAAAATTTTAATGTATGTATTATAACCGGCGTTTTGGTGCACACGTTAGCTTGTGCGTGTGTTTTGTGATGAGTGTACATAGAGTTGGGCAAATTGTTTTGGGAATTTTGCAGTTTTGGGAGCTCGGGGGATGGCTGACATAGCTAACTTCATGTACTGTTTTGCTGTATGCTAGCAATCGCCATTCTGTAGCCCACGTTTCAATTGTCCTTTTTCCTTTTCTTTGGTCTGTCTGTGTTCTTGGCTGAGCAAGGGCTGCGTTCTTGGCTGAGCAAGAGACGAAAAATAAAGTGCCTAAAAGAAGTTCAGCGTCCTGTAATTAATGCACCGGAACACAACGCAGTAGTCGGCGAAGTGCAGACCCCGCCGGCTACACTAGCAGAGACCATATTAGACATTCTCTGGTACTAGCCTAGTGTTTATTTCTAATTGATTTCAATGGTCTCTAACAGTGCGTGTCCACTGCAGCGACGCGATGCGAGCGACAACATGTTTTCCATTCATTTTCAATGGAGCCAGGCGAATCGCTTCCGTGGTGCATTGTGGGTAGCGACGCGACAGAGTTGAGATTTTCTCAACTTTATGCAAATGAGGAGCGATTTCCGCTAGCGATGGCCAATCGGAGTGTTTTCTTGTTTCTCGTAACGTAGCAACCATGGTCAACATTTCTAGCTTTCTAGGTTTCAAGGTGGAGGAGAAACTAATCGTTTGTGTGGCTGCTTACCCAGTCTTGTACGATACATAGCTGTATTCGTACAGAGATGTTAATAAAAAACGATGCATGGCGCAAGGTTGCCGAAGTTGTTGGTGCTTGTACTTTCAAATTCAGTCTAGTCACATTACGTAACTTCGTTCTGTGGTAACTAGCACTAGCTAGCTAGCCTGGCTGGAACTCCCTATCGTATCGACAGATTAGCAGAGACTTTGAGTAATATAATAAAACGTTTTTACACATGTCAACGTGTATGTCTATTAAAAAGTTTTGTATTTTGTATACAAGTTGTATTTTGATTGATGTTGCGAGTACGTAAACCCAAGTCTGCACACTTGGCCATGACAACTACAACAGTGACTTTAGAGAACTACATTCTACATTAATCTGTTTGAAACACCCCCGAGCATGGTGAACTGTGGGAAGGCAAGCGATGGCAAGCGATTCGCGTCGCTGCAGTGGACACGCACCGTAAGCGGGTGATACGCAGATTTTCTATACATGTGTGAGGTTGTCTCTTGTAGTGGTCAAGAGGTCACGTAGACGGCCCTGGACAATACACATATAGATCAAGGAATGTGCTCTGGTCAACGTAGGTTAAGTACAAGATGCAGAGAATAGTACCAGCAATGATTGATGACCACATCACCTGTGGGTTGTCCCTTCTGTGCATCAAGTTGTGGAATCCGTACCGTTTAAGGAAATGTGTTTATGGTAAACTATATTTGTACAGTCCAGCAATATATAAGGGACTTCTGAGAGACATGTTTTCTCACTCATGCCAACCACTCTGCCTGTCGTGGTGACGTGATCCGAGCAGCTCGACCTAATAAACAAAGTCAACTCTTTTCGTTGTGGTGTTCTCCTTGGCCCATCCTCTGACAGAAATTCATCTAACAGCGGGCTTTGGTCTGTCGTCTCCCCAATGTGACGTCATGCAATGCATTGTGGGGGAAAGAAGAATCATTACAAAAAGTAGCTACTTTTTCGTATTATATTCCGTTTTGTGACACCCAACAACATCAAATATAATGGATAACAGTTTAAATGTTTATTACCAACAAGCAAATAGTGCAAATTCGTTGGAAAAATAAACCTGCCATATGGCCTTTAATGATAGAAGCACGCGCCTGCACTGTACTGGGTTCCCTTTACGCCCTGGAGAAGAAGTTGACCCCCCCGGTTGTCATTGTATAATTCGCACTCTGAGCGCATTTGACTACAAATAGAAACAGGAAACAAACCTATTGTGCACTCCTGCCTTGAGAGCAGCGCATAGTTGACTACAAATAGAAACAGGAAACAAACCTATTGAGCACTCCTGCCCTGAGAGCAGCGCATAGTTGACTACAAACAGCACAGCGTTAGAGCGGGAGATGAATACGTTGTATAAATGTATAGATGAATAAATTAAATGTCACAGAGATCTGAAGCTATTATGTCGTCGCATAATGGATTTATAGAAAGCGGGCTAACAATTAAAAAAGCACGTTTTACCCCATTTAACGTTATACCATGAGCATCTTTGATGCGACTGATGAAGACCTCAAATCAAAATGCATACAATAAGATGATTATTAGTTTTGTGAGTTAATGTTTGCCAATTATCTTTGTAAACGTCAAATGAGTTTGTTGAATTTTAATAAAATATTCACTTAAACACAATTACAAACGTCTTGACGATTCCTCCACAATTCTAACGTCCTGACGATTCCGATTCCCTACAATTCAAACGTCTTGAGCCAGCCTCTCCTTCAATTTCATTGGTTGAATTTGTAAACCAATAATTTTCCTTTCTGCGCTCAGAACATGTTTGAGTAAGTAAAACTCCTATCTGCCAGAATTGACTGTGGCAGGAAGGTGCATACAATAAACATATACGGATATTAATAAAAAAGTAGAATGTATAAATGATGTTAAAGGGTTAGGGTAGGGTCCTTGGCAGTGGCAGCAGCGTACCAGATGGTGATGGAGGAGGTGAGGATGGACTCAATGATGGCTGTGTAGAAGTGCACCATCATTGGCCGGGTTTCCCAGATTCGTTAAGAAGCTCTTAACGCTAAGAGCTTCTTAGGAGCGTTCTAAGAATGCTCTAGAACGCTCTTAGAACGCTCCTAAGAAGCTCTTGGCGTTAAGAGCTTCTTAACGAATCTGGGAAACCCGGCCATTGTCTTTGGCAGGTTGAATTTCTTCAGCTGCCGCAAGAAGTACATCCTCTGTTGTGCTCATGAATGTAGTGGAGGCTAAACGCACGTAAACGCCATTTACGCACCTCCTGAAATTCGGAAATAGCGTTTATCCACCTCTAAATTGCGGAAATTGCGTTTATCCACTTATAAATAGCATTTATGCGCGTTTATGCACATCTAAGTTCCCTGCGCCTCGTATTCTGAGGTTGGAATGATCCTAAATAAATTTGGTGTAATTTTAAAACACCAAAGACTACATTTCATATTGTTGAACATATAAACGCTGTAGTCTGAATAATATCATCTGCTCTTTATATGGTCTGTGACACTCCAATCAATGCGTTGCGGCGGCGGCGACACCAATCAGGATCCACAAAGTATGTAAACACATACACGTTGTGGATTAGCCTACCTGTTCGGAATGGATTAATTGGCCATGGATATCAGCCAATTTTTGAAGAGAAGTGCTCCCACTCCCACAAATGCCCGTAAAAGGCCTCAAGTACAGAGTAAAATCAATTCACGTTTGTAAACGTGAATTGATATGGTCTAGCCTACTTTTAATAACGTGCTTTCAAATACGATGATGCAGGTACAAGCCAACCTTACCGGTTCCATCTAAATAGGCCTAATGAAATGTAATAATAAATAAATAATAAAATTCATAGTTTACCCACCTCTAATTTGACCACTACACCACTGGTTGTGCTTTCTTGGTGAGGGAGCTGATGTTCAGTTCCCAATTGAAGTCTTGGGACAGGATAGTGCTAAGGAAGCGGAAGGACACCGTGTTGACTATGGAGTCGCATAGGGTGATGAGTAGGGCTGGATTCTTCCTGAAGTCCGCAACCATCACAACTGTCCTAAGACCAATGGGCCTCATTCACCAACGCACTTGCACAGTTTTCACAAAGATTCTGGCATTCACCAATGTTTTCTTATTTGGCACACCCAAGAGCACTCTTACACACAATTGAGAGCTGACATGTTTGCGCAAAATAAGTAGTTATACCGTTTTCATCCGTTCTAATTTAAAATTGAATATTTCTCTCCTTTATAATTTTGCAACTAATAATTTATTATTTTACACATAATTATATGTTTGTTTGTTTGTTTTAATAAATACACACTACACTTACACTTCTGTTAATTTGTAAGGCACTTTGAATTGCCATTGTGTATGAATTGTGCTAGGCCTATATAAATAAACTAGCCTTGCTTTGCCTTCAATTCACATCCATTATGTTAACGGGGAACCTTGCCATCCAATAATAAGTCACTTATCACGGTATTTATAGGCCCAAAGTAGGCCTATTCCGCACAGTAGGACTACACCACACAATGGCGTATTTATTGCTGCTCGAAAATTTTGCATATAGTGCCCTGAGGAGGGAACTCATCTTCCGTGACCATACCGATTTATTTGCAGAGGGACGAGTACCTGTTGGGTGTCAGAAATATTAATCTATCAAGCATTGCACAGTCAGTCGGTGAACAAGTTTAAGAAAGCTTTATTGCTTGCGGCCGGTCCACAAGGAGACAAAAACATCACACGCCATTGTGCTACAAAGTTTGTCTGCTAGCATGTTGTGCTAGCTAGCTATTTAAACAGCCCCGCTCTCTATGACTCAGATTTCAGATCAAACCATTTCTTTTTTACTTCATCAGTTCTGCGCCCTTCTCCAGATACAGCGTTCACAGCATGAGTAATTGCATTCCATGCATCGGTTTTATTTACTGCTTTGTATCCACCTCTGACGCTACTAAATATGATGTGTCGTTTGTCGCTAACTTGTTGCAGCAGTACTGTTGTGGAAAAAACAAAATACTGTTGTAATTATGAAGATGGGTAATGATTATGGATGTAATGAAACTTGTAATCACTTTTTAGTATATGCTATATTACTGGAAACCATATTAGTATAAGCTATATTATTGGAAACCAGATGCAAAGCTGTTGACTATTTTTTACCCCTAAAAAATGGTAGAAGAAATTAAGCCCAAAGTGTGAAGATCTGGATAATTAGGGGCTGAGTGACGGAGAAGAATATGTGTGTGTGCTTCCATAAGAAACAGGATGGCCCAGCTGTAACTTATGAGACATTTTTGTGGCCTTATGCCCAGGAGCCTAGTGCAGCTGGCTATTCAAGGTCAGAGCGGGCCTAAATTGGGAGAATTGTCTATGAAGAAAAGTACCTGTAAATTGAATCCCCTAGAACGGTGGTTCTCAAACCTGTCCTCAAGTACCACCTGTCCTGCATGTTTTAGATGTTTCCCTGCTCCAACAAACCTGATTCAAATGCATGTTCGTTACCAGGCTTCTACAGAGCAAGATAACGACCCATTTATTTGAATCAAGTGTGTTGGAGCAGGGAAACATCTAAAACATGCAGGACAGGTGGTACTTGAGGACAGGTTTGAGAACCACTGCCCTAGAACAAGGGACCCGCTGAGTAAGAATGCATAATGTTAATGTAACCAACAAATATTGTACCATATTACCATACAATGGGGAGAAAACTATAAAAGTGAAATGTCCCGGGATCTTGCTCACGTTTGTTGGAATCTCTGTCACTCTGAATTCTAATAAACACTTTGCGTCAAACTTTGCTGAGTTCCAGTGCTGCTTCAAACTTTGAGAATTGGTTGAAGATGTTGAACATTTTTCACGACAGTACCTCCATTTCAAAATCGGAGTCGAGGCCTCCACCGTCTTTACCACCTCTTTTCGACATTTCTCTGAGTGTGCACACGGCCCTGCCATCTCATGCCCTTTTATGGGAATCAACGGGGTATTTACCTATGCTAAATAGGACCAACGGGGCACAAGCTTTCAATTCACGACATATTGGGATTCATCATTCTAAGACCACATCTGCGAACAATTCTGCTGTTTAGGAACACGTCATGAATCACACATACACTTTTCTTAGGAACTTTCTTAGGAACAAATATAAGAAATAACTTAGGAAGATATTGGTGAATGAGGCCCATTGAGCTCCATGTTGTTCTGGCTGCACCAGGGGTCTCATTTATAAAACTGCGTAGGATTCTTACTAAAAGTGTACGTGCGCCCAAAAGCCTAAAATGGCGTACTGATTTATAAAACCGTGCGTACGCACACCTGTAAGCAATGTTCCCTTTATAAATCACAGACTACCCACAAGTGTGCGTACGTGAACATGCATTTTACCCTGCCCTAAACACGCCAATTTTTGACCATAAATGGTCAATGCGACTGTATTTCCAGTTTTTGACATATGATATATGCACAGTATTAAAGAAATAGCCTATATTTAGTTATACAATGTGTTCTGCAGTTATCTAAAGGTAGGATATGTGATGTTATCCTGTATTCCATGCAGTCGGGCTCGGGCATCTCCCCCTCCTACATCCCGTAGTGGACAATCTGATGGTGAGACATACAGCGCTGATTTATTTTTATTTTATTTGAGTTGGATTGTACAAGGTGTTTATGGAACAATGATCACTCAGTACAAGCGCAAATAACACTGCTCGATTTAATCTTCATGATAATGATGAAATCGAGTGAAAAAAACGTGTGTGAGGAAAACAAAATATATAAATATTATGAGTAATGTTCTTCCCACATTCACTTTCTGCAGTCTGACTACAGTACGGTCATCTGCGTCGCCAATTCCAACTGTTTCCAAAATGTGCGTAGGCCTACGGGAGGGTCAGAGTTTGCGTGGAAGACCACACATTCTCCCGTCAAGTTTGTTTTTTATAAATCACAACCTTTGCGTGGAAAGTGGCGTACGCACATTTTCAGCCCCGTTTTGTGCATACGCAAGCTTTATAAATGAGACCCCAGGTCACCAGGTTGTCAGCTTCTCACCTATAGTCAGACTCATCCCGAGAGATGAACCCAATGAGGGTGGTATCATCCGCAAACTTCAGGAGTTTGACGGACTAATGACTGGAGGAGCAGCTGTTGGTGTACAGGGAGAAGAGCAGAATCAGAAAGGATTTTATTCGCCATGAAAGTTTGCAGACAAGGAATTTACTTGGCAGGAAGGTGCATACATTAAACATATAGGAATCGTAAAACTTAATATGTGGTCTAACTATACTAAAAGGTACAAGTCTACCTAATACTAATGAAAAATATAAAAAAATATATAAAGTAGCCAAATAATTTACAATATAACAATATAAAAATACAAATAGTACAATAGATACAAATAGTACAAAATATATAAATAGTGTAATATAGTGCAATTGCAATGTGGCAAGGTGTCATTGTGCAGATTGTGAATCAAGTCAGTGCGAGCTCTTGGCCTTGTTGAAGAGGCCAACAAAGAGGGGCTTACAATGAAAATCTTATAATTTAATCTATGTGAATTCAGATTACATTCTTAAGAAGCAATGTATTGGTTTTTAGTTGTAAATTGAAGATGTGTCTGAATGGTATTGTTTGAGTAAGATTATTATTTTTAAAGATTATTTTTTGATCTGGAATTTAATGTACCATTATAGCAATAATTATATTTTTCTCTCACCGTTTCTCCCTCTCTCTTAACTCACTCTTTCCCTATTTCCCCCCACAAAGATATGGCGACATGGTGCCCAAAACTATCGCAGGGAAGATCTTTGGCTCCATCTGCTCTCTCAGCGGGGTGCTGGTAATTGCTCTCCCTGTCCCCGTCATCGTCTCTAACTTCAGTCGCATCTACCACCAGAACCAGAGGGCTGACAAGCGACGGGCACAGAAGTTACAAGTGAGCATAAGTTTTACTATCTTAATTAGCAAAAATGGTAGACCAGGGGGCAGCATGGAAGTCTAAGCACTCTTCCAACAGAGCTGTGTATGCAGCGCATATTTAACGACATACACAATGTTGTAATATTCTGAAACAATGTGCCAATTCTAAGAATACAATTCAAGACGTTTTCAGTTATCATGTGGTTTCAATCTTCACCTCCTTTCCATTGTCACTTTGTCAATTTCGATCCATCCATTTTCTTCCGCTTATCTGGGGTCGGGGTGGCAGCAGGCTAAGCAGAGTACTCCAAGATGTCCATCTTTCCAGCGATGCTTTCCTACTCCTCCTGAGGGATACTGAGGCATTCCCAGGTCAGATGAGATATGTAAACACTCCGAGTTCTGGGTCTACCCCGGGATCTCTTCCCAGTTGGACATGCCTGGAAAACCTCCAAAGGAAGGTTCCCAGAGGCATCCTAGTCAGATGCCCGAACCACCTCAACTTGCTCCTTTCGAAGGAGCAGTGTCTCTACACCGACATCCCTCCGGATGTCCAAGCTCTTACCCCAGCCAACCTACTGGTTGACTGGGGTAAGAAAACTCATTTTGGCCCATTGTGTCCACAATCTCGTTTACTTTTGTTTTCGCTCACTACCCAAAAGCTCATGACCATAGGTGAGGGTTGAAACGTAGATTGACTGATAAATCAAAAGCTTTGCCCTCCATCTTAGCTCACCCTTCTCCACAATGCTTCTATACAATGCCGCACCAATCTACCTGTTGATCTCATGCTCCTTTCTCCCGTCACTTGTGAAAAAGATCCCGAGCTACTTAACCTACTTTTCTTGGGATAGCAACTCACTCCAACATCGAGGGAGCATTTGAAGGTGCTGTACCTCATCCTGGCCGCTTCACACTTCTGCAAACCACCCCAGTGCATGGCCGCGGGAACTAGGGGTGCTGAGGTTGCTGCAGCACCCCCTGACAGCACGAGAATTTAAAATTATATGACTTGAAAATCCACCACCGCAGCACAGCCCCGCAGTAGTGGACTGGCCATCGGAGAAGAATAACAATGTATAACCAGGCTAAGAAACGTAAGGGTGGGGCTTAAAAATTAAGAGAAAAGAAGACATCACCTTCACTAGACAAGGTTTTACCAATTGAAAAACGGCTATGTTTATTTTAACATAAAGCTCCAAAAACGATTTTGCGCTCAAATAAAGGCCCAAACAATTGGCTCGTGCACTATGCACGCTCGCATTAAGTATCGAATTCCTGAACTAGCATCACACCAAACACAGAATGTGCATGCATCAGCAGGGCAGTGTCGTGGAAGTTTTTGAGAGAATCAATCGTTTAAGCTGAAGTCGGGTGAAGTACAGAGTTAATGTTTATTTGACGTAGATTTAAACATAATAACGTTATCAACATAACATCATCAGCACACAAACATAAGACAATAACACAAAGACAATTACATACAGCTCCATCTAGCATTCTAGAATGAAACCGGGAGAATCCAGCCCACCAGCACTACCCAGCTGATGGCCCTGAACCCCCCCAGAACATTCTTCAACAGACCATTTTATAGATACGACAGTTCTCAAAAGTCATTGGTCCATCCTACAGACATGCAGCTATACCAAATCTCTTCTGTCATTGGTTAAATCCTTAGAACAATACAGTTGAATCCACATTGTCTTCAGACCAACTGTCCTCTTCCTCCCCAGGTGACAAGAACTCTCCCAGGTCACCCAGACTTCCCGTCTCTAGACTTCACGTCTCCTAGTTAGGTGTTATAAAACTTCAGGTGGCATCTCTACTAAATGGAGTTGAATCAACATTCATTGTATCAAGCTTCTTAACCTACTGTAAACTTCTCTTAAAACACATTCATTGTACATAGGCCCAAAAAAAAATTCACAGCAGCTATGGTGGCGTATACGGGGGCCAGTTCTGGTGGGCCGGTCTGGATCAAAGTCCAGGGCCTATTTTTACTCCTAGTCCGTCCCTGCAGCCCCGCAACATTAGGCCCCCCCCCCCCCCCCCCCCAGCACGCCCCTGATAAAATATGTTCCCGTGGCTATGCCCCAGTGCATGATGTAGGTCACAGGTTGATGAAGCCAACAAAACCATGTTGTCTGCAAAAAGCAGAGATGCAATTCTGAGGTTTCCAAACCGGACACACTCCTCACCCCGTCTGCACCCTGAGATCGTGTCTATGAATATTGCAAACAGGGACAAGGGGCGCTCTTGGTCTTTACTTAAATTAAGGTTGCTTTCACACCTATTAGTCCGTTTGCCTGGTCCGAATCAGTGGATGAGTTGCTACTTTGTTGCAATGTTCATTTGGTCCGGTTAGTGTTCACACGGTCCTGTTTTAAGCGAACCAAAGTTTGTAAAAAAAAACTATGACGTTTGTAAAAAACAATGACATGCAGTCGTACAGGTTAATCTATTGGACATAACATTTCCGAGGGAAATTCACTTCCTAATCATATTGTCACGGACAATGGAGCATCAGCACCGTATTGCGAGTCTGATACTATCGTTAACTCTTGTTGGTGTTGCAACCGAATAAGAACAGAGTACGAACATGAGCGCATCTCGAGACCGGAATCTCGAGATATACCTTCACACCTTCACACAATTCGGAAAAGAAGTCCAAGAGAATCCCAAAGGAGAAGGCGGGCCCTTATGAACGCCTACGAAACGTTCTCGGTGTACTTATTACAGTTATTATTGGGTGTGCTTTGCCTTCGGCAAGGGCACAACCTTTGTTCTCTCACATATATCTTATTATTATTATTTTTATTATTCTTTTCCCACCCCTAAAACTCAGTCAATATTTGGCCTACATAGACAACCTAGGTGTCAAAAGTTTCGTCTTGGTCTCGATTGCGTTGCTTCTATTGGGATTTACGTTCCGTTGCACGGTTTAGGCTGAGCTCAAGTTTTTGGGGCGAAAAGTGTCTTCTGTCAACGAAGGGTAGCAGTGCTAGCCTACGTCACTACGTCAGCACACGTTAGCAACGACGCATGGATACAACGTGATAGAGACGTTCTAGCACGCAAATTGGAGCTTGGATTATGAGTGAAAAATGCCAACCCCCAAAATTACCAACCATTGGGTTTTGTTGAGAAAGCAATTTCGAGTGGAACTGCCATCTCGGATTTTTTATTTAGGTTGTGAAAGTCTTTGTAATTTGAGCGAGTGCGGGTCGCCCGTGAGACTGCCTAGGCGGCAGCCATGCAAGCGTCATAGTAGTTTAGTATTTTCGTATTTTTATAGTTCGGTCAATTCTACACCACAAAACAGAAGGAGGGCAATGTTATGACGATATGACTATTGTGAAGACAGCCAGATGGTGAGATTTTAATGTAGGTTGCTGTAAAAACTTTGATTGGTTTGCTACGTGAGAGCCCCGTCAGCCTCCGTTGACGATTGCGTCAGCTGTTGTCGATCTTTGATGAGTATTTTCTTAATTTCGTACCAGGGTCAATTCTACATCAAAAATCAGAAGGAGGGCAGTGTTATAAAGATATGGCGATTGCGTAGACAGCCAGCGCGTCAGCATATTTTTGTGATTTGTGTAAAACTTGGAATTTGAGTGACACCACGGCTTGTTTTGACGTTAGCCTCAGTCAGACTCGGCTCACCCACTGGCAGTGTGTACAGTAGTACTGTCTTCAATGCCACAGCTAAACTTTGTCAAAAGAAACGTTCTCATTTCCGGCGCTTTCAAACAATCAGTGAAATGTGGAGCAACAGCAGCTAGCTTGCCTCTAGCAAACTTATTTTGAATTAGCCATTTCCCCCTACATTAATGTCAAACTTATTTACGTTTTGGGGGGCATATTTTCAGTTAGCAGACGGTACTGTTTGAATCGCGATTCCATACTGCCAGTGACAACGTTGTTACAGTAGCTTGTTTCAAAGGGGGTTTGCAGCTGTTTCAAAGGGTGTTCTTAATGAAATATGCAATATGAGTAGGCTAAATGCTTGAAAATATCACTAGAAGGGAAAAACTTACAACCGACGCAAGCAGGCACACCCTACAATTTCCCCAGAAATTGTACCCTCTCTAGTTATAATTATTATACTTACACAGAATTATTATTTTTATTTAACGTTACATGTATTAAACTGCAAAAGGGTAACCTAGCCAGTAGGGATGGATATTACAGTAGAACGCTCTGACGTTCTGTTTGGGGGCAGAGCTCCTCAACACACAAACACACATAGGCCAACACACACCCTCCATCCCTTTTCTCTACCAGTGGCACATGCAGAGAAAATCACATCAGCAAAAGAAGGAGTACAGAGAACAGGATGAATAACTAATTCATTATTTTGAAATAATATAACAATTGTTTAGTAATGAACAGATACTACTTACTCTCCGATAAGACTCCTAGTATCGATGAAATCCTAATGATACCCATCCCTACTAGCCAGTTATTTACAGATTTCTACCATTAATCAATTAATCAAAGATTATATGAAAATGATGTGTCTCTACAGAAGCATGTGGATCTATCCACGTCCCTGTAGTTGGTGGCAACACATAAGTGACACCTGGACTGACAGAGATTGGTTACATTAAATTGACATTCAGTCATTTAGCAGACGCTCTTATCCAGAGCGACTTACAGTAAGTACAGGGACATTCTCCCCGAGGCAAGTAGGGTGAAGTGTCTTGCCCAAGGACACAACGTCATTTTGGCACGGCAACTTTGTGATTACTAGTCCGATTCCCTAACCGCCCAGCCACCTGACTCCCTGGTTAGTCAATTTACGAATGAAAAGATGCACCTTCTTGCACCTGTGTCAAATCCTGCGGCTCAGCCTAACACGCCAGAACACCAGATACAGACACCCTGTCCCTGTGGAGCTGTATGTCTAAGAGTAGCTGTATGTCTCTGGAGGTTGGCAACTAACTTGGAATTTATATCCCTCTCTCACTTGTTTGGTGTCGGCCTATCCACTGCCTGCATGATTACACAAGAGGTTGTGACTGACTGAATACATCAAGACACCATCTGCTGCTGAGTTGAGGATGATATTGCAAGGCTACCGCGATAGATGGAGGTTCCCGCAGGTGGCCGGGGCAATAGAGGGGACACACATTGGCACCCTGGCTCCAGCTGATAACCCCGCTGACTACTATAACTGGAAAAGTTTGTATTCAGTTATCCTGCAAGGTGTGGTGGACCACAAGATGACATTTTGGGACATCAATATGGGCTGGCCAGGCAAAGTCCATGATGCCCGAGTTTTGGCCAACTCCTCTCTTTATCAACAAGGCTAACATGGCACCTTGTTACCAGGATGGACTGAGATTTTTGAAGAAGTGGATGTGCCTCTGGTCATTCTTGGTGATGCTGCTTACCCACTACTGCCGTGGCTTATGAAGCCATTTCCAGAGGGCAGAGGCATAACACCTGAGCAGACAAACTTCAACTATCGGCTCAGTCAAGCAAGAATGACGGTGGAGAGGGCCTTTGGGCGCTTAAAAGGCAGATGGAGATGTCTTCTTAAAAGATGTGACGCACACATTTCCCTGGTCCCCTACATAATCGCGGCATGTTGTATTCTACACAATTTTTGTGAAATCCACAGCGAACAATTCAATGTAGAACTTGAGGGAGATGAATAACCTGGACATGATGCAGATGATGAAGAGGATGAAGACACTGAGCTAGAGAATTAAAATCAGGCAAACCAGAGTCGCCACACTAGGAATGCATTGTGTGTATATTTTGGAAGGTTGTAGATTTTCAGTGCCACCTTCATTTATGCAGCAATCACCACTGCCATTTCCACACAAACAACAGTCTTGTATGCGTGTGTGTTTATGCATGGGCATGCATGTGAGTGCATCTGTGTGTGTATGAGAGAGACAGTATCACCCTGGGAACTGGACAATCTGCTGACATTAATACAGTATCATTGATGTGGGAGCACTGAAATGTGAGCAGACGTAATTGACCTGTACATAAGAAAGAGTACATCAAACTTTTTATATGGTAACATATTGTGTTAAGCTTATGTTGTCATTTGTTTAGGTTGACTGTTAAAGAAGAATACTATATAGTTATATATATATGCTTCTGGAATTTGGGGAATTATATTTTCATGTAATTACCATATTGAAATCAGTTACCAAAAAAACATGTATCTCAATGTTTTGTTTGAACAATTCAATTTATGATCTGGTGAAGTTTGGGCGTGAGTTTGTCATTCATAAGATCAGGCAAAGGGAGAACAATTACTAAGTAATATGAATTACAAAAATTATTTGTTTTACGGTTGCTATTAAAAAATGTTGCACATTATAAGACATCAACAACCTCATTTTACAATTGTAAAATAAAGTGCAAAACAGAAATGTACTGACTCTGTCATCTTTTTTAGAAAACACTTTCAACTTTGAACTCATAAAAACAGCTTTACATCTGAATGACAAGTGTCAGCTAGGGAAAAATATAAACTAAATATAGCTGCAAGCAACAATGAAGGGGCCAAGCAGCATTCGATATGAAAATTCAGTAGCTAAAGAAGCAAAGCAAAACTTTTGATAAAATATTCGCTTTTTTTAAATCGCATTATACTTTTCGGCAACATGGTGGCGCTACCCCGAAACTTTTGATTACCTTCATGGCGTGGCGCAAAAGATGTATACCAAGTTTTGTAACGATAAGCCGATGTGTTCGGTAAATGTCATTTTGAGACAAAATAAAAAATGGCCGACGTCCAAAGTGGCCGACGTGGGAAAGCGTAATATTTTACAACTTGGTGTGCCGCAAAGAATCAGAAGAGTCCAATCTTATGATTTGGGTCAAACCGTTCAGAATTTATGATGCAAGAAATCCAATGTGCTGGCTAGATGTAGCAGCGTTATATCTACAAAGCACAATAAATCCAACTCTTCTTTTTTTATTACAATTTTACAACAGTTTTATACAAATCAATTACGTATACACAATTTGTGTATGTATGCATGTAAACAGAAAACGTAAATAAAAATAAATAAAAAAACATATATAATATATAAAAAAAATATTATAATAATAATCCTGCACACACTTGAAGTGTTAAGTACAAATATATCCAAACAGGCATTAGGAGGACCAACCAAATTTACTTGTTATAATAATTAATAAAAGGTTGCCAAATCGAGTAAAATGTTCGTTCTTCATTCCTTAAAGAATATTTAATTTTCTCCAATTGTAAATTTTTCATAACATCTCTAAGAAGGTTTTGATGAGTAGGAGGAATTTTGTTTTTCCAGTTTAGTAAAATTAGACATCTGGCTAGCAACATTACAAAACACAATACATTAATTTGTGAGCTGTTCAAATGTATATCTGCAGGTATAACACCAAATAATGACATTACCGGATCTGCTGAGAGTCTAACTTTAAAAATTGCTGACAAAGTCTCAATTATTTTAGACCAATAGAGGGTGATGCAGGGACAGTTCCAAAATGTATGTGACAATGAAGCAGGAGCATATCCACAACGATCGCAAGAGGTGTCCACTCCCGGAAACATCCTGAACAGTCTTTGTTTGGAAAGGTGCAATCGGTGCAGGATTTTAAACTGCAGCAGACCGTGTCTGATACAAACTGAAGAGGAGTGGACCCATTCTTGAGCTTCGATCCATTGGTCGTCTGTGATGTTTATTCCTAGGTCTTCACTCCAAGCATCCTTTATATGGTCAAGTGTAGTTGTACAATCTATCTGCGAAAGGTAATTATATATTCTAGAGATAGATCCCTTTTTGAGTGGGTTGTTCAACAATACAGTGTTCATAGGACATATTTCAGGTTGATTGGGAAAAGAGGGAAATGTCGTTTTAGTAAAGTTGCGTATTTGCAAGTATTTAAAAAAGTCTTTGTTTTCAATATTACATTTTTGTATTAACTGTTCAAATGTTGGAAATATTTTGTCAATGAAGAGGTCCATAATTGTATGCACTCCTTTAAGGTCCCAATGTTGAAATGTTTGACCTGCAAATAGCTTATGCGCTTGATTATCCAGTTATCGGTGTAAGGACTGAACATTGATTCCACTGAAAATGTCTTCTGATTTGAGACCAAATTTTAAGTGAGTGAGATACAAGAGGATTCCGAGTCTTAAATTTGGAAAGATCAGAGGAATAATGCATCAATGATCTCGGTGTATTAGGAGAAAAGGCTTGATTTTCCATCTGTTCCCAATCGGGTTTAAGAGATCCATTCCAGAATGACATACATCGAATGTTACAGGCCCAATAATAGAGCCGGAAGCTGGGCAATCCCATTCCTCCTATGTGTTTGGGTCTTTGTAAAAATGATTTTTTAATTCTTGGCGTCTTTTTATTCCAAATAAAGGACGCAATTAAAGAATCTATTTTGGTAAAAAAAATCTTATTAATCAAAATCGGAACACACTGAAATAAAAATAAATATTTCTGTAAAACATTCATTCTGATAATATTAATTCTACCAGCGAGAGAGATCGGGAGACCAGACCACCTCTCGACCTGTTGCTCTGTTTGTTTATGTAGGGTCACAAAGTTTTTGCTGAAGAGGCCAGATATTTCCTGCATGATATTTATTCCAAGATATTTAAAACAGTCTGAAACAGCGAAGGGAAAAGGGGTGAGTGCGTGTACTTGATCTTTTGCTTTAGAGCTGATGGGAAATAATATGCTTTTTGACAGATTGATTTTATATCCCGATACTCTACCGAAGTCCGATAGCAAGGTCATAATTTTTGGTAGAGGAAGAAATGGATCTGAAATATATAGAAGTAAATCGTCCGCATATAAGGACACTTTATGCTCCTTATCTCCTCTTACAATCCCCTTATAATCCCCTGAAGAGCGTAGCAAAATAGCAAGAGGTTCTATGGCCAGTGCGAACAACAATGGAGATAAAGGGCAGCCTTGTCGTGTTGAACGGTGAAGAGGAAAAGAGCAAGAGTCCATATTATTCGTGTGAACACATGCTTTAGGCTGAGCGTAAAGCAACTGAATTAAAGAAATGTAGTAGGGACCAAATCCAAACCTTGACAGGGCCGAGAAGAGAAAATCCCATTCAACCCTGTCGAAGGCCTTCTCGGCGTCTAGCGAGACCAATATTTCGGATACCTCTTTATTTGGATTCTGAGTGTAGATAATGTTGAACAGTCGCCTGATGTTAAAAAACAACTGCCTGTCTTTAACAAATCCAGTTTGGTCTGGTGACACAACAGTTGGAAGAACCCTTTCCAAACGTATGGCTAAGATCTTTGCCAAAATGTTGTTATCTACATTCAAAAGACTTATGGGTCTGTATGAACCTGGTTCTAGAGGGTCTTTGCCAGATTTATGGATTAGAGAAATGCATGCATCGTATAATGTTGGAGGTAAAGAACCTATAGTCAGTGCTTCATTATAAACACTTAAAAGTAATGTTGAGATTTGATCTATAAAGGCCTTATAAAATTCACCACTGTATCCATCAGGGCCAGGGTACTTAGAGTTTTGCATACACAGTATTGCTTGTTTTATTTCAAAGTTTGAAATAGGTTGTTCCAACAATTTTTTGTTTTCTAGATTTATGGTGGGTATCTGAAGGTTATCAAAAAATTGTTCTATTAAGTTTGGTTCATTTTTGGATTCTGAAGAGTACAACTTAGAATACAAATTCTTGAACGTGTCATTTATTAATTTGGGATCGGTTGTTGTCTGACCAGAGTCTGTACGTATCTCCGTAATTAACCTTGACGCTGCTTCTTCTTTAATTTGTCGGGATAATAGTTTACCCGTTTTTTCCCCATATTCATAATTTTTGTGTCTCAACTGCGTCAAGAATTTTGTAGTTTCTGCTGTGTACAGTAAAGTTCAGTCTGCAAGGACTGCTTTCTTTTATAAAGGTCTGGTGTGGGTGAATTAGCATAAACTCTGTCAATTGCTTTAAGTTCTTGGGTCATTTTTAACTCTTTTTTCCCTTCGCCGTTTATTTTTCAAGCTATTCAAGCAAATAATCTGGCCCTTCATGTATGCTTTAAATGTTTCCCACAAGGTGGATCTTTTGATCTCTGGATCATCATTTGTATGCAAGAATATCTCAATTTGTTTTTGCAGGTCTACTATCACTTTATCATCCGATAAAAGAGCATTGTTAAACCGCCATTTTCTGGTTGTCAGGTCATGCCCCATCTCTATGTGGAATGATACTGGACTATGATCAGATAACATAATTGCTTCATAATCACAATGTTTGGTGTTCGTAAAGTATGCATAATCAATTAAGAAGAAATCTATTCTAGAAAACGAATGATGAACCGGAGAGAAATAAGAATATTTCCTTGTATTGGGAGATAAAACCCTAAATGGATCAAATAATTTATAGGTATTCATGAGCGTATGAATGGCTTTAGCAGACTTTGATACGTTGGATGGTTTTTGTGATGACCTATCCATCATTGGGTCTAACACCAGATTAAAGTCCCCTCCAATAATCAATTTATGAGAGTCCATATTAGGTAATGCCGTAAAGAAAGAGGTAATAAAAGCTTCATCAACAACATTGGGGGCATATACACTGGTTAGAGTAATTGGTTTATCGTACAATTGTCCTGTAACAATAACATAACGTCCTCGAGGATCAGATATTGTTTTTGATACCAAGAAGGGAATTGTCTTTCTAATAATTATAGCCGCGCCTCTGTTTTTCACTGGGAAATTAGAATGAAATACCTGTCCAATCCAAGTAGCTCGTAACCGTTTATGATCCTGATCTCTCAAGTGAGTTTCTTGTAAAAACCCGATATCCATTTAAAAATTTTTAAGTGGATCAATACATTTCCTCGTTTAATAGGTTCATTGAGTCCTCAGGTTCATTGATTCCAGGAAATAATTTTGACGTTTTTGTGACTAGCCAAGTCAAAAATATCGTTTTAGCCATAACTGTTTAGTTGGAAAAATAAACAAATTACTTGGTTTCGTTTTTTGGGCAATCTCCAATAAAAATCTAAGTTATATTCAATTGTAGTGCAAATAAATCCAACTCTTCTTGAGTATAGATCCCCTGAGAATGAAACGTTATCGTTACCATGGTGGCGCTATAGTGCTTCAGTAGTCGACATGAAACTTGGTGACAATAATCAGGAGACCGTTCCCAATCAGTGTGCCAAATTTCAAAACTTTTCACCAATCAGTTCTATGAGCTGCCATAGACTCCTAGTCCTATGTATAATAATAATAAAACTAACAAAAACAGTAGGTGCCACAGCAGCTTCGCTGCTTGGCCCCTAATAATAATAATAATAAAACTAACAAAAACAATAGGTGCCCTAGCAGCTTCGCTGCTGCTTGGCCCCTAATAATAATAATAATAAAACTAACAAAAACAATAGGTGCCCTAGCAGCTTCGCTGCTTGGCCCCTAATAATAATAATACAAAAAGTAACGAAAACAATAGGTGCCTAACCTGAAGTGCCTGAAGTCTGTTTTTCTGGAACACGTTCACATAATAGGAGCATGTAGTTATAAGAACACATGTTACAAAACATACACATGTAGTATATCCTACATGTTAGTGCCCTCATCATGGACAACTGAAGAGACTGGACATACTGTTGCTGAGTGAGCCAGATGTAGAACCTGGATTTCCAGCTTCACCCTCAGGGAACATGGGATGACCTGTACATTGATGGTGCTGGTGGGATGTGTGGGTGGGTGTGTTAAGGGTGCTGGTGGGATGTGTGGGTGGGTCATGGATGGTGGTGGGTTGGGTGGCTGGGTCATGGGCCAGGTACTGGGGGGCATCATTGGAGCTGTAGGAATCCAGTGGGGGGCAGATGGGCGCAGTTGTTGTGCAGGAAACGAAGCTGTCATAAAAGTCCCCATTAGTTGTAAAAACACTTGAGTGGTGGCTTGCTGCTGTTCTTGCATTGCCTTGAACCGACGGTCTTCAGCTTACTGTTGCATTTTCATGAGATTTTCCAAATCAGAATCAGAATGGGATTTATTCGCCATGAAAGTTTGCACAGACAAGGAATTTGCTTTGGCAGGAAGGTGCATACAATAAACATATAGGAACCTAAAATGTAAATATGTGGACTATCTATACTAAGGGTACATAAACTAGCAGTACTAAGTGGAACTAGAGAGGGTACCATTTCTGGGGAAATTGTAGGGTGTGCTTGCTTGCGTCGGTTGTAAGTTTTTCCCTTCTAGTGATATTTTCAAGCATTTAGCCTACTCATATTGCATATTTCATTAAGAACACCCTTTGAAACAGCTGCAAACCCCCTTTGAAACAAGCTACTGTAACAACGTTGTCACTGGCAGTATGGAATCGCGATTCAAACAGTACCGTCTGCTAACTGAAAATATGCCCCCCAAAACGTAAATAAGTTTGACATTAATGTAGGGGGAAATGGCTAATTCAAAATAAGTTTGCTAGAGGCAAGCTAGCTGCTGTTGCTCCACATTTCACTGATTGTTTGAAAGCGCCGGAAATGAGAACGTTTCTTTTGACATAAAGTTTAGCTGTGGCATTGAAGACAGTACTACTGTACACACTGCCAGTGGGTGAGCCTAGTCTGACTGAGGCAAAGTCAAAACAAGCCGCGGTCTCACTCAAATTCCAAGTTTTACACAAATCACAAAACTATGCTGACCCGCTGGCTGTCTTCGCAATCGCCGTATCTTTAAAACACTGCCCTCCTTCTGATTTTTGATGTAGAATTGACCCTGGTACGAAATTAAGAAAATACTCATCAGACGCAGATCGACAACAGCTGCCGCAATCGTCCATGGAGGCTGACGGGGCTCTCACGTAGCAAACAAATCAAAGTTTTTACAGCAACCTACATTAAAATCTCACCACCTGTCTATCTTCACAATAGTCATATCGTCATAACATTTCCCTCTATCAGTTTTTTCGTGTAAAATTGAACTATAAAATTACGAAAATACTACTATGACGCTTTCTAGCATGGCTGCCGCCTAAAAGACTCGGCGGTCTCACGGGCGACCCGCAAAATTACAAAGACTTCCACGACCTTAATCAAAAAACCGAGATGGCAGTTACACTCGAAATCGCTTTCTCAACAAAGTCCAATGGTTGGGAATTTTTGGATGTGGTATTTTTCACTCATAATCTAAGCTCCAACTTGCGTGCTAGAACGTCTCTATCACGTTGTATCCATGTGTCGTTGCTAACGTGTGCTGACGTAGTGACGTATGCTAGCACTGAGTACCCTTCGTTGACAGAAGACACTTTTTGCTACAAAAACGTTGTAACCTCCTAAACTGTGCAACGGAACGTAAATAAAAACACAAGCAACTCAATCGCTAGCAAGACGAAACTTTTGACACCTACGTTGTCTATGTAATCCAAATATTGACTGATGCTTTGGGGTGGGAAAATAAATAAATAATAATATATATGTGAGAGAACAAAGGTTGTGCCCTTGCCGAAGGCAAAGCACACCCAATTATAGCCTAATATAATTAGTTATAATATCGTGTTATGGCGTCATTATAGATGGTTGACATTTGGACATTATGGAGCAAAGACAAAGATTAATAAATAATTTTTGTGTATAATAATTGTGGTCTGATAACCACAATATTGTTATGGTCGTTATATTGTTAGAACTTTGTCAGTTAACACCACAACGATGGCATTAACAATAAGCTAGTAATAGTAAGCAACACTCATCATCATAATAGTAACATAGGTAGCCTATAGGCTTAATTAAGCTTGCTTTGCCGAGCTAGAACAACGACGGAGCCAGATATTCAAGTTTGCAGTTTCTTTAATCCGACACAATACTTAAGCCTTCAAACTAAAAACACAAAGCAAAAAGAACAACGTATAGGCCCTGCACATATAATACTACAATACTAATAGTATTGATTTTCGTAAAGTTCACATGTGCTTCTTGATCGGACTTGTAACACATTCTGACAGTTTTCTGCAATGCCTTAGCTCCAGCTCACAAGCTCGCGACTGGTTGTCGCAAAGTATGACGTGTACAGCTAGTTGCAAGCGTGCACGAGTCTCGGAGCTAGGAAAAAAGCGACCCACTGTTTAACGCTAGACAGGAAGATCCGGAACTGGAAAGATGGCGCCGTCTGGTTTCGCGCTCCCGCTTGCCTCACTGCGCCACTGAGCACTTTTCATAGAATTAATTAATGGTGACGCCATCTTGGAAGACAAAAGAAGCTGCCTCTAGTAATATAACTCTATGAGTATAAGCCACCTTAATGGAACAGAACTCTCGCTGAAGTAAGCGAGACTTGTCGAAATAAGTCTCGCTTTTCCTTAATCGACGTTGATGGAACACCCCCCAGGAGAAAAATGCTGTGTGTTGGTGCGACATGATGTTTGCG
Organism: Thaleichthys pacificus; assembly: GCA_023658055.1. Classification (NCBI taxonomy): domain Eukaryota; kingdom Metazoa; phylum Chordata; class Actinopteri; order Osmeriformes; family Osmeridae; genus Thaleichthys; species Thaleichthys pacificus. The sequence goes on along the minus strand of CM042863.1, from coordinate 1,500,507 downwards.
ATTGCGTTTGACTTTGTTAGGCAGCCATGATCAAAGTTTTAACAAGTTAGTGTGTCTGTTAAGCAAATGTGAAACGTCACAGAGAAAATGGCCAATGATAAAACAGCCCATTTTGCAATTAAAAGGATACATTTTTCAAAAGAAAATTGACTACTAAATGTAAAAGTATCTCAAACTAATCCTCAATATTTTTCAAAAATATCTGTAATCCTATTAAAAAAATTTTGACAGTAAAGTAACGGATTACAGTTACAATTATTTTGTAATCAGATTACAGTAATCCGATTACTTGTAATCCGTTACTCCCCAACCCTGGTGGCATTTGCATTTGGAAGCTATTGCTGTGAACTCAACATGCAGTCGGGGGAGCTCCCAATGCAAGTGAAACAGAACATCATTAGGCTACAACAACAAAAAACTGAGAGATAGCAGGAACATTATTGTTGGCCAATTCAAATGTTTGGTCAATTCTGAGAAAATAACAACACACTGGTGACCTTAGCAACAAAAAAAAGCCTGGACATCCAAGGAAGACAACAGTGGTGGATCCTTTCCATTGTGAAGAAAAACCCCTTCACAACATCCAGCCAAGGAAGAACATTGTCCAGGAGCAGTGTTGCCACAGTTACTTTGAAAAAGTAACTTAGTTACGTTACAAGTTACTTGATTTTAAAAGTAATTAGTTACTTTACAAGTTACTTGATTTTAAAAGTAACTAAGTTAGATTACAAGTTACTTTATTAGTTACATTCAGCAGCTGCTGACACCCCCGCCGCCTCAACATAAAAATAGGTGCGTTCGACTTCATGCAGCGCCGGCGTCGCCTGCAGCCGCCTGCAGCCCGGCTGACCTGAGGCAGCCAATGGCATTGTCAACTTCAAGGCAGCCGGCTGCAGCCGATGCTGCATGAAGTCGAACACACCTAATTGACAACCGGCTCTATAAGTTTGACTGTGCAGTGCTGCGACTCCAAATGTTTCTTCAAATTTGACGTCGTGTTTTTGTAGCTTGATAGCACTTATTTGTAGCTTGATACCACCAGCACAGAGTGTACAACGAGCCTTGATATTTCCATCTTTAGCTGACAAATACTCAAAATAGTGATTGTATTTCCAACTCGAAAATGCGCATTTCTCTCTCTCCTGCTACATTGTTGTTTGTGTCGCTGAGTGGTAGGTCTATGTATATACACGTGACGTGACCCTCGTGCTGAAAACGTGACTTAATTGTCGCATAGGCTTAACTCCCAGAGACGCAAGAAGAAATCAAATATATATTTTACTATTAATGACAAAATAGTAACGCACAGTGACTTGGACAAGTAACTTTAATCTGATTACTGGTTTGGAAATAGTAACGCGTTAGATTACTCGTTACTGAAAAAAGTGGTCAGATTAGAGTAACGCGTTACCGGCATCACTGTCCAGGAGGCAGGCATATCATTATCCAAGTCTACCACAAAGAGAAGACTTCACAAGAGCAGATACAGAGGGTTAACCTTTAACGCGCCACACACCGGTGAGTAAATCCAAGAGAAGTTTATTAGAACAGGTAGCAAACAAGGCAACAGAGGGTAATCCAAGAGAATAGTCAAAAATACAGGCAAGGGTCAAAATCAAATAAAATCGATATAGATATGAAAGAGTAACGCTCAGTCTGTAGGCTAACTTAGAGAAATTAGTGATATATATACTAACACATGTGGAGGTGAACAGTAATCAACCAAATGCCACAGTCAATAATCCGGAGAGCCAGAGCGCTGCCGTCTATCTGGCTGCTGACCATGAGGGGGCGTGACACCACCACAAGGTGCAAACCATTCATAAATCTCAAGAATAGAAAGGCCAGACTTGCCAAAAAACATACATAAAAGACAGCCCAGTACTGAAACAGCATTCTTTGGATAGATGGGACTAATATCTCCATGTACCAGAATTATGGGAATAAAAAAATATGCAGGAGGCTTGGAACGATTCATGATCCGAAGCATACCACATCTAGGCCCCGTCACACCATAACGTTCTGGTCGACGTTCTATGACGTTAGAGGAAACGTTGGTAATCGTCCATGGTCGCTGGTATAGCGCCAGAAGAGTGTTGTGTGGACGCTGGTGACGCTGGTAATCGTCGGTGATCGGCGGAGAACGCTGGTCCTAAAAAAAGGTTTTGAACATGCACAAAAGTTCTCCTGGCGACCAGCGTTCTTCAACGTTTAATTTTAAACGCTGGATAACGCTGGATAACGCTTGGCTATCGTTTCACTAACTTTGCACACGTTAATCAGTCGTTACCCTAGCGTTACTTGGTTGTTATTCATCATTTGCTTTGAAGCGAACAACTCACTCGCTAGTAGCAGAAGCCCCCCTCGCACCTTTATGTCGTCTAGGCGGCATGATGTTTACTGTTCAGGACAACTGAAACTTTGATTTTCCAGTGTTTTATACCCGTTTGGTCATAAAACCCACACGCCAGCAAAACGCTACTCTGTCGTTATTCACATGTAAGTCACACGCTCAACACGCTCGTCTAATGTTGACTAATAGTTTGTCGCGCGTAGCAAAACGCTACTTGTGTCTTACTTGGTCGCTGTTAGACGCTCCTCATGCGTAAGTCCCTCGCTAGTTATGCGTCAGTCCCACCCTAGTCATGCGTTAGTCACACGCCAGATGTGTCCACCTCGCCCTAGAACGCTTGAAATTGAACTGATTAGAACGTTCAGAGAACTTTGACCAGAACGTTATGGTGTGACGGGGCCTTCTGTGAAACACGGTGGAGGCAGTGTCATGGCATGGGCATGCATGGCTTCCAATGGCACTGGGACACTAGTGTTTATTGATGATGTGACAGAAGACAGAAAGCAGCCAAATGAATTCTAGAGTGTATAGGGATATACTGTCTGGACAGATTCAGCCAAATTCAACAAAGTTGATTAGATGGCGCTTCACTTTACAGATGGACAATGACCCAAACCATACTTTGAAAGTAGCGGAATATTCTGCAATGGTCAATTACCTGATGTCAACCCAATCACGCATGCATTTCACTTGCTGAAGACAAAACATAAGGCAGAAAGACCCACAAACAAACAACAACTGAAGACAGCTGCAGTTGGATTCATGGGATCCATGGGTTCCAGACTTAAAGCAGTCATTGCCTGCAAAGGATTCTCGACAAAGTATATATTTTTTATGATGAAAATGGTGTCACTGCCCAAATATTTATGACCTAATTAATCCCTCTGCAAGATTGTCCAAAATGCAGCCACCCGCATAATAATTAAGTTCCTGAGGTGCTCACACACAACTACCCAGCTGCGATGAATTCCCTGATGGCACAAATACCTGTCCCTTACCTAAGCTGCAGCCAACAGGACGGGTCCCTCATACCTCCAGGACGTCATCCAACTGGACATCCTGACTTGGGTGCTTCGCTCAGGGATATCAGGTTGTCTGAAGACCCCTGTAGCACAGTCAACAGACAAAGCACGGTACCATCACACCTTCTCCTACCCCCGACAAGGAAAGGGTCTTCCCCCTTTGTCCTTATCTCCCAGAGGAGAAGCTTCAAAGCTTCTGGCCCAGCATGGGGTCAGAAACAGAGGCCACATGGCCTCAGTATCAGACAAATGATTTATAAGGAATAACTTTCTTATGTGGATTAACAAACATATTCTCAAGGACTAAATGGCTCATGGACATTATTTCAATGACAGTAGTTGATGTGTTATAATGTGTGCTTTTCTAATTTACTTAGAACGTTGTTTAATTGAGGTTTGATTATAACTTCCCTTCAGGTATAATTAAGTCAGCCAATCTTGATATCAAAATGATTATACCATACTAACAAAACCATTTATGAATGTTGTATTGTTATATTCTGAAGTTTAAGCAGTTGAAATAACGGAACTCAAAGCTAAGAGCCACTTCACACCTGGGCAGATCTCAAGACGACGCCCAGGTGGGGATTAACTGACCAATGAAAGAGGTCACCTTCACGGGGACCCCCCCTGTTCTTTGGGGTATAAAACCCCCAAACGTACAATCGGGGTGATTGTACGTTTGGGGGTTTTATACCTTGTTCGTAGGATTAAACTGAGGTGAACGCGTCACTCTCTAACCTCTTCCCCTCAACCTGCACACTCACTGGACCACCAGGAACTTTAACGAAAGATTCTTTTGCTCCGACGAACGGAACTTTGACTCTTCTTCTTCAAACTGACAACAGTAACTGCGATTTTGCTACATTTCTTACTTGTGAACATTGGCATATTGTGATTTAATTTGTTACGTTTGATTTTAGTTTGCAAATGATTTAACCTAACTTTCGTTAGGATTAGTTAACATACTCTCCCATTGTTCTCCAGAAGCCTATCTCTCTCTCTCTCTCTCCCTTCCCCCTACCCACGCGCTCTCAACCTACCATCTTGTACCAACCCTCATCATAGTTAGGACCTACTGTATACAGTTCAACTCGACTCCCTCTGCACTAACCTATAACTTCTCTGGTATTTGTTCATTATAATTACATTTCCTTAAATAAATCATTGTTTACATTTACATTTAGTCATTTAGCAGACGCTCTTATCCAGAGCGACTTACAGTAAGTACAGGGACATTCCCCCCGAGGCAAGTAGGGTGAAGTGCCTTGCCCAAGGACACAACGTCATCTGGCACGGCCGGGAATCGAACTGGCAACCTTCTGATTACTAGCCCGCTTCCCTAACCGCTCAGCCATCTGACTCCCTGACTTGTTTATAATACTTGCGTTATCCCTCACGTTATCTGATCTGCTCTACTTTCATAGAATTCACTACTTAAGATTAGACTGATTATTATGAAGGCTATTATTCAATAAGGTTAAACAAGGTTTCCTCTGTCCCTTTAACAAATAAGAGGTGGTGCCCCCAAGAACTAGATACTTTATTATAAATTAAGTATTGCTAATCTTAAACGAGCAAACCCCGCTACACCCCTGTGCAGAGGATGAAGTCTCCTCACACTCCCACCATGCAGTGCTTCTCCTTCCATGGTCCACAGACGTGTAATGATCTCCCTGTTCAACTAGCCAGCTCTCTGTCCCTACGGTCCTTCCACCGTGGTCCCAAGATGCTCCTCTTCAAACTTCAACTCAACAAACTTCGGTTTTACTTGGCCTATGAGCACCAAAAGCAGCACAATCTACCGGCGAATCAGCAAACAGAGGGAGTGGCTGAGAACGATGAAGGCGGCGGAGAAAGATGCGAGCGAAGCCATTCGGTCCGTTGTGGCAACACTGCCGAATATCTATAAACTACAGCCGGAGCAAGAACAAGTTTTGCTGAGTTTTGTTGGTGGCCATGATGTTGTGGCCCTCCTCCCCACGGGGTTCGGGAACAATTTTCCAGCTACGGCAGCTAGCTCTGTTACAGTAGTGGTGAAGGAATTGGCTAAGGCGAATGCTAGCGATTGGTTATGGCAGAGAGTGGCTCTGGGCAGATCCAATAGTTTTAAACTTCAACAGAGTACCCGCCTACAAGGAAGTCAACGCTTGTCAATGGAGCGAGGCCAGACTCTCTGTACAAATGAAATGTACGAGAGTCTGGTTAGGACCAGGCTAGTGGTTCCCCACTTGGGGTCGGAATTGAAATGGGTGTCGCCAATTATTTTGTTGTTGAATTGTATCAATACAAATAATATGAATAATTATTAAAAAACCACACGCTTTAAAACGACGAAACACATCCTACATTTTAATAAAAATCGAGGATGTGGTTAACTAAGCTCAGCATGTCGATTAACGTGATCACACGTGATCACAGATTGTCCATTAAACCTTCATGTCCACCATTTTATTTCATTCATGCCTATTTTATAAACCAGAGGATTTGGGATTTTGAGAAAGACCTGATTTTATCAAATTATTTTGAAATAACTTATGTGACTCTTGTGACTGACTGTCTTATGCATTTTCATGGTTTGTCCCTCTTTCAGAAAGCACGGTTGGCCAGAATACGGATATTGAAGACGGGAAGCTCCGATGCTTTCCTCCATAGCAAACGTAATGGCCTTTTCAGCGAGACCCTTGAGCTCACGGTAAGATGCCCCAACCTTTTGAGCTGAAAGTATATTTCATGCTAAACTAAAATCAAGCTGTGGGAAGTTGAGTACCGGGATCTTTTAAACTTTTTACACCTGGATAAAAAAAATTGAAACTGGATTGAGCCTTGCGCCTCATTTCTTAGCCACTAATGCTGATAATATCATGCAGGGTTATTTCAGTTGCAAGGCTTCCTCTCCTCACCCTCTATTTCTCTGTCTGTCTTTGCTACTCTGCCTCCATCTGATAGGAAGTTCTCAATGGTAATCAGGGAACAACTGAGCACTATTAACTAAATACTGTTTTCAAAGGAGACTCCATTGCATATTCTACTCTAAATTAAATCTTAATATTATATATTATATCATTTGTTTCTAAGATGTCGTACTTAAACTTTCATTGCCAAAACAAATTAAACTAGAGAGGGTACAATTTCTGGGGAAATTGTGGGGTGTGCTTGCGTCGGTTGCAGATGGGTCCGATTTTTTACTTCAATTTTACAACTGATATTTCTTTATATTGTATATAAAAATGCATACTTATTATTCATGAATATTGCATAGATTTAAAAGAACACTTGTTGCTGCTCATTGACACTTCAAAAACCTAAGAGTGAAGTGTAGAATGAAACGGTTCTCTTCTCATTTACTCTGCAAGCAGTGTTGTCAAGTCCGTGGTTTTCCCGCGGAATTGGGCTACTTTTGAAGTGTTGCCGCGGGTTGAATTTTTGTCCGCTGGTTCGGGTAGACCTATTTTGCATGCAAATTACATGAATATCTTTAAATAAAAATCCATACTTTAAATGAAATAATTTATTTATACCCAAATCCTACCAAACTGACTCCAGATCAGCACATACACACACGCACTGTGCGTGTGCACACGTGCCTAATGCTCTCAGTCTCCTGAGAAAACCTCCTGAAAACTGCTTTTAATGCTGGCATACTAAACATTTGGTGTTACTTTGTAGATATTACAATACATTTGGCAATGATAGCAATGCTGTTGGACTTTAAAAGCATATTTTGAGTTCTGATATTGGGCTGGTTTTGGGCTCGTTTTGATTGGCCATTGGGCTGGTTTTGTCACACAGACCTGGCAACCCTGCCTGCAAGAGGGAATGGTGAAAGGCTATAGCTGCCTCACATAGTTGAATCAAAACGAAGAAATTGGGGAATCCTGTGTAAAGAAAAGTCCTAACCTCTATGACTTAAAAATCCCTTAAGTTTTTCCCTTCTAGTGATATTTTCAAGCATTTAGCCTACTCATATTGCATTCATTTGAAACACGCATATTCTAACAACGTTAACCAGCAGTAGTCTCAGATGGAGTTGCGATTCAAACAGTACCATCTGCTAACTGAAAATATGCCCACCAAAACGTAAATAAGCTTGAAGCTCATTCAAATAAAGTTTACTGGAAGCGATCATTGTCAATAACAACGCAAAATGCGACCATTTGGTCGCAGTCTAGAGCCCTGCGTGGAGAAGCCAGCTGTGCTCCGTTTTGCTTCTATATTCAGACCTGGCCCCGGTAAACTGTAGCCTACTAGCTAGCTAACTACTAGACTAGTGCTGTGGGGGAATCGCAGGAGCTAACCAGTCAAAGGGCGTACAAAAATACAGGGTGTTGATATCACAGCCTGGAAACATAACTAGCTACATGTTTGGCACCAACATTGTGTATGTAGTGCAATTTAGTCCCTGTCACCACACAACTGCTTGTTTACGAGCACTGTGTACTATAGGGATTGCTGAAGAACACATACAGTACACACAGACACTAACATAGACTGACAAACACTTTCACAGCACACACACATTAAGAACATAGTGACACAGCTACAGCACTGTAACCATGTGGGTTTGGTCCACTGAACATTGTAATATAATTTAAGGCTGTATGTAAAATGTATTTGGGTTAGTATGATTTGATTTTAAGGCTTCTGTGTTCATTGATAAGTAACATCCTGTGACAAACTTGCAGGTTGTAGGAAAAGAGAAGCAGTTAAGGATGTTGGATCAGATGGCTAATCTGAGGGTGCTGACTACCGCGCAGAGCAGTTGACCCTCAGGGATGGGCCTTTTCTAAGGTTTTGTGATTGAGGATGTTTGGCCTTAAGGAAGAGTAGTTTTGATTTAAGGAGGAAGCTTGGAGTCACAAGTCTGGGGGGATCGATAGATTCAACAAGTGATTATGTGTTTTAGGAATGTGCTGATGCAGAGCAAGAGGCATTGTAGTAGTGTTGGTGTCTACTGGATTCTCCGGTTCCACTCTAGAATGCTAGATGGAGCTGTATGTTATTGTCTAGGATATTTCAGGGGCCATCACCTGAGGAGTGCTGGTGTCGACTGGATTCTCCGGTTCCACTCTAGAATGCTAGATGGAATTGTATGGAATTGTCTTTGTGTTATGTTGGATGGAGCAGTATGCAAATCAGAACTTTTGAGACGCTGCTTGGGTGTGCGCTACTTCTGATCCCATCTGATTCATAGTCAGGTGGTATTGTGTTATTGTCTGACTTTTGTTTGTCGAAGATGTGTCATGTTGGTGCAGGGGCGCCTTATAGGGGGGAAAAGTTAGGATGAATCTAAGGGCCCCTGACTGACAAGGGCCCCAAAAAATTGGTAAAAACTAATATGAAATTACATTTTATTAAATATCATATATACCATCATCATTGAGTATATATATATTTCAAATATAATAATACAATTAATGATCTCTTTGTTTTTACTTATGTTTGGCAATAAAAGTTAAATATCCCCATTGACCAAAAAGTAAACATCCATATTGACCCACCACCCCCCTGTATCGGCATGAAATGGTTTGTTCCTGCCTTAGCGCACTTCTCACTGACGATGATTAGGTGCAGTCAGTAGACGTGCTAGTCGCCAGAAATAGTGATCACAATGTCGCCTAGTATATATAAATCAGGTTTTCAAAAAGGTTCAGAGAAAAAATAGAGAGAGGAAAGACAAAGGAGAGGTTTTCAATCTGTAACTCAGTTTTTCATCAAGAAAGGTGGGTAGCCAGTAGTCTGTGGTATTAACCTGTTGGCTTGTCCATACTAATGAAATAAGTTAGCTAGCTACAGACTAGTGTTAGCCTACATTTCATGAACATTTAATCAGTACAGGTGAACATTTAGCAAGATATTCATATTAAATCATTGTCCCGACTCCCTGCCCCTTTTAGCAGACTTAACAACAGATGAGTCAGCAGCACCCCAGTCTCCCCATAACTGTACACCTCCGCCCTGTCCCAGTGAAGACGGTGAGCAACATTGTGTTAATGACATACCAGTTAGCATCATTCCAGGGAGTCTGTGGGGATTTCTCTGTCTCTCTTACCATAACAAAAAATAAAAATATTTATTAATGACAGAAATTCAAACTAATTATGTTCTCACGTAATGATCATTATGAAATAATAAAAAATTACTACTGTCTACTGGATGATGGACAGTTGGAAACAGTGAGTATCTTACCTCAGCCTGCATGTAAGTTACAGACAATATTAAAATAATCCAGTTTGATGCGTTCATTTAGATTGAATTATGGCCGTTAAACGGCATCTATAGATACAGACTTTATTATTCCCACCATGAAGGGGAATTTATTTGAGAAGCTTGCACACACACACACCAAAAAATCTATTGGATCTAATGTATGGATCTAATATATGTAATCAAGTGGTGGTGATACAGAACTGTAGGTAATTTGGGTCAATGTTCTGTAGTATTAGTGTCATTTATTGGTTTATGGCATATTTTTATATATACTGTAAATATCACAGTATATATGTATATATCACATGCATTGTGTACATCCAACAGAGCCAGGGCCCTCTCAGGTAGAGCTAGAAGGAGGAAGAAGTGTGGAAGCACAGGAAGGGAAATAAAGTTACAGTGATGATGAGAAAGAGCGATGCATGGTGAAAGAAGACAGAAGTCATAAAAAGGATGTTGACCCAGGTTTGTGGCCAGCAGGTTTGACTGACAGGGACAGTGAGGCTTTTGTGAGGGCACTGGCCAGCAGAGATGATAATGATGATGTACACATGCAGACTTGCATGTACATATTACCAGCAATAAATATTGTACTAGTACTAGTATTGAACTACAAGAAGCAAGACAGTTGCACACCTTTAATTAGAGTTATGTAAAGCTTTTGATGGGACAGTTAAGTCCTAGATTTGTGGTGACAACAGCTGCGCAGAGGGGGCCCAATTAGATTTTTTTGTCATGGGGCCCAAAATTCCTGTCGGCGCCCCTGTGTTGGTGTAATGGTTGTGTTACTGCAGTTCAATAAACAGGACTTTATAAATCACACAATTCAGTTTAACGATTGAGTCTCCCTAAAAATGTCCATTACAACATCATCTTTAAAATAAAATATATATATATTTAAAAAAAAGATTTGTGCACTGGCGGTGTTGCAGTTGTGGTGGTCATTTGTTGTTCCTATCTTTAGAGACTTCAAGTTCAAGGCTTTTCACAAACCTTAACTTACCATCAACGTCATTGTAGTTTTTAATACACAATTGGTCCAGGGTCCTACACACAGGAGCATCCTAGAAGTCAAGTTATTTCCTATTTACAGTGAAACTACCAAAGATGGGAAAATATACCAGGCTGAATATATTATGTTTGTGAATTGGACTGTGTCCTGTTCCAGTACAGTATAAACAGATATACTACCTCCATCCCTCAATCCTTGGTGGTCAGACCTTTCTGACTGTATGAATCACAGCTCCAGCCTGTGATTGACAGGCCTGTATTGTGGTAAGCAGACCCAGCTCAGTACTAAAATGCAAAAAAACTGTCTTTTGTGTCCTTTTTTCCCACCTTTAAACGGAAGCAAATTCCTTACAAGATGAACATATCAGATCAGGTACTGAGCCAGCTAATGGCCGCACACCTTCTACACTGCTGCATTTGATGTCTGTGCTTCCAGGATTACAGTAGCGCCATTGTACTCAAGGAATATGTGTGGGTGTGTGCACTTGTATGTTTCTGTTTCAGAGTTCCATTGAAGCTGACCAGCAGCTTAGCAAGTCTAGATCTCTTTTAGAGAGCCAACACCACCACCTACTGCACTGTCTGGAGAAAACCACTGTGAGTACACGCACAAACACGCACACACACAAATTTCAATATATTGTTAATTAATTTAATAATGATGTGTTTACAATTGATATCACATTACTACAGAAATTGAGGTAAATAATTAATTACTGAACAATTAATGTTCGTGTGTACATTTGACATAGCTATATTTGAACAAATTCAAATGCACAATAATACAGCACATATTTGATGAGATTTATGGTCATAAATGATTTTCATACACTTGGGCTTTAAGTACTTTCATGTGTATTGCACCTTGGTGTCTTGTAGACTGGGAATGTACTGTTCTGTCTGCTCATCTCTTCTGCACAGTCTGGGTAAAATATTGATTCTGACCCATCTTTCAGTAAGGAATTTTCCTAAGCCATATTTCAGTAAGGATAGAGCAGTGGGCATACAATAGTAGGATTCCTTATCTAGTGAGGCTGGCTCATGCTTTTTAGGAGGAGACCAAGAGGGGGTAAGACAGGTCTACCCTAAATGCAGATATGTTGTACCGTTCTGTCCCACCTCCCCACCACCATCGCCCTCTTTTCCTTCCTCAATCTGTCTTCTGTTCTAGAACCATGAGTTTGTGAATGAGCAGTGTTACCAACAAAGCTACCTAGAGGGGGCGCTGGAGAGCTACCCATCCAGAAGCCTCTCCCTCTCCAGCCAGGAGGGTGTTACAGGAACCTGCTGCTCCCGTTGCAACAAGAGCCATGCCCCTCTCGCCAATGCCAGCATACCAGCTGGTGTGCTCCTCCACCCCCGCACACAACCACACAGCCTCCAGGGGCTGAGCACCATTCACATTCAGCCACTCAGCACCAGGTAAGCGCCAAGCCCAGAGACAGTAGACTTTTTCAACCACTATTGATTCATTTAGATCATTCGATAGATTTTCAATCTACATTTATATTATTGTTTATCATTTTATGTCAAAAGAGAAAATGCTAATCAGGAAAGTCTGAACTAGCCCCTGAATAGTTAGAAAACATGGAAAGCATGACCAACTATTGTCATTAACATTATGGGCTCAAATGTAATAATAGTGTAATAAAGATATTCATTTAGGGGAGACTAATTTAAAACATAAGGGACCTGCCACCTTATGATCTGTAGTCAAGTGGCCTATCACTGAGCTGTACTCATGTACTGCTGCGATAAGGCCATATGTTCCCCATTCACAACTCTGGATTTTGATTGTCATGTGTGCATGTGATTGGTTATAATTGTGAAAAGGGGGCAGGACATTTGAATGTAGGTTAGAATTAAGAACGAATGGAGACAATTGTATAACTTTATTTCCCTCCTGCTCCTTGCCCTCCTACTCTTCCTATAGCCGCTCCAGTCTGAACATGCACGTGGATGAGCCAGCACGCCTTAATTGCCAGGGCGGCCATATCACAACAGCGATCATTAGCATCCCCACACCCCCAGCAACTACTCCTGACGGGGACGCCCACCTGCCCCCAGGTCCCACCCCACAGAACATTGTTCTGCACACAGTACAAGTGTCAGCACTGTGAGGGCAGGAGCACACACAGTAATCCAGACAGCAAAGATGAACTGATGAACAAACTAATTAGGATAGACAGAGGGAGGAAAACTTAGACGGATGACTGGATGGACTAACAGAAGGAAGGATGCTGTTTCAGCACAACCAAGGAGGAGACAGCCCTCTAGTGAAAATGTACTGTCATTACATGAACTCCAAATAGAAATGGAGAAAGCATTTTAGATATAAGTTCACGTGTGTGTGACTGTGTGTATGTGAGTGTGGAAAAAAGGGTGTTTTGAGCTTGCGTTGCGTTTAGGAGTGTAGGACAGAGTATGAATGAGAAGAGATGCACTATGCACAAAGCAGCTTTTTGTTTTTAAAGTTGAATCTCTTTGTGTTAAAGAACAGTATATGAAAAGGTATTAGAAAGAGATAATATTTGAATGAACACCATTTTTTTTCATCTTGGTTTAACTTTTGTTTTGTTATATTTCATCAGTCCACTTATATATCTTGGTTGAACAATATTTCACAATTCATCTTTTCTTTTCAGCCACAATATCAACCTATTCCCATAAATTATTCGGGGGGATTATTTATGGTAGGTGTGACTGTGGGTTCCATTGTATGCATGTAAGACAGACTGTGGTGTGTGTGTGACGGTAAAATGACGTATGTGCTGTTTAGCTATCCTTCTAGGTATGCAGTATGTGTGACTAGCTGCCACTCCAAAAGGCTTTTACACACATTTATGTCCAAAATTCACAGCTGGAAGCCTTTCACACAAAATGTGCCTGTTTCGTTTGAGTAAAAATTATTAATTCAAAATTCAGTTTTTCTTTAACTTTCTTGCACTTTTTGTCTTATAGAGCCCAACGGACCTTGGAAGTATTTATTTTTCTAAACCAAAATTACCAAAACGTTTTTTTACTCAAACTACATGAACCGAAAAAGCACAGGGCATTTGCTGAGAATTTCTGACATGGATATGTTCGGAGCCAGGGTTCCTTGTGAATATTGTTAATAGAAGTTTTTGAAATATTTGGCCATTATTCGGCAGAACCGACAGTTTCCTTTCTCTTTTCCCCTCTCTCCTTCTCGGTGTTGTCCTGCTGTATCCCTCCTGTGTAGACAATCTTTTTTTTGTGTGTGTTCTTTCCCCAGATTCAGTAGGCATTCTTCAGAATATGTTGGGTGTGTGCTGTGTACTTTATGTGGAAAATTGGTGTTTGTACTTTTTGTCCCCCTCCATTTTCAGTATGTTTTCAATCTTTACATGTAAATGATTTGGCTTTTTTTCTCTCTGGATAACTTGAAGCTCGTATCTCTTGTCATGTACAGTGGAGGACCCAAATTAGCTCTGACACCGATTACAGATGTTTCTTTGTCGTGTAATCCCTACATTCCCTGTTTATGTCCAATACCCCATCTCCCTGACTATTAGCAAACACTAACCCCTTAAAATATCCTCAAACTAACTTAGACCCAGAACTTCAAGCTTTGACATAAACCTTCTTATGACCTATTTTCAGCCACAGGATGCTAATTAATTCTGTGTTCTCATCATTGGTCTTTTGTCACTCACCTCTCTAGAAACAGAGTTGTCTACCTTTACACCATAAAGCTTGCAAAGGGGGTGATGTAGTGAAGGCATCATCTGAAAAAATGCTTCCACTTAACTCAACCTAAATCAGTATATGATCTGTAGTATGATGTACATCATCCCATGAAAGCAAATATTATACAAACAAAATGTGGATGACAATTCCTTGGCGTGTACAACAATATTACTAGTGAATTCGTATTGTAGTGGCAAAAGCCAATGTCAACATTAAAAGGAGGTATATGCATATGCACTCTTTTGAATCTTATATAATCATCAGCTTCCCTCTTAAGGTAGAGCTACAGAAGTGTTATTCCCAAGTTTTGCATCCGAACAATTTCTTGTTTTAATAAGGCTGAGGTTGGATGCTGCACCAAAAGAGGTTGTGCTGCGCATCCTCAAGTGTCAAATCATTGTTTTTATTGTCAAATGACGAAAACAGTGTTTCCTTATCTCCTATACTTTTTTCATGAACTCTGTTTCTCTCTTCTCTTTTTAACTATTAACCCTCTTTTATTAACTGTTGTTGTTGAGATTACTGCTGTTTGTACTGTCAGGTGTTGAATATTATTTATGACCCGTCATGTGTCCCGACTGTGAAACGCCTCATAAACATCTATATCTGCCACAAACAGGCTGTGGACTTTATTCTGATTGACTCCTTTTCTGTTTATTTGTGTAGATCGAGGCGAATATGTACTATTCAACACACATGGAGCTAATTAACCTGCTTTCTCAGGCTTCTCCACCCCACCAATCTAGAAACTAGTATCAATGCTGTAACTAGACCTTTATCTCTGGTCCCATAGCTTCAATCCCTCCACTGGAGGGGGCAGCCGGGGGCAGAGGACAGGAGTTTTCTGAACTCTGAACGAAACTGGCGGGTGACCATGGTGTAGATGAGGGGGTCCACAGCTGCAGGGATGCAGGTGAGCACCACAGCGGACGTCTCGAGCTCCAGGAGGACCTGCGGACAACAGGGAGAGAAGGGGGCCTGGAGATACACAACACCCATATAAGCCAACACAACTATCCCTATGGTCCCCACAACAACATCTTAAAAATATTTGAATAGTAATCTTTGTTACACAGTGTTGGTGGTTTGTCATCTTTAAATGCAAGTAGGCAGGAAAAGTTATCATACTGGTGACCTCGCTAATTACCCAAATATAATACTTTGTGAAATATGATGCAATGAGTCTTAAAAATATATATATATTATTGGGTGTGCTTACCTATATTCTCTCTCATATACAGTATTTATTATTGGTTGTGCTTGCCTTTGTCATAATTAAAGTTTTTGTGGAGAAGTGAAGCTAACACCTTCCCACAAGGTCGCCCTGACCCCTGTGGTAATGAAGTATTTTGAGCGCCTGGTGCTGAAACACCTCAAAGCCATCACAGACCCTCTCCTGGACCACCTGCAGTTTGCCTACAGAGCCAACAGGTCTGTCGACGACGCAGTCAACATGGCCCTCCACTTCACACTCCAGCACCTGGACTCCTCAGCATCCTACGCCAGGATCCTGTTTGTGGACTTCAGCTCTGACACCATCATCCCCGCTCTGCTTCAGGACTAGCTCTCCCAGCTGAACGTGCCTGACTTCACCTGCAGGTGGATCCCTGACTTCCTGTCTGACAGGAAGCAGTGCATTAAGCTGGGAACACACGTCTCTGACTCTCGGTCAATCAGCACCGGATCTCCTCAAGGCTGCGTCCTTTCACCTCTGCTCTTCTCCCTGTACACCAACAGCTGCATCTCCAGTCATGAGTCCGTCAAACTCCAACACCACCCTTATTGGGCTCATCTCTGGTGGGGATGAGTCTGACTACAGGTGGGAAGCTGACAACCTGGTGACCTGGTGTAGCGAGAAGAGCTCAGTGCTCTTAAGACAGTGGAGATGGTTGTGGACTTCAGTGTCAGAAAAGTTAAGGATGTAACCTTTTATTGAAGGCAAGCACAAACCATTGTTCTCTTTCATATATACAGTATTTACTATAATATTTATTATTATTTTTTTTTTTTTTTTCCCACCCCTAAGGATCCCTCAATATTTGGACTACATAAACAACGTCGGTGTCAAAAGGTTCGTCTTGTTAGCGATTGCGTTGCTTGCATTATTTGCGTTCTGTTGCACTGTTTAGGCTTGAATTAAGTTTTTGTGGTAAAAAAGTGCCTTGTGTGGCAAAAGGGAACTCAGTGCTAGCCTAAAGTCACAACGTCAGCACACGTTAGCAGCGACGTATAGATACGTTCCCCTTCGTTCTTTTGCTGAGCAGTCTCACACAAGCCCTACTTACCCTATTCTATTCATACTTCTATAAAAATAAAATAAACATAATTATTCATAAGTATGCTGTGGCGTAACGACATCTCTGACGTTGATAACAAAAGAACAAAGTTACGTAATGTGACGAGCCTGAATTTAAAGATTACATTAAACTAATAATGCATGGTGCAGGGTTGCCGACGTTGTCAGTGTCCGTAGTGTGTTTTTATACTTTTAAATTCAGTCTCGTCACATTACGTGACTGTTCTGTGCCACAGCTAGCTTGCTAGCCCAGCCTACAAACGACTGGTTGAGTGACCGGTGGCGTAGTAGTCGTCTACTGTAATCTTGCACTAGTAAAAATTCTGTAGTTTTACACAAATGTTGTGTACTTGCTGTGTTTTTTAACGCTCTGCACCGCTTGCCTTCCCACAGTACACCAAGCTCGGGGGCGTGTTAGACAAGTTAATACAGAGTTGTAGTTCTCTAAGGTCACGAGACTGAATTTAAAAGTATAAAAACACACTAGGGACACTGACAACGTCGGCAACCCTGCACCATGCATTATTAGTTTAATGTAATCTTTAAATTCAGGCTCGTCACATTACGTAACTTTGTTCTGAACAGAACTGGGTGTGCAGACACATACGATAAGTTTCTCCTCCATCTTGAAATTGTAAAACCTAGAAATGTTTACCATTACCAACAGTTGCTACGTTACAAGAAACAAGAAACCAATCTGATTGGCCAACGCTAGCGTTTTCATGCTCCTCATTTACATAAAGTTGAGAAAATCAAACTTGTAACGCCTGGGACACACTGCCTGCGCAATCTTCTGCGACGCGCCTGGAAGCGCCGGCTTTTTTCTTTCAGCGCCCATGTTATCAAATGGGACCGACCACACTGGCTGCGAAGCGCCGCGATTGCCTGCGATTGCCTGCGATCGGCAGCGATCGTTTCGGCAGCTGGTCGAATTTTTTCGCGAGACGCTTGCGAAATCGGCTGCAGGATGATGAAATACACCATATTAGTTGATATATTTGAATAAAAAAACATGTTATTAAGATTGTACTCCATTAATTGTAGACTACGGTGCACATTTGTAAAGTTGTAGACTTTATAATTACACAATGTTGGTAACGAACGGCCTTTACATGTGGTTACACTGATGAAAACGAATGAAAATAACCGGACTGATCTGTTGAGCTAGCATGCCCGTAGTTGTTTTGTTTGCTTGAGAGAAACGAGTTGTCACACTTTGCACACAACACACACGCGTGCAGACAGCCTATCGAGAGAGAACCCCCAAGTCGATTTCTAAAATCAGCATCAAATTAATTCTCGAAGTTGAAAAGCACAGGGAGTTGTATGACCCCCAGCAACAATTTGACAAGGACAACGTAGGATCAATGCTGGGATATAGCCAATGCCATGTTTATGTACCATGTCAGCGTAAAGGAAAGCTCAGAGTAGCAGAAAGGCTTGGTGACCGGCGCAGGGAAATGGGTGTCTGGTGTGAACAGCTTTTGGAAATGGGTGTCTGGTGTGAACAGCTTTTGCTCAGTCGTAGCCGATCGTAGCCGATCGTGGCGCTGCGCGGCGCGTCCAGGCGCTTCGCAGCCAGTGTGTCCCATGCGTAACGCTCCGCTCCGCTCGCCTTCCCACAATGCCCTACACGAGCGTCAAGGCCTGGTTTAATTGAAAATGAATTGGAAGCCGACGCCCCGTGCCGCCCGCTCCGCTGTAGTGGACACGTTAGATTCAGACCTAGTCCCGTTAAATTGTAGAGCTAGCTAACTACAATACTTCTGCTGTGTGGGAATCGCAGGAACCAGTCAAAGGGCGTATAAAAGCACACCCCACAATTTCCCCAGAAATTGTACCCTCTCTAGTTTTGTATAACATGATACTGTGTTTAGCCTTGTGTGCAGGGAGAGGCCACCCCCAAATGAACTATAGGCAAGGACCAGGCTTAGGTAAACAGGAAGATCCTTATCTTATTTGAGCATGTCATTTAGTTAGCCTAAGCAGGGCCACTTCAAGACGCACACACTCACTCAGAGCCAATGAAAGAACAGCCATGTGACAGTTGCATGCCTGTGTATGAACCAGTCTCCTTGCAGCTGGCCGCAAGTAATAAATCTCCATCAGGACCAAAACCTCACGCCACAAAAACAGTTTCTTCCCATCAGCTGCTGGCCTCTTCAATAAGGCCAAGGACTCACATTGACTAACACTTAATCACTTTATCTGCACAAGACACCTTGCCATATTTGCCCTCTTGGTATTTGTATATTAGCCTATAGCTATTTTATATTTTATTTCTAAATTGTTTATATATTTTAGCTCCTTAGTATTAGTTAGACTTGTACACTACTTAAAGATTCTTATATGTTTAATGTATGCACCTTCCTGCCACAGTAAATTCCTTGTGTGTGTGAACTTTCATGGTGAATAAAACCAATTCTGATTCCAACAGTGGCTAACTAGCTAGTAACAGTCACAAACGTCCTAACGTCATTAACGTCACAAACCCACGTGCAATTACCTGTAGTAGAACATTAGTTTAGCAGCTTGTTAACTTCTGGGAGATAGTTGGCTACCGAAAATGGCAAGACAGCTGCAGAAACGCCACAGGCAAAGGCCAGGGTGATAACATGTAGCTTAGCTATGTTTCCAGGCTGTGATATCAACACCCTGTATAATGATGATAGTCAGAAATCCATGCCATTCTATATCGAACAAGCGCGAGGCGGTTTTCAGCGCAGATAGCCGGTCAGACCCATCGGCAACCGATGCAAGCACACCTCACAATTTCCCCAGAAATTGTACCCTCTAGTTCTACGTATATACAATAATTGATATGAATTCTAATGCAAAATCCTGAGCAGGATGAACATTTAAGCCTGAACTCACCGAGCCTGCGTTTCTTCCCATCTGCAGTAGCAGAGTCACAACCATGGGTGCCCAGAAGAGCGTAAACGCAATGATGATGTATCCAAAGCGCTGGGCTAATTTCCCTTCCATCCTCTTCATCCCCCTCTCTCTGGCAGTGGGCGATAAGAGACAAACTGCCCCTAAAATCTGTGGATGTTTACTTCTCTTCCCCGGGACGTCCTCGGCGTTGCAAGCCAGACACGACGAGCTGGCTTCAGACACAGTGATGACTGCGCATTGGGGGGGGCATAGGATTCTGGTTGATTGCTCGGTGGGTACTGTCCGAGGTGCTGAAACAGCAAGGTTCCAAATGTGTTTCCCCAGTGATGGTTTCAACTGAATCCCACCGTCAAATACTTTTTTGCTGTGTTTCCTCACCACTATGAAAATTCGCACATAATGAACAATTATCAGTGTCAGGCAACAACTCCACAATGGAACCAAAACATACACACCAAACGGATCCAAATATGCACCGCCATGCAAATACTCTTGAGCCCGTCGACGGCACATCATGTAGAACACAACCTGTTTGGACAGAGTGAGCGAAAGTATGGCCAAGATCACCCCACACACCCAGATTGAGAAAATCCACAGACGGATCCTTGCTTTTGTTTTCTCCGTCTGGAGTGGAAATGCGATAGCCCGAAACCGCTCCACACTAATACTGACTAACGTAAGTAACTGGGCGCAGCTGCAAAGGGAATAGGTAAACTGCTGCAAGGCACACCAAAAGGCTGACACCTCTTCGTGCCTCCCTTCTCGTAGGACAGAGAGTAGCAACAACGGTATGTCCACTGTACATTTGAGGAGGTCGCTGGCGGCTAGATTAACTAGAGGTGCATTGTTAACAGTTTGGAGACTTCGGTTTTTAAAAACCACCAAACACACTAACAAGTTTCCTGGCAATCCTAAAAGAAAGGTCAATATCAAGATCGCACAGTTAACCACGAGAAAAACTGTATCTGTAGGCAGCCCAGTCGTAGTTCCATTCCATGCAGCATCCAGACGACTGTCCATCATTTATCATTTACCTGCCAAGCAGCATTCCAGTCTGATAAAGCACCATTTGACTGTTTATAAAACGAGCATAGCTTCGTCACTGGGAGTCTGACATTCAGAAGTCAGATGGGTCTTCTGTGAGTGTAGCCTATTATCCTTGTTGCACAAAGAATCACTTCCTAAAGAAATATGTAAAGATGGAAGTGGACCAATATCCATTACATGACAGATAACAGGTCCAGGACATTAATTAACAAATGTTTAATAACAAGCCTAAATGTAGTCTTGTTACCCTTTTTTCTGCCGTTTAGCAAGGTCTTCAACTGACTGGTCGGCAAGCCTATGCAAAAAAACATGCCGTCTCCATGCAAACCTGTCTGACTAGTCAGTCTCTGTCCTGAGGAGTGGAGTTTGTTCAGACTGAGACAACTCAGCACTGATTGGATGGGCAGTGACATCTGATTGGCCTGTAATCAAAGGCTGTGATGTCTCAGTGTGACCTTGCTTTTTAAAGTCCTGCCCTGAAGTACTTATTCAATTATATAGCTGCACTCCAATCAAATGATTAGACTGTGCTGTACTTTTAAACTACACATATTCCACATGCATCTTCTGTTATGAAATATGTAATGTAATAATGTAAAATATTATAAATATATAAACAGGACATAAGAGGAAATTATCCTACAGATAGTGTTGCTCAAGCTCCTTGGCAAAAGAATCTCACCTGATGAAACAAAAATAAATTTATTTGAATGCAAACATTTAGAGGTTAAATACATGACACAGGTTGCAATGAAGGGTTGAAACATACCAGTAGCAACAAACTGAAATTTGTATAATCTTCATTCTCACAGGACATCTGCAGACATTTAGTGTTTATGAACTGTAGCTCAATATCGGTTAGTATTTGCTGTCTGAGCATAAGCCTTCAATTGCCGTCTCAGTCTTGTTCAGTCAATGTTTGAGTAGCTCCTCCATGTACACCGAGTTCATGCGATAAGCTGCTAACCAGCTTTGGGCCATGGTCGTATACTGGTAGCCAGGGCGAGACTGTTGCTGGGTGGGGGACATTGAGGCATAGTATCTTTCCCAGGCTCTGTAGTGGGCCCCCCAGTAACCCTCAATATCCCCATCCACCAGCCCATCGTTCCCATCTCTCCTAGTCGTCTCCTTTTTCCGTCTGTTCTTGGGTACTTTCCCTGTATTCGCCTCCTTGACTCTCTCTACAGTCTCACCCTTAAAATATATCTCCATATCCCCTCCTCCTGTCTGGACTGGAGCATTTTCCCAGGGCTGCTTGCTTGCATCCTTACCCGTTATAGGCTCGATATCTCTTTCCTTTGTGCCTAAGACTCTCCCCTCTAATCTGGGTCTTCTCTGGTGGATGTTATGTGGCAGAGGTGGGGGGTTGCTTTTAGTTCCAGAACACGCAGGCTTTGCTTTGTACTCGTCTAACCATCCATGTTTGACACCTAGAGTCTGATCAGCCAAGCTCTGCAGTAATTCATCAGCCTGACTTTTGTCCTCCATGTCAGAGCCAGAGCTATCTGAGGCAGATCTTGACGGTGAAGCCCTGTTCCACTCAGTACGCTGCATTGTTGTGTGTAGAACCGAGTTCTTTCTGCTTAGCACCGTATGAGCGTGTGTGAGTGGACGGTCACATCCACCGTCATCGGTGTCATGGAGTGTGTGTGAGTCCTCGTGCCCGTCGCTGAATCCGTTGCCCTCTCCCTGACCTCTGAACTGGCGGATGATCTCCACCGACCTTCCCAAGCCTTCGTTGATGAAGCTTTGGAAGTCTAACTCTGCTTCCAGGAAGGTCAATGACTCTGACCCTTGACTCTTGAAGGCACTGATGGGAGGGATCTTGGGTAAAGCCTCCTGCTGCTCTTTACGACCGAGATCCAGTGAGGGCCCAAGTGCTGCTGAACTAACAGGGGCAGGTAGTAGGGCATCCAGGACAGGAAGCACCTTTCTGGGACTTCCATCATCTTTGGCCCCAGCTGGCAGATGGCCCATTGCGAGGCTATGGTTCTGGTCCCTAAAAGATTTTGGAGCAGGGGCTTTGGCCTTTGCCTGCCTCCTCTTCAGTGTTTTGGGGAACAGTTGACTGTGAACCTCCTGTGATGCAGAGGACACCACGGTGACATCCCAGTCACAGGATTCCGGCATTAATCCAGGCTCAATAGGGTCTGAGAAAAAAAAAGTGGAAGGCATCAAAATCACATTGTACAGTTTTACAGAGTAGCCTAGACAGTGACATGTCACTTCGCAAACCAACTGTCAGCATCTCAACCATAAAAGCCCTCATTTGTATTGTTATTATTTATGTTGCATGTTAGTTCTATTCTTCTTCTTCTGCCATGGGAGTCTGGCAGCCCAGACCGGAAATTTGGTACACAGATAGTTTACAGTCTGAACTTATCGCAGCAAATGTGGACTCTCTTACTCAAACATTCTAGCACCACCAATTGGGCAAAGTTGGAGGTGCATATACATACGGTTCAAAAAAATGTGGCTGTAAAAAAAGGAAGTGAGGTCATCTCAGTATAAGTTATAAGTCCAGGTTAATTTAGGTAGCTCTTATCACACTGATGTCTGTTCAAGTGCTCATTTTTCTGATCAGTTTGTTTTAAATTCGTTATTTGACGATATAAAAAGGGGTTAGTGTGTGCCCGTGGTTGGGTGACACCAGCGCAAGATGGCAGCAACCGCATCCGGGATATTTTCATTTTTGTACAGTGGGAGAAAGTGGAGACACATCGTTGTTGTGTGACCTAGTTGTTGCACAAGTGCAATGGAGGCTTTGGTTGAATCCCAATACTCTGTCTTACCCCTACCCCTTACCCCTAGCCCTTAGGTCTCGAAACTGGGGGGGAAGGGCTACATAGCCCTATGAAATGAGACACCACTTGGTTACGGTTATGTATATCGCTGTCTACAAAACAAGTAGTTGTATGGACTGATATCAAACGAAATTCGCTTCATGGAGTTTAGTTAAAACTGTAGACATGCATGGAGTCCATTCAAGGCTAATCAGAGAAATGCAGGACTGTTGTGCAAATCAGCAATGTAACGTTAGCGTAGCAAATAGCTATTTTTTTTAAATGTTTCAATTAAGAACATGGTTGCAAATACATATGTACAGGACTGTGTAGAGCACAACATAAGCCTGTCATAATTTTTTAATAAATTATTTAAGCCGAAAATATTACATTTACGGGACTCTCCGGATGATCTGTCATCCTTGTTGCATGTAGCGCATTATTCACATACCCCTAGGTTTCAAGTAAGCTCCCGAAAAAACTAGGTTTTAAGGGGTGTATACCCCTTCGTCTTAAGGCCGAATTATACTTCTCCGACTCCGTTACGGACAGACGGACGGAGTCGGACGTATTGGTTGAATTTATAGAATTTACTCCGAAGGCTGTGGGTGCTGAAAACACTTCACTGCCAGAAGAGTAGGTGGCGCTGCACTGCGATGCTAGCTAGGTCATCGAAAAGTCGGAGCAAATTTACAAATTAGCCGTTTCATCAATAAAATAAGCACATTTTCAGCAACTACACTGCACATTTCTCGTCACATTTTAATTCAGATGCTGATTTACATGTACTGTTTAGCTGAAATATGAATTATAAAAACGTACAGCAATGGCGGTCAAAGGATTCCGTTCGTCTTGTTGGTCACGGCAACCCCGCCCCTGACGCAAGCGGTTCTTAATACGGACCAATCACAGCCAAGGGGTATCCGTAAAATGACGGACGGACAGACGGATAGTCAGGAAAATCAGGAGGTGCACGTAGAGCTCTCCGAGGGGCTCGGAGAGGGAGTTCCTCGTTGGAGAGGGCGTTCCCTGTGTCCTGTCTCCGTAAAAACAGAGAAGTATAAATCGGCCTTTAGCCCTACACCTCTATCAAAAAGAGTATTGGGACACCACTTACTCTCACGTGAACACGCAAAACTAAGGGTAAGGGGTAAGACAGAGTATTGGGATTCGGCCTTTCTCCTGCTCTGGACTAGCCTGGTCCTAACCAGACCCTAGTACATTTCATTTGTACAGAGGGTCTGGGATCGCTCCATTGACAAGCGTTAACTTCCTTGAAGGCGGGTACTCTGTTGAAGTTTAAAACTATTGGATCTGCCCAGAGCCACTCTGATCTGCCATAACCAATCGCTAGCGTTCGCCTTAGCCAACTCCTTCACCACTACTGTAACGGAGCTAGCTGCCGTAGCTGGAAAATCAAACTGTTCCCGAACCCTGTGGGGAGGAGGGCCACAACATCATGGCCACCAACAAAACTTAGCAAAGATTGTTCTTGCTCCGGCTTTAACTTTTGGATATTTGGCAGCGTTGCCACAACGGACCGAATGAATGGCTCCTCTCGCATCTTTCTCCGCTGCCATTACTGAACTACAACTCAAACTAGCACACAACATCAACGTCATCATTCTCAGCCACTCCCTCTGTTTGCTGATTGGCCCTACAAAAAATTGATTCGAGAAAACCGACTTATGTGCCGAATTCCCAGACCTAGTACAGAAGCAAAAGCAAAATTGAGCAGAAGTACGTAGGAGGGCAGAGCCAGGCTAGCTCTGGACTGCTTGACCCCTTCATTGCTTCTTGCAGCTATATTATGATTTGTGGATGTTTTAGTATATTTAATCTCTTGATATTTATTTGTATTGCTTAAAATGCTTATTTTTTCTTTGATTTATATTTGTTGTAATATAGATCTTACTGTGACTACCCTGAACAAATAAAGGCAACTTGCATAAAAATGCTTTATTGCCCCCTTCCCCTACACAGTGGGGTTGCTTGCCTCTCTCTAATAATGCCAGGAATCTCCGTCTGTTTGTTTTGTGTCCTCGTTAGTTCCCCACGATTATCTGGAGAACCGGGCATTCATAGTTCATAATTTCACGGGGTCAGATGGCTGAGTGGTTAGGGAATCGGGCTATCAATCAGAAGGTTGCCGGATCGATTCCTGGCTGTGCAAAATTACGTTGTGTCCTTGGGCAAGGCACTTCACCCTACTTGCCTCGGGGAGAATGTCCCTGTACTTACTGTAAGTCGCTCTGGATAAGAGCGTCTGCTAAATGACTAAATGTAAATGTAATTTCGCAGGTGCCGCGACTGATGTTGTTGATGTCCAAATTTGTTAAAACAATCCCCATCTTTCATGTGCCTCCACAGGCATCATGGGAACTCATCCCAGCCCCTTCACTCAGATTCAGGGCTGGACAGGGACAAAAAAATCGTCCCTGGCATTTTTGGCCCAGGCGGCCCACACCCACCGTGATTGGTCAGACACATTCCCTGCAGACAGTCCCCTTAAAATATGTGTGCATTCTATGATATGAGTTGCCTAGTGTTCTGCGTTCATGTGATAGTTTAGGATCCTTCAAGAGTGGTCTCAAGACTTATCTGTTGATCTTACACTTAAATAATTAATTAATTCTTAGAGTTATGATTTGTATATATATGGTATTTTATTATTGGGTGTGCTCACGCCTTCGGCGAGCACAACCATTGTTCTCTCACATATATTATTATTTATTGTTTATTTTCGCCCCCCCTAAGGATCAGTCAATATTTGGACTACATAGACAACGCCTGTGTTAAAATGTTCGTCTTGGTCTCGATTGCGTTGCTTGTATTTTTATTTACGTTCCGTTGCACGATTTAGGAGGTTACAACGTTTTTGTGGCAAAAAAGTGCCGTTAGTCAACGAAGGGTAATCAGTGCTAGCTACGTCACCACGTCAGCACAAGTTAGCAACGACGCATGGATTGATGTGCTGTTGCACAGCGAGTATCGTATCGTGCCGTAGTGTAGGCTACTACTACTAGCAGCATCATACATGTACATTTAAGCAAATCAAGACTTGCATGTACAGTAAGTAATGTCACATTAAAGAATGTAAAGTTTAAACTCAAGCTTGTGTGGTGCGTCGCTGGCTTCAGTGCCACAGCCTAAACTTTGTCAAAACAAACATTCTCATTTCCGGCGCTTTCAAACAATCCCCTCACTCAGTGAAGTTTGGCTAGCCACCGCAACTAGCTTGCTCGTAGCAAACTTCTTTTGAATTAGCCATTTCTCCCTAAATAGATGTAAAGCTTATTTACGTTATTGGGGACATATTTTCAGTTAGCAGGTGGTAGGCCTACTGTTTGAATCGCGATTCCATCTGAAATACTGCCGGTGACAACGTTGTTACGTTAGCAACGACGCATGGATACAACGTGGATAGCGAGTATTGTATCGTGCCTTGGTGTACTAGCAGCATCATAAATGTACATTTAAGCAAATCAAGACTTGCATGTACAGTAAGTTATGTCACATTAAAGAATGTATTTAAACTAGTGCTGTCAAACGATTAAAATATTTAATCGCATTAATGTCATAGTTAACTCGCGATTAATCGCACATTTTTATCTATTCTAAATGTCCCTTGATTTCTTTTTGTCCCATTATTTGTTCTCATTTTAATGCTTTTATCAACACTGAAAAGTGGATTGGATTGCTTAGTTAGTGCAAATGTTTTTTTATTTTATTGAAAACAACATTGCCTGGCTTTAGTGACTACTAACCTGAACTCCATTGCCACAGCCTAAACTTTGTCCATCTGTTCATGAAAATAATTAATTTCAGCCTAAACCGTACAACGGAACGTTAAATCGAATTCAACCAACGCAATCGCTACCAAGACGAACACAGTCTACAGTAATACTGTACTGTAGTACTAGTACAATTTACCAGGGCAGCTTCTCCACACAGGGCTATATAGCATTTTGCGTTGTTACTGACAATGATCGCTACCACTGAGATTTTTATGAATGATGTATTTTCCCCTAAATAAATGTCAAGCTTATTTACGTTTTTGGGGGCATATTTTCAGTTAGCAGATGGTACTATTTGAATCGTGATTCCATCTGAGATAGCTACTGCCGGTAACATCGTTGTTAGAATAAGCTTCAAAGGGGGTTCTTTAATAATGAATGAATGCAATATGAGTAGGCTAAATGCCTGAAAATATCACGAGAAGGGAAAAACTTAAAATTACATTTAAGTCATAGAGATTAGGTCCATTTTTACACCGGTCTGCCAAATGTCTTCGTTATGATTCAACTATGGGCTGCTGATCACCATTCCCTCTTGCAGGGGAAATGAGAAGACAATTATTTCATTCTACTCTTCACTCTTAGTATTTTGAGTTTTATGCTTTTAAATCAATTTAATCTTAATAAATAATAAGTAGGCTATGCATTTTTTATATAAAATATACAGAAATATCAGTTGTAAAAATGTCATTAAAAAACGGACCCCTCTGCAACCGACGCAAGCAAGCACACCCTACAATTTCCCCAGAAATTGTACCCTCTAGTTCATTGTTTCCCAAAGACTGGGTCGCAACCCTCAGGTGGGTCGCAAGAGATTTTTTTGGGGTCGCCTTGTCACGATCTGCATCTCTGCCAGTGGCGATTTCTTAAACAAATTAATGGTCAAATATTTACTTTTGTGTTAACATTTTAAATGCGTTAGAACACGTTCATATCGAAGACGAGTTCATTCAGAATCAGATACATATATTAGCAGGTCGTCTGACTGATTTCCTTCTCATACATTCCCGTAGTGCCACAGTGCATTTCCCTGTTGAAGCTCAGCTTCCATGGACTTCAATGGGGCAGCTTTGAACTGTTTTTTTCAGTGCTTCGAAACTATACGGTCATTGGATAAATGCTGAGAATATGTCCCGCCCATGGACGCTCAGCGTCTCTGGGGGTGAATGGAGGAGTGGGCTGGCCTGGACGCTGGGCTTCCGCGTGATGATTGGAGGGTCTGTCGAAAGACTGCATCTCCTTTTGATTGACAGTAATTTTGTACTATAAAAAGTCACCGAAGCTATTCAAACTCAGTCCCATCGCGGATTATGTAAATGTAGTCGAAAGACAAACTGCTGCAACCTATTTCTTGGTATTTGCTTTGCGAAGTTGCTAGCAAATTTTCATCATACATTTCATACAATTATAGCTACACCACATGCCTTGTTTCAGTTTAACCTAATTCGAACATTTCTTCGAGTTTAATATTGTTTCGTTGATCGTTCCTTCATTCATTCATTCATTCATTCATTCATATACAGTAGGCTAGGCTAGTGTCGTAGGGGTGAACTAGCCAGTGAACTAGAAATTTAATGTAAAATATATATGATTTAGGCCGAAAATTAGCTTCCCCTATTTGAAAGACCAGCAGCCGTCTGTGCTTATTCAAACTCATGTCGTTGCGCTTATTGAGAACTTTGATCGCTATTTTCCAACAGAGAGGTATGCCATTCTGAATGATAAAAGGTGTATGCAAAATCCCTTCGAATTTGAGAGTCCTGAGGCTTTGCTTGAGTTGACGCTTAGACCTGCAGAAGAAACCGAGATGTTGCAGCTCAGCTGCGATCGCACTGACGCTATGGATCTGTGACCTTATCATTCTGGATAAGCATTTCGTCAGAATATCCTGTTCTCAGTAGGGCCAGTATTTCTATGCTTATTCCTTTCACTACCACGTACATGTGTGAATTGGGATTTTCTGTGCTCACAAAAATGAAGACAAAGCACAGAAACAGACTGAATGCTGCGCCTGATATGCGTGTTGCGCTCTCCTCCTGCACCACGGACTGAAACGCACTACAAAAACACAGACAGGCCCACCTATCCCAAGCAATGTTGAAATGGTACAACATGTTTTGTATAATTTGTAATCTTTTTGTAATTATTACATATTTTGTTCCAATAGTTCTGGTTCAATTGAATGTTGAAAATAAGAAGAAATGGGCTATATGGTTTTATAGGTTATAGGTTTTTATAGCCTACATTTAATGTCCAATTAGGCACTTATTGGATACCTTATTTAAATATTGCTAGTTCAATTGTTCAGCGAGAAGTGATCACTCAGTCTGAGATAGTTTATTAACAATGGCAGTAGGCCTACAAGTTCTGAAATAACAATAAAATAACAATAAAATATCCTCATTATTGTTCAATAATGGTCAAATCCACCTTAATTTTGTGATTTACGAATAATGTCTATTGGCTTGGGTCGCGAAGGCTTGTGACTTTTAAAATATGGGTCCCCAGAAAAAAAGTTTGGGAAACACTGCTATAGTTGATATTTGATATTGTATTGGCATTATTGTTATTATTACTATTTTGCTTAATATTGGCTTAGCAACTTTTAAATACTGTTAATTTTAACTATTGTAAGATTCATATTTTGTCGCTTTGGACAAAAGTGTCTGCTAAATACAATAACCACAACCCTTCCCAGAAGCTACAATAAAACTGAGAGTAGTATATTTAGTCAGTATATGCCCTGGAAAAGAGCATCAATACAAGAGAAGCAGTGTACTCACTCACTTTTGATTGACCATTTCGACGCTATATAGTAAACAATGTCCATACTCAAGTGCAAGTAACAGTGGAAAACTGCATGGCCCTCTGAACAACACTGGATTATTACCAGACAGATACCTTTTGATACCATTTTACCTATGCTTGGTGGCCGCAGTGGTTAAAATAGGGTAACCTAGTAATACTGTCTCCTCCAATTTAGCTAGATAGAAAATGTATTTGATCTGTTATATAACTACTAGCCTAAAACAAATCAGTTGTGTGAGCGTGGGGTATGCCCATAATCTTCCCCTTCAGTACTTCATTCAGTATTATTCATGTTATTGGGTTTTTGCAGTTACGACGTAAGGCGCACATAACACACACACACAGCCTCCCTCCCTTCCTGAGAGTCCCTGTTAATTTGCCTACTCCTTACCAAGTCGTCAACTACTCTTTCTTCCATCTTTTTCCTCACTCACTCCCATGGCCCTGTTATGGTCACTCTCCTCCTCGGCTTCTACCCTGACCCTGTCAGTATGTCGTTTCTGCTTCTCTGAGCCAGCCACCTCTCCTCCTTCCTCTACAGGTAATGCTGATGTTGAAGCAGCTAAAGCCCCCCCCCCAAACATGTTCATAATGTTTGCACATTTTGTGGCATTCGCCTGTAGATTTTGTATCTTTTTCTCCCTTAACTTCCCTGCACCTCCCTTGCGCTTTGGTGGTTGTTTCTCCATTTTAGCGATGCTAAACTTTAACGATGCTAAACCAGCATACGCATTAGCCAACAGCTCGTGTCTCAGGGCCTGCGGGAGGCGATATTATGAATTAGAGGAAGGAGGTTCCTGGATTTGATTGGGTCAGGCCAGTGCCGCTGTCAGTTCTCCATGGGCCGGCCCGACAAAAAGGCCTATAATTTATATTGGCGATTCGGCCCAAAAGTGCGTCGGCCCACCGGGCAAATGCCCGGTATGCCAGATGGCCAGTCCAGCCCTGCTCAGATTGGTCCTCTGGTCATCCCTTTCCCCTCACTATGAAAACCTCCAGGACCCACACAGTTGACTGTGCTGCACTAAACTCGCCAAAAACAGGCATTATTTGTCATACAGAAAATCCAAGACTATTTTACTGATGAAATACTAGGGATGGGTGAACGATGCCTTGTGAAGCTCTGTTGGTTTCTTCCGGATTGTACTGGCCCAAAGAGTCGAACTATAGGTGCATTGAAATGAACAGCACAGTGACATCTAGGGATTAGCAAAAATTATAGCAGTCGTTTAAACTGGCTGAATGAGGCGTAGTCTCCGACGGTAGCCTACCCTACTACGTTATATGTTAATTAAGGCTGCGTGCGTTCATTTTGATCTGATATTAGTGATCACACAATATAATGTTCTACTACATGTGTAGGCCTATTTTAGAATTGTGTCATTTTCCCACCGTAAAAACTGACAACTGTAGCTTAGGCTACACCAAACCCTTTGCAATGTGCAGTAAACAGTAGGCCCTACCTATAAAAGGAATAAGCCTATACATAATGTATGGAAGCATTTAATTCCTGCTAATAAAGAGGGTAATACATTAGGCTATTAAATAGGTTAAATCATGCTGCTGGTCAATTTTGCTTACATCCGAGCTTCCCCCATAGGCTACTGGGATACATTTTTGTAAACACCGCTTTAACCAGCTACACCATGGAAAAACACGTTCCTCGTTGATGTGGGTGGGCGGTATTTATACTGAGGAGGAAGTTTAATCAATTAAGCTTGATTAAACTTATGATTCATTCTTAATATCTGATGTGTATCGTGAATTGGGGGAATAATTGTGGGGACTTTCTCTTTTATTACTGTAAGAGGCAAAATGTACAATTATGTTGACGAATCATCTAAACATCTAACTGTCTGCACCTCTAGCAGACGTGTGATTTCTGGCATGTATGACTTGTCTTCAAATAAAACAAGAAGCAGAGGCTTTGTTTCCTCTATGGCTCTGGTCCAGAAGAGCGCCAACACTTCGAACAAGTTTGTGACGTTTGAAGCATTGAACGTCATCAATCACGTGGATGTCGTAAATTGACATAAGCTCTAAAACACTGTTTTGAAACTGTGCGTATTGTGTTGGTGACACAAACGTTGACGCGTCTGTGCAATATAAGTCCCACCCCAATACTGACGAGCTAACTAAGAAAAAGACAAGATTTAAAGTGGATGGTTTATTCCAGTAGGTAAAGCTGGAAGGTTACTAGCTAAGCACTGCGCTGACCAGCTGTCTCTGGTGTTTACCTACATCTTTAACACCTCCCTTGAGACATGCCATGTGCCAGCCTGTCAAGTCCTCCACCATCATCCCTGTGCCCAAAAAGCCAAGGCCAACAGGTCATAATGACTACAGACCCGTCACCCTGACCTCTGTGGTACTGAAGTTTTTCGAGCGCCTGATGCTGGCACACCTTAAATCCATCACAGACCCTCTACTGGACCCCCTGCAGTTTGCCTACAGAGCCAACAGGTCTGTGGACGATGCAGTTAACATGGCCCTCCACTTCACCCTACAGCACCTGGACTCCCCAGCATCCTATGCCAGGATCCTGTTTGTGGACTTCAGCTCTGCCTTCAATACCATCATCCCCGCCCTGCTTCAGGAGAAGCTCTCCCAGCTGAACGTGCCTGATTCTACCTGCAGGTGGATCACAGACTTCCTGTCTGACAGAAAGCAGTGCGTTAAGCTGGGAACACAAGTCTCTGACTCCCGGTCCATCAGCACTGGATCACCCCAGGGCTGCGTCCTTTCTCCTCTGCTCTTCTCCCTGTACACCAACAGCTGCACCTCTAGTCATCCGTCCGTCAAACTCCTGAAGTTTGCGGACGACACCACCCTCATTGGGCTCATCTCTGGTGGAGACGAGTCTGATTATAGGTGGGAAGCGGCCAACCTGGTGACCTGGTGCAGCCAGAACAACCTAGAGCTCAATGCTCTTAAGACAGTGGAGATGGTTGTGGACTTCAGGAAGAATACAGCCCCACTCACCCCCATCACCCTGTGTGACTCCCCAGTCAACACTGGAGTCCTTCCGCTTCCTGGGCACTATCCTCTCCCAGGACCTCAGGTGGGAACTGAACATCAGCTCCCTCACCAAGAAAGCACAACAGAGGATGTACTTCCTACGTCAGCTGAAGAAATTCAACCTGCCAAAGACAATGATGGTGCACTTCTACACAGCCATCATTGAGTCCATCCTCACCTCCTCCATCACCATCTGGTACGCTGCTGCCACTGCCAAGGACAAGAGCAGGCTGTAGCGTATCATCTGCACTGCTGAGAATGTGATTGGCTGCAATCTTCCTACCCTCGAGGACCTGCACACCTCGAGGACCCTGAGGCGAGCGAGGAAGATTGTGGCCGACTCCTCCCACCCTGGTCACTCCCTGTTTCAGTCACTCCTCTCCGGCAGAAGGCTGCGGTCCATCAGGACCAATACCACACGCCACAAAAACAGTTTCTTCCCTTCCGCTGTTGGCCTCTTCAACAAGGCCAAGGGTTCACACTGACTTCATGACTTAATGTCCTTAAAACACACTGCTTTTTGCACTGCACTAAACAATCTTGTACCATTTATATTTTTTGTAATATATATATATTTTTTTATATTGTAAATTACTGCA
Source organism: Thaleichthys pacificus (assembly GCA_023658055.1). Taxonomy (NCBI): domain Eukaryota; kingdom Metazoa; phylum Chordata; class Actinopteri; order Osmeriformes; family Osmeridae; genus Thaleichthys; species Thaleichthys pacificus. Next base: position 1,466,957 of record CM042863.1, on the reverse strand, counting down.
CCTTATATTTTATATTTTATTGTAGTTTATTTTAATTCTAATTCCACTTAGTATTGCTAGTTATGTACCCTTAGTATAGTTAGTCCTCATATTTCAGGGAGTCAGGTGGCTGAGCGGTTAGGGAATCGGGCTAGTAATCTGAAGGTTGCCAGTTCGATGACGTTGTGTCCTTGGGCAAGGCACTTCATCCTACTTGCCTCGGGGGGAATGTCCCTGTACTTACTTTAAGTCGCTCTGGATAAGAGCGTCTGCTAAATGACTTTAAAACTGTATTTAAAACTTTATTCCTATATGTTTAATGTTTGCACCTTTCTGACAAAGCACATTCCTTGTCTGTGCAAACTTTCATGGCGAATAAAACCCATTCTGATACAATTAGTTTGCAGTGCTGTCTGCCATCCTAACATTAAATCAGCATGCTTTCAAAGGGTTTGCTTTATGGATGAAATGATGGCTAGATAACAGAACGATAATATAAAGTGGATACTTTCAGTATAGATCTGTGAATTTTGTTGCATAAATTAATGTGTTTACTTATGTCAAAACTACCTGCACACTGCAAATGTGCACAAAACTCAACACAACATTATAATCACCAGCGCGCATCACGGACATGGGAACCATTTCTACCACTTTAGCTTCCTCTGTCGGTTTCTTAAGGCATGGATATAGCGACAGGAACAATGTTCGTACAAATTTAGTCTCCTCGGTCATTTGTCGTGTCTTATGAATGAGATACAGCATTGCATAGCACAAATACAACATAGCAAACACCTTAGGCTGCATAATCATTTGCATATGTCTGTTGTCTAAATCATTAATTACACATTGTAAAAACTTACTAACATTTTAGACCATACAGCAGTGGGGTTGTCATGCCAAAAACGGTCCGGCTTGACTTCCCAATGCTGTTTGAATGCAAAGATGCGTCTGTCGCTATGCCGACCTTAAATTCCTGACATTTCTGAGACAGCAACTAGTGTTTGTAAAGGGAGATGCCTGGATAGGATAGCTCTAGATCAAGTGTCAACCATCACCAATGTGTCCTCTAGACTCACCTGGAAGAGGACACAGATTGAGGCAGCACTTCTGAGCAATGGCCATCAGTTTGTTTTCTTCCTCCCCATAGCAACAGTAGGTCACAGCCAGCCCCTGAGTACCTAGAGACAGATGATTTAATAATTGTCCAATCATTATAGACAGAGTACTGCATACAACTGCTCTGTCGTTGTCAAGGCAATGTTTAATGGGTCTCATGACTCTTGAGGTGAAGCATTCACTCTCTTACCCTCCTGAAGGACAAAGTAAACAATTGACCTTGGGGTGTTTTTTCCAAATACAAATTATGGTTGCAAAGTGTGTGTGTGTGTAGGGGGTGGGCAAGAGAATAAATAAACCGATTGGTTTGACAAACGCACCAAAGCGACCTGCCCGGCCGACTCGATGCATGTAGGTCTCCCAGTCCTGAGGGACGTCCAGGTTTATCACCAGGTTCACCTTCTCTGCATCTATACCCCTGGAGGTCTAGAAGCAAAAAAAACAGGGAAACATTGAATTGAAGGTAGTTACCTAGTCAAGAATGTATTAATTTAGGCAAGTAAGAAAACCTAAGGATTCATTTTACGTGTATGTGTGCACCCTAATTGGCTTCCTCACCAAGTCGGTGGAGATGAGGACTCGACACTGGTAATGCTTCAATTTAGACATGGCCTCCAGTCTCTGGTCCTGAGTCAGACCACCTCCACACAATAACAGCATACACATGAAATATAGTCAAAGTTCATATACTGGATTAAAATCTTGAAATGAAATAAATGAAAAAGTATCCATAAGAGTATTTTTGTCAAATGTGTATCCATACATCCATCCATTGCTGCAACAGTAAAGTTTTCCCTCAGGGATCAATGAAGTTAATATCCATCTTATCCAGGGGTCCTCGAGAGCCACTGTCCTGCATGTTTTAGATGTTTCCCTGCTCCAGCACACCTGATTCAAATCAGTCATTACCCGGCTTCCACAGAGCTTGATAACAACCCATTCATTTGAAACAGGTGTGCTGGAGCAGGGAAACATCTAAAACATGCAGGACAGCGGCTCCATCTATCCAAATACAATAAAACAATCTAGCATGGTGGAGTTGGGACTACAACAAAACAGTTGCTTTGCACAAAGCCACCAACCCTCTACTGCTTTAATAACTTACCCATCTGTCTCTATAGATTGTTTTGAAATTTCCTTTTACTATAAGTAATGAAATGTACTTTTCATGTGATAGGAAATGAGAAAAAATCGGCACCACACTTACTATTATGCCACATTATTACACAGCTCTTCTTAATGCTGTAGAATGCTTCATTCACTTGAATGGGGCTTCCCAACGTTCTGTGGTCAATTATTTTTGGATATTTGACCGTTGCTATGTATAATTGACCGCTGTCAAGGGAAGTGTCCTTTTTGCCTCAGATTTAAGTCTTTCGTAGCACTCCGCAGGTAGTCCGGTAACTTTTCAACCCCAGCGTACTACATTGCTTAGCGACGTCAGCTGATCCGAAGCCTATCGGAATAAAACGTATAGCCTACATACCAGGCAACTATGGATGAGTTTCCGATTAACTTCAATATTTTTGGGAAATACGGCAATTTTGATACTTGGTTAAAGGCTTGAGTTGTTGCCATCGCCAGTGAAGAAACAGAATGCCAACAGTTGTTGCCATCGCCGTTGCTATGCATGTTCAACGTCTTTGGCGAACTATTTCTCTGCTGATCAACACTAGTCTATGAATGGTAACAAATAAATTGTAAAAAGATACACTGTGTTAAGTTATTGTTTAGTTTTGGCAAGTAGCCGTGTAATAAGCGGGATAATGTATTTGTGTCGGGGTGCTGGTCGCCCTGTCGGGGCTTATTTTCCCGATAATGACCGGCGTTCTCTACATTATCCCTTACGTAGCACCCCCTGCTGGTGTCTTCCCCTTATCCTCACCTGAGATGCAGACTGCAGGCAAGCCTTTGGCAGAAAGGATATCAGCCAGATTCTGAGCCCTGTAGGAATAAAACATGCATGAGTATGTGCACACACACACGCTTATGAGTAGGGATGGGACGTATGGCACTGACGCATCGATGCTTGTGTCGCCAAACCAATACGCAGTTTTGAAAAAGTGTTTTGGAGCTTGTATCAAATAACGATACCACGTGATAGATGATGTTCAATGCAAACGTCACGAACTGGTTCGAAGTTTTGCCGCTCTTCTGAACCAGAGCCATAGAGGGAACGAAGCCACCGCTTCTTATTAAAGACAAATCACACATTGCCAGAGAAGCAGCACCAGGCATCGCTCGAGTTTCTTCCATCGGTCATTATTATGTAGACAAATCCGTATTGTAATAATTATAAATCTGTGCACTTGAGTGTTGTTATTTTATTGAAATGAAATGTAACATGATAGGACTAGGCAGGTCTATACAGTGCCCAGAAAACAAATGTTGATGATTCGTCAACATTGTCAACAGTAATAATAAAGTCCCCCCACTTCACAATAGGCCTACATATCAGAAATGTTAAGAATAAGAAAAAAATCGGTGTAATCTAGTTTAATTGATATAACGACCGTATCGTATAAAGACCGTCCACCCGCATCAACAAGTAACAGCTTTTTCGGTGGTGTAGCTGGTTAAAGCAATATTCGACGAGGTATTGTTAACGCAAGTCTGGATACCCGAGTTCACGCCCCAGTGCAGGGCACCTCGGAAGATAGTCTTTAACTTTTACTGTGAGAAAATGACAATTCTAACGGCCTACAGATGTATCTCAACATTTTAATGTGTGAGCACTAATATCAGATCAAAATGAACACATGTAGGCTTAATTAAAATATTAAATAACGTAGGGTAGGCAGAGACAACCACTACGCCTCATTCAGCCAGTTTAAACGGCTGCTAGATGACGCTGTTCATTTTCAATGCGCCGATAGTTCGGCTCTTTGGGCCGGCACAATCCGAAAGAAACCACCAAAGCTTCACATGGCATCGTTCGCCCATCCCTACTTATGAGCCACTGCACCCAAATGCCATCTTAAACTAAATGAAAAACTGTCCATTCCAAAATGTCATCCTATTAATATCATAGAAGACAGATACAAGATGTTTATCATGGTCTTCACCTGGAGTGAAGGTTGGAGAAGACCAAGGCTTGGTTGAAGGGCACTTTGGTGAACAGGTCCAGTAGAAGTAGAACTTTCTCCTCAAACACCCTGTGAGGCAGAACATGTGATCTGACCTGCTGGTAGTACTGCTTCAAACCTGATAGGGAGACGAGGACATCTCTCAGTGAAGGAAAACCATTTCATCAACGACCATCCCTCCAAACTAACATTTAGATATTCCTTTGAGGCTACAAAAAAAGTATGTGGTTGACAGAAGGAAGGATTTCTTGAGGGACTCACAGAGCCAAGACTACCTTAGAGTCCCAATGCTCTGAGCATGACAGCACTAACCTAGGAGTCCGGGATCGGTGGGGTTGAGTCTGACAAAGGTGGGCTCTCTCATGTAGCGGGCCAGATGCTGAGCAAGGGATTCTGGATAGGTGGCAGAAAGCGCCAACATCTGTTTGTTCACAGGTAAAGAGGAGAAGATCCAGCTGGAAAGGAAAGTTTGTGGGGAGTTAGGATCTGTAGGAGGGTGTGTATGATAGACAGTAGGAGGGAGAGAGTACAAATATATTGTATATGTATGCATGTGTATGTACTGTATGTATGATGCAGAAAGTGTATGACAAGAAGGTTAATAAATGTAAATATCTGTCTGTGTGTGTGTATGTGCATGCGTATGTGTCTCACTTAATCTGGTCTTGGAAACTGCCCTCCTCCAACAGTTTATCGGCCTCGTCCAATACAAACAGACGGATACTGGACGTGGATAACAAACCCAGTTCTATTAGCTGCTTGATGCGTCCTACACACATACAGGTAAAAACAAGACATGACGGTAACTTTTTTTTAAAGCACAAACTCTACAAAAAGCATTTCCCAGGTTTTTCTAGTCTTGCATACTTTTTCCATAAGTCAAAGTTTAGTTCAGAAAAACACACTCAAATATAGGACTAGGTTCATAAGGACTGACCAGGTGAGCCAACAGCAATGTGGCATTTCTTAAGGTGAATCTTGTCCTGGCCCACGGGCCTGCCACCGATAAAGACATGGCATTCCAGTCCCTCCATGGCACTACCAATGGCCATTACTACGCCGTGGATCTGCACAGCAATCTCGCGTGTAGGAGCCAACACCAGAACCTAGAAATATACAAGTGTGTGTGAGCATGTTTATTCATTCAACATATTTTATTAACACATTTAGGCACGTACCACAGCTAGTGGTACGTGCCAGCGCCTCCACTGGCGCATGACAGTTACTGTTCTGTTGATAGTGGTACGCAAGTGTCTCATGGCAATTGCATTGGGTGTCTTGCAGCTTTTGTTTACTGTCATGTAACTGCCCCGCGGCCATTTTAGAATAGGAGAACAGGCTATAAACTTTTATTTTTTAAATGTGTGGCGGCCTGCGGAAACCCGTGGATGTCGCGGCCGCTCATCGTTGGCTATTCATAGTTTTCAGTCACGTGACATCCGCGGTGACCTGGAGGGCAGAAAGCTGCTGGCGATGGCGGCTCACACTGTTGAGACGTAACAAAAGCCGGCAAATTTATTTTCCCACATTTCTTTGGATCACCTCTTAGCTAAAGAAAAGGAAAGATATGGACACAAATTGCAAGTGTTGGGCACTTGCGATCCATATACAGCACCCACTGCCGTATTTCTGCCCCTAAAAACCGCAAGGTTTTTATTAGTGGTGGGCATAGATAATTTTTTTTTTAATCTAGATTAATCTCACTGTAATCTTGGCGTTAATCTAGATTAAAATGGCTCATTTGAATTCCGCCGAAGGCATTCAGAATATGTGTGCTACCCAAATAATGACTAAAAGTAAGTCTTTGAGAACAGGTTTCTCAAGCCAGGTGGCGCATTAGACCAGGGGCTCATCTCCTGTTTCCAAAATGCATCACAAACTGCTTGAGAAAGCTGTTCTACTATGATAATTGGTGATGAAAATAAATTATGTTCAATAAGATGTACTTGTGTTTATTAACTGTTTATTAGATTAGTTAGCTTGGCTGATAGAGCTGTGCTGACGGGCTTGCCTCGGTTGCACTCAAACAGTAGTTTGACGACGACTCTTCCCCTGCGCTACATCAGTGCTTCGCCCGGCATCTTCCGCATTAGCTAAGGGATGCTTCGCGTTTAGGTGGTATTTGAGACTGGAAGAACTCCTACAGTAAACTAATTCCGCATAGCACAAGGTGCAAACAACCTTAGTCTTGTCGAGGTTTCCATTGGGAAGCTTCTTAAAAATAAATTTTCCCTGAAGCAAACCAGGCGGCTTCATAGCTGCATCCATGTTAGCACGTTACGTTTGAGGTGATAATTTCATACACAAGGCATACACACAGGTTCGAAGACTCGTTCTCGCCCCCTACAGTGCAATTCGGCTAGGTATACATCCGCGCTAAAATATCAAGGTGAAAGTCATCATAGCTTGCGTAGTATAGACCCAGCTCCCAACCCAACTTTGAGAATAGATTAACGGCGATATTTTTTTTATCGCCCGATAGGAGTCTCACGTTAACGCGCCGATAACGGCCCACCACTAGTTTTTATATATGTGATGACTATGTGATATCATTACAGTAAACAAGCTAACCCCTCTCTCTCAAACAACTACTAACTATTCAAACGGAAAGTCATTTACATTTTGGGATGCTATGAAAAGAGTTAATAAAAACAAAGGACCAAATGAGTATGAAAAACCTCTTCTTAACACAAGCCTCACACTGTCTTTGTTTTACATTCAGTTGAATATCGAAAAAATACCGTAATTAATATACCTGTATATTCTTGTGTTTAACTTTACTTGAGCTTGATGAAGTGTTAGCTGCAAATACGTGTACATTTGGACGGCTGGGATTGTTTGCCCTCCCCGGAGACAGAGGTAACGTTAGGTTTAATGGAACAAATCTACAATCTCCTCCTCTCTGAGTTTTCTTTATCGGACGAAATTCTAAAGAAACACAGCCCAGGCTTGTCTCCAGGTTTCACGTGACGTGTGACGTCACGTGAAAACTATGAATAAGCCATAAAAGATCGAAAATCGTTTTCTGTCAAAATTGATTTTTTTATGTTTTGTATAGTTAACACCCTAACCTTCATTGTAATGTACAAAACGTATATGATTACTTATGAAAAACTGTAAATTTCAACGGTTTTTGGACATGTCAGCTAGCAAGATTTTCAAATGAAATGCTCAGTTTGCCTGCTCTTTTGAGTGCTGCAGCAGCCCCAAACAACTGATCAATGAAGTCAGGCTATTAAACTTAAATAACTTGCTGAGAAGTTATTAATGTAGCCTATAGAGGGTTTTCACCGTCATCAGACCGGAAGTCGCCATCTTGGAGGCACTCGGTGTAAACAACTGAACGGAGTAGCCATGTCTAAACAACCGAAAAGGTCACCAAAAAGCGTCCAAGATCCAAAGGAATATAGGGAAGGACTTGGACCAAAAGAAAAGGGTCGATATTTTGAGAAATTAGACTTCTCAGCGATTATCCAGGGTTCGAGGGGTGTTTCTCGGATTGATTGAGAATGGAGTACCTGAATAAAAGACAAGAAAACAAAATGTAAGACTCTAATAACAAAATAGTTTCTCAATATTTTTTATCAATAAATAATAACATGTAGGCTTATCTTATCTTATGAAACTAACTCAGATAGTGTACAGTGTACATAGCAAACTGGGGGTCTTTGAAATGAAAAAAACACACGATTGAGTGTCACTTGGCTACACCTTGAGTATCGCAATGATATCATACAGTTAAGGTTAGGTTGATTTAAGACGTTATTGCATTACCGGTACTTACTTTTAGCCTTCACAACACAGCGGTCGTTGAGTACTTGGTACTGCGTCTCCCTCACCCATCCACACAACATCTGGTTGTAGGCCTCCAAACCTTTGTAGGCTTTAAGGTCTTCCGCGGTGTATGGGCTCGGTGAGAAAACCAGGTAGTTAACGACATCGATATATATAAACACTAGATGTCTTACGGCGGAGTCTAGAACGTCCGCACATGGCGGCCATCTTGCTACAGGCAACTCGCTCACCCATAACATTGTGTTGATGCTACATGTACTTTTTAAATGACCATAACTTGCTCAATTTTCAACCGATTTTGAAACGGTTTGGTTTGTTATCAACGTCAGAGATGTCGTTATGCCACTGCATACTTCTATTCTGTTTTTTTTTTAAATAACATAATTATTCATAAGTATGCAGTGGCATACCGACATCTCTGACGTTGATAACAAACCAAACCGTTTCAGAATCGGTTGAAAATTCGGTCGTTTTTCGGTCGTTTAGACATGGCTACAGTTGTACCAAAGAGTATAGAATATACGTTCTTTGGTTGTACTCCGTTCAGTTGTTTACACCGAGTGCCTCCAAGATGGCGACTTCCGGTCTGATGACGCGTCGGTGAAAACCCTCTATACTTAAACACAACGTGTTTACATTCACAACGTGATTACGAACAAAAGGATTTTCTCCATTATCACTTTTTGACACAGGTCGACTTTAAAATGATGTAACTTCAGTTGTGATAAAGATATCTGAGTGGTTTAAACAGATTTCTATCCAGGAGAGTTTGTAATTTCCAAATATGTATAATACCCATAAAGTAAAATGTTCACGATGTGAAGGGTTTCCGCAGGCCGCCACTGTGCTAACAGACTCCAAACCACTTTTGACGTCTCACTACAAGTTCACCATACAAAGTAGTCGATTTAGACATTATGTTGTTGCATATAGTGTAATGGTGTGACTGTAATGCAAAGCAGACTTGTACACACAATGAATTAGTAACAAATTATTTTACTCAGAGTAACTGAATTTAAGCGTGCACATGAGCCACCGTTGTAGACGCATCGTTGTGTTGTTATCAGCTCCTCCTAGTGGCGTATAATCATTAATTGTAATAACTGAAGTCAACATATAGGTAGCCTACATTTGCAATCATAGGGTTTCATTTATTTACATGGTTCTTCATATGAAAATAATGAACTATTCTTAACAACTATATTTACTCAGAGTCAGTGGGGAACCGTCAGGGCCCTCTAGGCCCTCAGAGAGGGCCTAATATATTCTAAAAATATATATTTTAAACGTAATCTGTTATAATTGTATTTTATCAATCCATAAATTGACAATGTTTCTGAAATAAACCCTTCAATCCTGCCCTATTCAGTTTATGTTGTAATGTGAAGAGTTAAATGAAAAAATACCGTTGTCACCCTATCAGAATTTCGCTGCCTCCGTTGTTGGGAGGAAAATGCTATGCAGCTAGCTCTGTGATTGGTGGTCCAGCTATGAATTTTACAGAGGGCCGCTTGATAGAAATTCAATGAAAGACTAATTTCCATTGACAGTAAAATTGACCAATCATATCTTCCCTCTAAATGGGTGGGCCTTGTTATCGCTAACTTTATGACAAGTTCCGCCCGCTGTGGGAACGGAGAAACGCGATCACAAGCCTAATAAACTAGCTAGCCTGTTTCGTTCACTTCACAAGTAAAGCTGCGAGTAACGTTCCCGCTAGTGAGGAGGACATTGTTTCACATTTGTTATGCGCCGTTTTCTAGGTTAACTTTTAATGAGAAGTTGGAGTTAATCGGCAAAGGAAGACCTACACCAGAACTTAATTTTGTGCAGAAAACCAAAGCTTTTGAGAGCCTAACTATATGCTATAGTGTTGTGCAGAATGACCGGTCAATCTGTAGGTACCAACGCAACGTCATTGTGCACAATTATGTGAATAGTGCCGAAAGGGCTGGCTCAAATAGTGGTTAATGACCAACACAATTTCATGTAGGCCTTAATGCTGTGCGCGCTGTATCTTGTGTTTTTTTCCCGACGAGTAATTTAGGTCAGAGGGCCAAGGTTTAAGAGTCACGGTTCGCTACTGCTCAGAGTATCAAAATGCAAATGTAGGCTACCTATATGTTGACTTCAGTTATTACAATTAATGATAAAAGCCACTAGGAGGCGCTGATAACACAACGATGTGCATTAGAGACGCAGGAGAGTCCTACAACGGTGGCTCATGTGCACGCTTAAATTCAGTTACTCTGAGTAAAATAATTTGTTACTAATTCATTACGTGTGTACAAGTCTGCTTTACATTACAGTCACACCATTACACTATACATAATGTCTAAATCGACTACTTTGTATGGTGAGCTTGTAGTGAGACATCAAAGTATCTGTTAGACATAGAGTCTGTTAGCACGACCAATTTAACTTATATTTCAAAAATAAAAGTTTATAGCCTCTTCTCCTATTCTGAAATGGCCGCGGGGCAGTTACACGACAGTAAACAAAACTGCAAGACACCCAATGCATCTGCCACCAGACACTTGCGTACCACTATCAACAGAACAGTAACTGTCATGTGCCAGTGGAGGCACTGGCATGTACCACTAGCTACTGTCACGTACCAGTGGAGGCACTGGCATGTACCACTAGCCAATAGGTGTGTTCGACTTCATGCAGCACCGGCGGCGCCGACAGCCGGCTGTCTTTAAGTTGAGAATGCCATTGGCTGCTTCAAGTCAGCCGGGCTGCAGGCGGCACCGGCGCTGCATGAAGTCGAACGCACCTACTGTCACGTACCAGTGGAGGCGCTGGCACGTACCACTAGCCACTGTCATGTGCCAGTGGAGGCACTGACATGTACCACTAGCTACTGTCACGTACAACTAGCCACTGTCACGTACCACTCGCTCCACTGGCACGTACCACTCGCTCCACTGGCACGTACCACTCGCTCCACTGGCACATACCACTCGCTACAATACAGTTTCGGTATAACCGCTACTGCCATGGAGTTCACCTGTATGGTGCTGTTCTCAAGGACCAATGAGTCCAGGGCGATGGTAGAAAACACACAAGTCTTCCCTGTACCAGACTTGGCTTGCACTATCAGATCTGAAAAAATAGCAAACACGTAGGTTGGGAAATTGCCATTGACGTCAATTCATTAAATTCTTAATTATGTCCAATCCAGTCAAAAGGCACTGTGGGTAGGTAGACCAAATACTAAGGTCCTACAGTAGTCTGGGCCGATTCTATAGGTGGGCTGGAGCGGGCATTGCCCCACCAGATTTTCATCATGCCCCCCAACGAAGAAATAAGAAAACAGTTTAATTTCTCGCTAACAACCAATACAATCTCATTTAAAACGTTTTAATTTAATTTGATAATATAGTCTACACTGCTAGCCGAATTGGGTCATGTCGACGCTGCGCCAAGTCTTCAATTTTCAAAGCATGTGGCTTTTAGTATTTCAAGTTATTTTGCGGAACAAACATTTGTAGTAGGCTATATGATCATATAGGCTAAGTTATAACTCATTGTTTTGTTGTAATTTAATAATGTTTTGTGTAGGGTGGATTGCTGGTTTTGTGTGTACTGGAGAGAAAGGGCTTTCCTAGATTACTGCTAGGTAGTTGTGTAGGCCCGCTCTTCACCAACCAACATTTCACAGTAGCCCCCTGTCAAAGTTGTCTAGAACAGGGGCTTGATACCGGTTGCACAAGGCTACTGCTAGGTGGCTAGCTATACAACTACATACCTAATCCACATCTGCCCAAAGGAATGGCTTTGAGCTGAATTGGAGACGGCCTCTGGAAGCCGGCGCCCGCGAGTCCATCCAGAACTAGCGGGGAAAGCAGCAAGGAATTAAAGTCTATCCCCTCTAATAGTAAAACATCACCAGTACGCGTTCGTGTTTCAATATCGTGGGCAGATTTTGCAATGTAAGTAGCCATGTTGAAGTACAGCGTTGCGAGCAATCTTCCTAGTTTTCTTCGTCTTCTTCTTCTGTTGAGGTTATGGTAGATTGCAAAGATCTTGCAATACCGCCATCTACTGTTCTGGAATGTGATACCGGCGGCCTGCACTACTACTGATATAATCATCAAAGCTGCGAGCAGCATTGAGCCCTATGGCTTGGATGTACAAATCAACACACAAGTCTTTTTGTAGTTCCTTCATCCGAGCCTCTAAACAATCAGTATCTTAATTTTATTTTCGCTGGAAATGCGCCTACACAACTTCTGTTGTAGGCGCATTTGTTTTGTATGTCTGCGCCAAACACTTCAGCCACGACTGTTTCCTCAACTTGAGCTAATACAAAATTGGCCTTCCTGAAATTAAATTATGGATCAGTACTAACTCTCCTTCGTCCAGCTACTAACCTCGGACAAGTAAGTTAACTAACGCTATATCATTTTGTAGCTTTACTGTATATGGTTACCTAGCTTGCTACCCTTAGAATGTGGCTGTAACATTAGCTCTGCAGCTAACAGCTGAGTTACTGTCGCTATGGAAAGGTAGATAGCATCAAGTATAAGTGTGAATACATATGCTGTACGTGAGTGTTGTACATATTCTTTGTTATTTGGATAAACGTTCTGCTGTTGGTGTTATGGCGCGCGCGATATCCACCTTTCCCCTCATTGAAATGACTGAGTGTGTACCTCTGCAAACCAGGGTTATCAGATGAGAATGAGCAAATTTGAGGCATTTTACAGCAACGGGGTTACAGCCATTGCGATACATCCGTTGTAAACATTAGCGCATGGTGCCGGTGTTACGTCCCAACTGGTTCCCAATTTAACTGGTTCCCCAGCTGTGCGTGCACCTATCAGTCTGCCTCCATCACCAGATTCGTCACAAATTCGCAAACATATTACTGGCGATTTTCAAGTCGGATCTCATATTTGCTTCGGCAAATATGAAAGTAGGCCTATAGGCTACGTGCGCACTACATTAGGCTACCATTCGCGACAAAATAAATGGAGACAAAATAAAACATTTGCAGGCTCGCATGAAGTGGGATTCGATCGCACTAGAGCAAAAATACGTGCGCACCATAGTCTGTTGATTTACACCACGAGCTACACTAGCTCACAAAAATCTGCAAAATCGTTACGTATTTGTTAACTACGTGGGCCTTCAGGTAACATTTTGATTTGGCTTCTTCTGAATCAACTGGTTCCCATAGACACTACCCGAATGTAGGCTACTATGCACGTATTTGGGGTTGTTTCGAGGCAATAGCCGCATTTACCACGACATCAAAGCTCCTTCTGACACCACATATTAAAAATTCATACTAAGAACGTCGCTGCTAACCCAGACAATACGATCAAAATACGCGTAACACAACATGGAAACATTCGTTTCCTATGCGATTTCGTGTAGCCTATGGCTGAGTGTTTCTTCGCTATATCTTTTGAAATCAATTCATTTCATAATTGTATATTCTGAACAAATGTAGTGAGCACTACATTACAGCCATTCACGCCATAATAAATGGAAGCTAAGAAAATAAAAGATTCGAGTGGGATTCGATCCCACGAGCCAAAACTCATGCATTGCTATAATCCGTTGCATTACACCACGACCTACTGAAGCACACGAGTGATATAGGAATCCAGTCATGAATTTGTTAACTACGTTGTCCTTCAGGCAACATGTTGTTTTGGTTCTTCTGAATCAACTAGTTACCGTAGACACTATACCGAATGTAGGCTACTCATCACGTAGGCCCCTATTTGGAGTTCCATTTATTATGGCGTGAATGGCTGTAATGTAGTGCTCACTACATTTGTTCAGAATATACAATTATGAAATGAATTGATTTCAAAAGATATAGCGAAGAAACACTCAGCCATAGGCTACACGAAATCGCATAGGAAACGAATGTTTCCATGTTGTGTTACGCGTATTTTGATCGTATTGTCTGGGTTAGCAGCGACGTTCTTAGTATGAATTTTTAATATGTGGTGTCAGAAGGAGCTTTGATGTCGTGGTAAATGCGGCTATTGCCTCGAAACAACCCCAAATACGTGCATAGTAGCCTACATTCGGGTAGTGTCTATGGGAACCAGTTGATTCAGAAGAAGCCAAATCAAAATGTTACCTGAAGGCCCACGTAGTTAACAAATACGTAACGATTTTGCAGATTTTTGTGAGCTAGTGTAGCTCGTGGTGTAAATCAACAGACTATGGTGCGCACGTATTTTTGCTCTAGTGCGATCGAATCCCACTTCATGCGAGCCTGCAAATGTTTTATTTTGTCTCCATTTATTTTGTCGCGAATGGTAGCCTAATGTAGTGCGCACGTAGCCTATAGGCCTACTTTCATATTTGCCGAAGCAAATATGAGATCCGACTTGAAAATCGCCAGTAATATGTTTGCGAATTTGTGACGAATCTGGTGATGGAGGCAGACTGATAGGTGCACGCACAGCTGGGGAACCAGTTAAATTGGGAACCAGTTGGGACGTAACACCGCCCCTCCGCTCCTCATTAGCATTTAAAGCTACAGACACCAAAACAGCGCGTTCTGAGGAAAGCTCCTTGTGGGACTGCTAGTAGTGGATGTAATTCTGCACCAAGGCTGAATTTCGGGAAAGAGACTTCTGATACAGTACAGGGCTCTCAAGTGTCACGCATTGAGCGTGACAGTCACTCATTTCGGTCTTTTGTCACGCACTCCCGCCACACATTGTATTTCTCACGCTGAAAAACTATTTATAATATATTGTAATGTTCTCCTCAATGTTGCGTGTGAGATTAAGGAGGCAGGGAATGGTTTCTGACTTCCTTGAGTTTATTAAATACAGAACCGATGACTCTTGATCACTGTTGGCCGTGTCCACGCCGTGCTTCTTGCTAGTTCGCTCACCAGCCACCAACAGAACCCCGCTCCTCATGAAGCAGCACTTTTGTGGGTGTAATTTCAGGCCCGCCGCAGACACTCTCTGCAGCACCAGCCTCAACAACTCCAAGGCTGTTTGAAAGGAGCTCCCATGGGCCAGGATGTCATCCAAATACACCAGACATCTCTGACGGGGGATGCCAGCCAGCACCTGGTCCATGAGTCTTTCAAAGGTGGCTGGGGCGTTGCACAATCCAAAACTCAGGACGCGGAACTGCCACAACCCCCTGTCCATACAGAAGGCAGTCTTTGGTCTCGCTTCAGGGCTGAGTGGCACCTGCCAGTATCCGCTGCGCAGGTCGAGTGAAGAGAACCAGGAGGAGCCAGACACCAAGTCTAGCGACTCATCGATCCTGGGTAATGGGTACGCGTCCTTTTTGGTCACACTGTTCAGCGGTCTGTAGTCCACGCAGAATCTCATTTTGGAGGTCCTTTTTTTTTAAACCATCACCACTCCCGAGGCCCATGGGCTGTCTGATGGTTCGATAATGCCATCTCTTTGCATCTCTTCCACCGCTCTGTCTGCAGCCTCACGGTGAGCCATGGGGAGGCGCCGGGGACGCGTCCTGATGGGCTGCGCATCCCCGGTGTCTATTTCGTGTTGCACCAGGTGTGTCAGGCCCACTTCATCGTCCGATAGTGCAAAAATGTCTGTGAAGTTAGATAGCACCTCCCACAGCTCCTCCTGCTGCCATTGCTCCAATTGGTCACAATTCTGTCTCCATATCTCTCTTACCGCTGTCAACCTATCTGTCCCCTCCACCGTAGATGACTGGGCTGGGGGAGATGAACTGGAGTGTGCAGAGATGGGCTGACCGTTGTTGGGGGCAGGGGGCACCAGTGGCAGGGGACTGTGGATTGGGGCGTTGCTCTCTTCTGGGGTTTCCGTGTCATGGCCGTATGTCTCCACGGCTGTCCCGACCAGGGGGTGTGGCTTTGAGGACTGTGTGGGCGGTATCATCCTGACAGCGGGGCCCCCGGGGAAGGTCAATGTGTTCTCCCCTAGGTCCAGCAGGCAGCGCGCAGACCTCAAAAAGTCCAGCCCCAGGATACAGGGGTCCTGCACCTGCGCTACCCACACTGTAAAGTCCGTTGTCTGACCTCCCACATTCAACGTCACCCTCCCCCTACCGAGCATAGGGGCCAGCTCGCCAGTCACTGTCCTCAGCTGCACTGTAGTCTGCTCCAACTGTGTCCCCTCCGGAACCACATCTGGCCGCATCAGTGTGGAGCCCGTGTCCACAAGGGCGGTACATGAGGCCCCACATATGGTGACGGGAACGTGGCAAAAGTTCCCAGCATGAGTCCAACCTACCACCATCGTGGATTCTGTGTTCTTGTCTGCTTCAGGGGGGAGTGGAGCCCCTCTCCCCCGCCTGTGCTGTTTGGATCCCCCTTCCCTCGATGATGCAGCATGGGACATAATGCCAGGGGTCCGTATCATCCCATCTATACGGGCCCCTGTCCGTTTCCCTGGTCGTTGGAGTGCTTGGGGCACTGTCTGAGGAGATGGCCAGGCTCTCCACATCCCCAGCAGACTAGGGGCCGTTGACGAGGGCGCGTGGCACCTTGTGGCGGATGCACGGACACAGCCCGGATCAGTTCAGTAATTTCAGCCACCCATGCAGGCTTTACTTGGGCTGTGTCAGTGCATGCAGCGGCTCTCACTGTAGGACCACCCTCACCAGGGCCACTTTCCATGGCCCCGCCCTCCACAATCTCCCTTTCCAGGGCCAACTCCAAAGCCTCCTGTATGGAACGGGGGTGGGCGAGCTGGGTTTGAACGCGCAGCCCCCTGGGGGTTATGGCCTGGATAAACTGGTCCCTAGCAAGCTCCGTCTGTACTGCAGGGGACATGTGGGCATAAGCCCTCCGGGCTAGAGATTCGATGTCATTAGCTAAGACACGGAGGGGCTCCCCAGGCCGCCTGCGTCTGTTGGACAGTTCTGAGCGCAGGAGACCGTGTTGTTCACAATGGCCAAACCGTCTCTGTAGGGCTCCAACAAGAGCTGTATAATCGTTTCTTTCTTCTGGGCTGAGTAGTAACAGGCACGCTAGTGCATCATCCGTAAGGCATAAGGCCAACTGTAGTGCTTTATCACTCTCTGACCAGCCCGCAGCTAGCGATAGCAGTTCAAATTGGGCGTGAAATGCCTGCCAGTCTGCCTTACCGGAGTACTTTGGTGTTTTACACGGGGCCCGGTAAGCATGGGCACCGCCATTTTGCCACCCAGGCTGCGCATTCTCTCTGCTGTAATCTCGAGGTCGGGCCGACATTCCAGTGAGGTAGCCGTCTTCACGTCCTCCGCTCAGTCAGGGGTCAGCGGGGCCCATACCCGCGTCGTTGGCCATGCTCCTTGCCGCCAGCTTCAACCGGGCTTTGGACTCCGCAGCGCGCTCAAACTCCGCCGCCAGACCCTCTGCACGGGCATAACTGTAGCTCATCTCCTCCTCCTTAACTTTCGGCCGGGCTCCTCCCTTGTGCGGCATGTCTACTGGCAGTACAACAACGGCTATGCTCGGCGGTTCTGCTAGCCGGCTAGGCTAACCTGAAGAAGAAACCAGTCCGTCACTTTAACTTCTGACACCAGTGTAATGTTCTCCTCAATGTTGCGTGTGAGATTAAGGAGGCAGGGGATGGTTTCTGACTTCCTTGAGTTTATTAAATACAGAACCGATGACTCTTGATCACTGTTGGCCGTGACCACGCCGTGCTTCTTGCTAGTTCGCTCACCAGCCACCAACAGAACCCCGCTCTCCAAAACTCCCCCAAAACTTCCCGGTCGTCTCCATTGTCTCTCGCGAGACAATCCCCCCCCCCAATAGGTCTTAACACAGAACCACATCAATTTGCTGATAACATGCATAACACAACCGATTGACAATAACAGGAACACAATAACTCAGCTCGTTACAATATTTAATATGCCGCAGCGCCCAACGGAAATTTCTCTGGCCGCGCCGCTCTCACTATGGAACCGGCAGGAATCAAGCGCGTCTCCACTGGAGTTCGGTGCGTGTCCACTGCAGCGACGCGATTCGAGCGACAACATGTTTTCCATTCATTTTCAATGGAGCCAGGCGAATCGCTTGCGTGGTGCATTGTGGGTAGCGACGCGATTCAAGCGATTCGAGTTGAGATTTTCTCAACTTTATGCAGATGAGGAGCGATTTTCGCTAGCGATGGCCAATCGGAGTGTTTTCTTGTTTCTCGTAACGTAGCAACCATGGTCAACATTTCTAGGTTTCAAGGTGGAGGAGAAACTAATCGTTTGTGTGGCTGCTTACCCAGTCTTGTACGATACATAGCTGTATTCCTACAGAGATGTTAATAAGAAACGATGCATGGCGCAAGGTTGCCGAAGTTGTTGGTGCTTGTACTTTCAAATTCAGTCTAGTCACATTACGTAACTTTGTTCTGTGGTAACTAGCACTAGCTAGCCTGGCTGGAACCCCATACCGTATTCGACCAGTTACGTGGACCAGGATGGCTGTTTCGCTATTGATTTTGACGTTTAACATGCAATTTATACTTTTGCATAAGTAGCCTACTACTTGCTACATGCTTCGATAGCCAAACAAATGTACTGGTGCACGTAACTCTGTCAGGCTATTGCATTTTGTACTTCTGTCGATCAATTTCTTGTTAGTTACTGCATCCATTCAGCGACGAAGTGTTGTACCTACCCTTTCCGTTTTGAGTTAATGTCATGTGTTTTTGAGTTAATGTAATGTCGTTTCCCATTTGGGGGAGCGTGTCCTTGTATTGGTGGGAGGTGAGCAAGTCATCCTATTTGGGGGGAGTTGACTCGTATTTGGGGGTAGTGTTTTCATTTGGGGGATGCACTCATGTTAGTGGGTGTGATTTGCACTTCAGGGCCACCGTAGCAAACCACTGGAGCTCGAACATCACTTTGAGCACGGAGTAAGTCATGATCTCCTGTTTTAATGTTACAACTAATTCACAACTTGTTTGACACAAACAATGACAACTTAGAAAATGTTTCCCAGATAATTGGCATCAGTTTTTCATGAGTGTCTGTAACTTAACCAACAGTTTTACAGCCTGTTCACTGACAACACCTGCTCTGAACAAGTGGTCTAGGCAGTGGCGATTTTAGACCCTTTTTATCATCTAAGCACCCCTAAAAATAATATCTAAAGAAATATATATATTATTGTTTATTATCATAAATGTTCTTACGGGGGAGCATGCCCCCGGACCCCCCTATAAGGTTGGGGGTTCGCCGCATCCTTCTCACCTTTTTCACCCCTGAACTGTTTGCATGCCTGTTATTAGCAAGGGGGGTTAGCACTTTTCCAAGGCACTGTATTCATGTCACATTGTCATTGGGGGCTGAGCACCCCTAAAGTTCTGATCCTAGAATCGCCCCTAAGTCTAGGACTAGTCATATTTTCGTTATCACACGATGACTGACATATTGTCACATTATAAACATATTTTTCCAAATAGGCTTAATAATTTTATTAGCACTAAATACATTTAAGTGTTTTGCATAGTCGATGTTATAGGTCTCTTTTAAAATCATGTCATATTTTATCATTATATCCTGGCCATGGATGCATTAATCATTGCTGCCTTTCAAAGATGTCAGGTAAAAAGCAATTAATTTATTAATTTGGGGGGGGGGGGGGGATGTCACTCTTGCCTGTCTTCAAAACTTGAGAGCCCTGCAGTATTAGGGGACCACTAAGGCCTATATAAAAGCATCCAAAAACAGCATGTCATGTGACCTTTAAGTCCAACAGCATTGCTATCATTGCCAAACAAATGTATTGTAATATCTACAACGTAACACCAAATGTTTAGTATGCCAGCATTAAATGCAGTTTTCAGGAGATTTTCTCAGGAGACTGAGAGCATTAGGCACATGTGCACACGCACAGTGTGTGTGTGTGTGTATGTGTGCATGCCCCATGTCCATGTGTGTATGTGCTGATATGGAGTCAATTTGTAAGTAAATTATTTCATTTAAAATATAGATTTTTATTTAAAGATATTCATGTAATTTGCATGCAAAATAGGTCTACCCAAACCAGCGGACAAAAAATTCAACCCGCGGCAACACTTCAAGAGTAGCCCAATTCCGAGGGAAAACCGCGGACCTGGCAACGCTGGCAATGAAGGAGTACCGTCTGCATCTCTGATTGGCTGGAAGATGAGCACCAAAACTGCTACGCTTGATTGGTCAGGGACTAGGCGCCGATATTCAAAACATAGAACAGACTGTTTTGTACTGTAAAAAGAGAGTTTTATAGCTACAGTCTGTGATTCAAAATAATCATGACATCAAAACGAAAACTTAAGGGACATTTGAATTCCGATGAGACTCAACCTGGGACGCCAAGAACAACAAAGTACAGAAAACTTCAAGAGAAAAAGGTAAACCAAAACAACTGGTGAAATGCTGTGGGCTAATATAATGTGAATAGTTTTACCATTCGCCAGAAAAATATAAAAGGCATCAGTATCACGTTAGTTATACAGTCAATGGTTATAACGTGAAATGTTTCACATTTAGATAAATATTACATTATTAACATTTTACTTTTTATTAGGTAATCAGTTTGAATGTTGTAAACACTAACATTTAAATATATCTAGTTTATAACGATTAACTTCTTATAATAACATGGCAGCAGTAGCTACTTTCATACTGACAGACTCCATAAAGTTCCACAAAAAAAAATAGTATATCAAGTTATATTCCCTCTACATAAAAACTCACTGAAACTCATTTTAGGTTATTATAAGGCCACAGCTATAGGCCTTTGATGGATATGATTTTGTAAGAGATAATTTCACTCAATATTATCAATCTCCATTTGATTTGATAATATCATATAACTTCTTGCCCAGACAGAACCCTATTTACATAGGATTCCTAAAACCTTGGCTCAAGCCCTCTGTAAGTTAACAAGGTTAATCATGAAACATTATCACTAGTGCCAGAGACTTTATTTATATTATATATATATATATATATATATATATATATATATCCATTATATATCCTTATATATCCATATATATGGACTTTGCTAGAGCTTAGCTAGCACTGTCTATTTTCAACTTTATTATTTATTTTTGTTTGTACTGTATCTGCAGAAACAGAATAAAAAAATCTACAAGAAATATCTCTTTACATCAGCCATTCCTAGAACATCTGCTTACAGAAGAAACGTTTTTAAAAAGGTATGTTCAAGAAAAAATATTGCTCATGTAGAAGAGTAAATGTATTTATTTTATATTCCAATGTTCAACCAAATGTTAGAGACTTGATGGCCTTAGGCTATGTGCCAAATAGCCAGCCTTACAATTATAGCCTCACACAGTTCTGTGCACCAGACTGGGTTGGCGGCCTGTTTATCCAATGACCTTAGGATTACATTACATTTGACCTATATCTAAAGACTGCTTGTTTTGTAAGACTGAATGCACTTAATGGCTTTACATTTCTCTCAGATTCGTCTCTCAGATCATAGTAATGCAGATACTTACCCAGAAGTGGAGCAAGATAGTGATCAAAATGAACAGCGAGAGATGGTGACATGGAGACAAGATGTGACATCAGGAAAAGAGAGAAGTTTTGAGGAGAGACAACATGAAAGTGAAGCAGATTATGGAAATGGACAAGAGGACAGAGCGGAAGATGATGGAGGTGGACAAGAAGAAAGAGGAGAGGAAGAGGATGGAAGTGGACAAGAGGACAGAGAGGAAGAGGATGGATGTGGACAAGAAGAAGAAGGAGAGGAAGAGGATGGAAGTGGACAAGAGGACAGAGAGGAAGAGGATGGAGGTGGACAAGAAGAAGAAGGAATTGAAGAGGATGGAGGTAGACAAGAGGACAGAGAGGAAGGGTATGGAAATGTACAAGAAGAAGGAAGAGTGGAAGAGGATGGAAGTGGACAAGAACAGAGAGCAGGAGAAGAGAGAATCCAAGTCAGAAATCAAGATTCAAACAGATTGAAGGTACAACCATGTAGTTACAGATGATCTGTGCACTCTCTTAGTTTACGTTAAATGTGTATGTCATCTGTCTTAATAGAACAACATTGTCATTGCTATTTCTGCTTTTGTTTCATATTGTGTTTTAGGTGTGAATGTAATCAATCTTATCTTGTATTACAGGAACGCCATGATGACGATCCCATTTACTCTGGTGCTCCCCTCACTAAAGGACAGAGT
Source organism: Thaleichthys pacificus (assembly GCA_023658055.1). Taxonomy (NCBI): domain Eukaryota; kingdom Metazoa; phylum Chordata; class Actinopteri; order Osmeriformes; family Osmeridae; genus Thaleichthys; species Thaleichthys pacificus. The sequence goes on along the minus strand of CM042863.1, from coordinate 1,444,858 downwards.
CTGCTGTTACTCATGTCATATGTACTGAGGCACAATTTGACCGGAGTAGCTCTTCAGGATCTTCTTACAATGTTCAATGAACATTTCCCTGGCTTAGTGCCAGCAACTTCATATCTTTTTCATAAAGCCTATGGACAGTTTGGCCAGTATGTGCCCCATTTCTATTGTATTGACTGTGAAAGCTACATGGGACCCAGTGAGACAGCTTCAAAAAACTGTTATGGTTGTAAAGCTGAATTTGACATTGAGAAAAACCTAAGGGTTGGATCTTACTTTCTGGTACTTTGTCTATCAACCCAAATAGTGGATGTTTTGCAAAAACCTGACACACATTTAAATAAAAGGGAATCAATTCCAGGCATTGTTTCAGATATTCAGTGTAGGGCAGAATATGAAAAACTCAAGCAGAGTGGACAAGTAGGGGCTGACGACATATCGATCATGTGGAACTGTGATGGAATTCCAGTTTTCAATAGTAGCAACATTCAGATATGGCCAATTCAGTGTCAAATCATAGAGCTGTCACCAAAAGATCGTCAAGGCAACATATGCATACCATGCTTATGGTTTGGTCACAGCAAGCCAAATATGATTACATTTTTAACTGCTTTTGTGTCACAGCTCAAAGAACTGGAAGAGGATGGAATAAAATGTAGGGACTCTGAAAACATAGAGCATACAAGCAAAGTTCATTCAGTGCTCTGCTCCTCAGATTCAGTTGCCCGCCCCCTCCTTAGAAACACAAAACAGTTCAATGGCAAATACGGGTGTGACTTCTGCCTCCACACAGGCGGTGGCCCATACGTCTGGGAAACCCCAGAACCACCTTTAAGGATGGAGACAGATCATTTTCAGCATGCTATGCTGGCAACACCTGCTAATACTGTAATGGGAGTGAAAGGCCCATCCCCTTTGATGGAACTTAAGAGCTTCAACATGATCACTGGATTTGTTCCAGAGTACCAGCACAGTGTCTGCCTGGGTGTCACTAAACAGATTACATCTCTGTGGCTAGACAGTAAGCACCATAGTGAAGACTGGTACCTGGGTTCCAAGGTCAGTGACATAGACCAGGAATTGCTGTCCATTTATCCACCTGTGGAGGTCACAAGGACACCAAGATCAGTGAAGGACAGAAAATTCTGGAAAGCATCTGAGTGGAGGTCATTTTTGTTGTTTTATGCATTGCCTGTTTTGAATGGCATTTTGAAAAAGAAGTACTGGAATCATCTATTTTTATTAGTTTTTGCAATGCACACTCTTCTTCAGGATTCCATCAAAGTGAGCCATGTGGATGTGGCAGAACAAGCTCTGCGAAAGTTTGTGATGAACTTTGAGAAACTATATGGTGCAGCTAATGCTTCTTTCAATGTGCATTTGTTAATGCACTTGGCAGCAAGTGTGCGCAACTGGGGACCACTGTGGGCCACATCCACATTTCCATTTGAATCATTCAATGGGACTTTGCTTAAGTTTTTTAATGGAACAACACATGTGCCAACACAAATAGTAAAGACATTCCTTAGGTGGAGGGGTCTCTCAATAAAAGCAGGGACTACGATGGCAAATGCTAATGACAGTATAAGGGAATTATTTGACAAACTACAAAGTAGCTCTGGCTTAAGAAAGAAGTCAAGGGAGTTTCAAGATAATGTCAGAGGTTTTGGCTGCCCGAAGAAAGGTAGCACATCTGTGTTGCAGAGGATGGCTATTAAACATTTCACAGGAGTGACAGTTCATTCAGGGTTTTTTTATGACAGTTTCATTTGTAGCAGTGTTTTTTTTCATTCATATAACAACACTACACTTAAAAAGAGAAATAATTATTTTGTACAGTTAAGTGATGGAACTTTGTGAAATTATGACCCTGGTGGCTTTTACCTCTGACGATGGGACCTCTTCTGCATCCACCACAAATGGCTTCTGTGTTTTAGTTAAAGAGCTTGCCAAGAGCGGAGGAAAGGTTTGTAGAGATGTACAGCTTAATATATCCTCCACATTTATAAATGAAGTGTCTCATACCAACAATGTATTTGCCGTGCATCCTCAATCACTCAAACATAAATGTATAATGGTTAAGTCCAAGGACAAAATGTATGTCATTCCACTTCCTAACACCATAGAACAAGACTAAAAATGTATATGTTCTTAGGGAGCTACTTCTACAGCTTAATTTCTAGATGACGCCACACCAACTTCCCTTAATCTGTCCTGTAACAAAAGTGAACTAAGTGTACTATCAATTTTTTAGTACACTTATAGTATACTTTTAATAAACTTTTTTTTGTAAGGGATACTACAGTGGTCTATGATGTATCTGTTTTCAATCGTTAAAATAAACATTCCTCACAAATACATTTTTGTTGTAGGATTTATTATGACAGTAAACGAATTGTTGGTGAAATTACCATTACCTGTGTTTCAACCCAGTGTAGCTCACTGCAACGCTGTAGCCTACCCGAGACACTATAGCCTGACGATGTCAGACTCATAATTCTTGTCAGAATATGAGTCTGAGGACTCTCCATTGGGCTGTGACTATGGGGCGTGTTTCAACCGAACCCGGAAAACAAATGCCTCTTCGCTCAATTGGATAGACCTACAACCAATCAGAGCAACGTAGTATGTTAACTTTTACCAAACCCCGTAGGAAGGACGGCAAAAACATATTTTCCATCGACAAATGCCTTGATTGCGTTTCTCTGTTCCTCTTTCAAAACTAATGCGCTGTCAATGTCTTCTAAAACAGACTCGATGGCAGAATCATAACATCCCAGCTCTCCAGCGGTAGCCATGTTTGTTGAAAACGAATTCAACCAAAGCGCTCTTTGGTGACGTGGTTGATTACGTTACTGTTGATCATCTGTCCATCATCGTATAAAGCCCGCCCTGACAATTTCATTGGTCCGAACAGCTTCTGTTCGGACATTAGTTGTTCCCCAACGGAGACTCCCCAGACCCATCTTCCCGACCAAATAATTTTGTGGGCGGGGATAAGATGGTCTGGCAGCCAGGCTAGAGACACTAGTGAGTAGCTAACAAAAACATCCACAGCTGTTTAGGAAGTCAAACGGCGACAGAAGGTGTTCGGCACTCCCCTTACTTAAATCAAAAGTCTATCTAGACGAACTACTAACCTGAACTTAATTGCCACAGCCTAAACTTTGTCAATCTGTTCATGAAAATAATTAATTTCAGCCTAAACCTTACAACGGAACGTTAAATCCAATTCAACCAACGCAATAGCTACCAAGACGAACACAGCAGTAGTCAGTACTGTACTGTAGTAGTACAATTTACCGGGGCAGCTTCTCCACACAGGGCTATATCGCATTTTGCGTTGTTACTGACAATGATCGCTACCAGCTGAATGAGCGATTTTCCACTAATTAAATGTCAAGCTTATTTACGTTTTTGGGGCCATATTTTCAGTTAGCAGATACTGTTTGAATCGCGATTCCATCTTCTACTGCAGGGTAGGTCGTAGAATAATCTTCAAAGGGGGTTCTTTATTATGAATGAATGCAATATGAGTAGGCTAAATGCTTGAAAATATCACGAGAAGGGAAAGACTTAAAAGGACGTTTAAATCATAGAGATTAGGTCAATTTTTACACCGGTCTGCCAAATTTATTCGTTTTGATTCAGCTATGAGGCTGCCTCTTGCAGGAGAAATGAGAAGACATCTATTTCATTCTACACTTCACTTGTATTTTGAGTTGTAAATGAGCAGCAAAAAAAAGATGCTTTTAAATCTAGAGTTAAAGAATATGAGAGAAAATGGTAAGTTTTAGGGGATCATATTTTCAGTTAGGTATGAGGTTCAACCATTAGCAGAGCAAGCATCTTAACACAAATGCAATGCTCAGGTATTTATTCATAACCAGAACATTGTTATTAACCTTGTTTTAATGTTGGTGTGGAAGGGTGTGCCTGAGCACAATAACCAGTTCGAAAAGTTGCGGGTCAGTCAACTAAATGACACACAGAGATGTGATTTCCCAAAAATACATATCATTTATTATATAGTAAGTAGAAAAGGGAACAATATTAAAAGATGCACTGTGATCAGTTAAAAGAGCCGGGGCTAAACATCCATGGTCTGAGTTAGTTTCCGCGCCAAAAGAAAATACATGCAAACACGTTAATTGGAGAGTCCAACCCAAAAAATCACACCATAAGAAAAAAACAGAAATTTCACACAAATAAAAACAACAAAAATAATCAAACTTGGGTGCAACTACACAGCAAATGTTAATGGCGGAGAAACTCCGTAAGACCAAATATGTAGACAGGTATAAACCCTCAAAGTTAGTCAGTGCATCATATCAATGAAAAACAAAAAACAAACACATAACACAAATCAAATACACGCTACTCAGGACAGCCCCGGTATCGGTCACCAGCTAGTCCAGCCAGACTAGTTAGAACTAGCCTCGTCCCCCCACGATAATAGGCCAGCAGTAGCAAAATCGACGGAGCAGGGAACAAACGCAGCAAAGCAGCAGCCGACGTTTCCGCAGAGCAGTCCACACTCCTTCACCCGGTCCCAGATAGGTTTGGAAATGGATGGAGATCCAAGTCAAGTCTCTGACGACCAGTGGCGGTTCTAGACAAATATTACTGGGGGGGCCAAGGGGGGGCCAGTGTTTAATCAGAGGGGAACATAAAACAATTCTATTTAAACATTAAATACTTTAATTTTGCTTTACATTAAAATCATACAAACGGCTCTGGCTCTCCCTCTTCCAGATCCTCAGCTCTCTCAATGCTTGATATGTTTCTATAACTTTTTTATTTACTGGGGCAAAAAAGGCTGCAATGTCCCTTCCTCGTTTCATGATGACTACTAGAAGAAGAAAAACGTGTAAAAAAACAGTCAGCTCAGGGGGGCCACAGGGGGGGCCAGGGACATTTTTACAGGGGCACTGGCCCCTGTAGGCCCCCGTGTAGAACCACCCCTGCTGACGACTTCGTATGCCAAAATCCGCAGAGCAGTCCACACTCCTTCACCCGGTCCCAGATAGGTTTGGAAATGGATGGAGATCCAAGTCAAGTCTCTGACGACTTCGTATGCCAAAATCCGCAGAGCAGTCCACACTCCTTCACCCGGTCCAGATAGGTTTGGAAATGGATGGGGATCCAAGTCTCTGACGACTTCGTATGACAAAATATTTTGATCAACAGCCCAACACGTTTTACACTGTGTTGTAGAATGGTCATGCTATAGCCAACATATGATGATTGGTGGCCAAGCCGCAAAGCCTTAAGGGTTTCTACGTATTCTTCTTATTGGGTGTGCTCAAGCCTTCGGCGAGAGCACAACCTTTGTTCTCTCACATATATATTATTATTTTTTGTTTATTTTCGCCCCCCTAAGGATCAGTCAATATTTGGACTACATAGACAACCTAGGTGTCAAAAGTTTCGTAATGGTAGCGATTGCGTTGCTGCTATTGGGATTTACGTTCCGTTGCACGGTTTAGGCTGAGCTTAAGTTTTTGTGGCGAAAAGTGTCTTCTATCAACGAAGGGTAGCAGTGCTAGCCTACGTCACTACGTCAGCACACGTTAGCAATGACGCATGGATACAACGTGATAGAGACGTTCTAGCACGCAAATTGGAGCTTGGATTATGAGTGAAAAATGCCAACCCCCAAAATTACCAACCATTGGGTTTTGTTGAGAAAGCAATTTCGAGTGGAACTGCCATCTCTGATTTTTTATTTAGGTTGTGAAAGTCTTTGTAATTTGAGCAATGCGGGTCGCCCGTGAGACTGCCTAGGCGGCAGCCATGCAAGCGTCATAGTAGTTTAGTATTTTCGTATTTTTATAGTTCGGTCAATTCTACACCACAAAACAGAAGGAGGGCAATGTTATGACGATATGACTATTGTGAAGACAGCCAGATGGTGAGATTTTAATGTAGGTTGCTGTAAAAACTTTGATTGGTTTGCTACGTGAGAGTAGCCTGGTCCTAACCAGACTCTCGTACATTTCATTATGTACAGAAGCAAATAAATTTGAGCGGAAGTACGTAGGACGGCAGAGCCAGGCTAACGTGAGAGCCCCGTCAGCCTCCGTTGACGATTGCGTCAGCTGTTGTCGATCTTTGATGAGTATTTTCTTAATTTCGTACCAGGGTCAATTCTACATCAAAAATCAGAAGGAGGGCAGTGTTATAAAGATATGGCGATTGCGAAGACAGTCAGCGCGTCAGCATATTTTTGTGATTTGTGTAAAACTTGGAATTTGAGTGACACCACGGCTTGTTTTGACGTTAGCCTCAGTCAGACTCGGCTCACCCACTGGCAGTGTGTAGCATATGGTGTGTAGTACTGTCTTCAATGCCACAGCTAAACTTTATGTCAAAAGAAACATTCTCATTTCCGGCGCGTTTTTAAACAATCAGTGAAATGTGGAGCAACAGCAGCTAGCTTGCCTCTAGCAAACTTATTTTGAATTAGCCATTTCCCCCTACATTAATGTCAAACTTATTTACGTTTTGGGGGGCATATTTTCAGTTAGCAGATGGTACTGTTTGAATCGCGATTCCATACTGCCAGTGACAACGTTGTTACAGTAGCTTGTTTCAAAGGGGGTTTGCAGCTGTTTCAAAGGGTGTTCTTAATGAAATATGCAATATGAGTAGGCTAAATGCTTGAAAATATCACTAGAAGGGAAAAACTTACAACCGACGCAAGCAGGCACACCCTACAAATTGTACCCTCTCTAGTTATTTTTATTATTTTAATTTATTTTCCCACCCCTAAGGATCAGTCAATATTTGGACTACATACACAACGTAGGTGTCAAACGTTTCGTCTTGCTAGCGATTGAGTTGCTTGTATATTTATTTACGTTCCGTTGCACAGTTTAGGAGGTTACAACGTTTTTGTGGCAAAAAGTGTCTTCTGTCAACGAAGGGTACCAGTGCTAGTCTACGTCACTACGTCAGCACACGTAGCAACGACGCATGGATACAACGTGATAGAGACGTTCTAGCACGCAAATTGGAGCTTGGATTATGAGTGAAAAATGCCAACCCCCAAAATTACCCACCATTGGGTTTTGTTGAGAAAGCAATTTCGAGTGGAACTGCCATCTCTGATTTTTTAATTAGGTCGTGAAAGTCTTTGTAATTTGAGCGAGTGCGGGTCGCCCGTGAGACTGCCTACTCTGGCGGCAGCCGTGCAAGCGTCATAGTAGTTTAGTATTTTCGTATTTTTATAGTTCGGTCAATTCTACACCTAAAAACAGAAGGAGGGCAATGTTATGACGATATGACTATTGTGAAGACAGCCAGATGGTGAGATTTTAATGTAGGTTGCTGTAAAAACTTTGATTGGTTTGCTACGAGAGCCCTGTCAGCCTCCGTTGACGATTGCGTCAGCTGTTGTTGATCTCTGATGACTATTTTCTTAATTTCGTACCAGGGTCAATTCTACATCAGAAGGAGGGCAGTGTTTTAAAGATATGGCGATTGCGAAGACAGCCAGCGGGTCAGCATATTTTTGTGATTTGTGTAAAACTTGGAATTTGAGTGACACCGCGGCTTGTTTTTACGTTAGCCTCAGTCAGACTCGGCTCGCCCACTGGCAGTGTGTAGTACTGTTTTCAATGCCACAGCTAAACTTTATGTCAAAAGAAACGTTCTCATTTCCAGCGCTTTCAAGTAATCACTGAAATGTGGAGCAACAGCAGCTAGCTTGCCTCTAGCAAACTTATTTTAAATTAGCCATTTCCCCTACATTAAGGTCAAACTTATTTACGTTTTGGGGGGCATATTTTCAGTTAGCAGACGGTACTGTTTGAATCGCGATTCCATCCTGCCAGTGACAACGTTGTTACAGTAGCTTGTTTCAAAGGGGGTTCGCAGCTGTTTCAAAGGGTGTTCTTAATGAAATATGCAATATGAGTAGGCTTAATGCTTGAAAATATCACTAGAAGGGAAAAACTTAAAGGACGGACTCACCTGCAACCGACGCAAGCAAGCACACCCTACAATTTCCCCAGAAATTGTACCCTCTCTAGTTATTATTACACATCTGTCATGGGAGTCTATGGCAGCCCAAACCACATGGTCAGAAGTTGTGAAATTTGGCACACTGTTTGGGGCCAGTCCCCTCATCAATTTCACCAAGTTTCATGTCTCCATTTCAAACCCTCTAGCGCCACCAATGGGTCAAAGTTGAAGGTGTGTTTACACACGTTACTTTTGAACCATATGCCGCATTTTCCAAAATGAGGCATCATTGGATTCCCTGGATCAAGACAAGTTCAACGCACTCTATGACGTCATACCCAGTCATATAGATTCTCCGCCATTTTGAATGTTAAGGAGAAACGTTTTTTCGCTACTCCTCCTACAATTCTTGTCGAATATTCTTCAAAATTGCCACAGATGATCTTCAGACCAAGCCTCACAAAAGTTATCCCCTGGAGCTTTGATTTTCGCAACCGTTTGTTAGTTACAGCCAATCAAATTCAGCAACTGATCTGGAAAAAGGGAAGTGAGGTCATATCTTAGTGAATCTTTGATGCATTGACTCCAAACTTGGTGTATGGATTCATGACCCTGTTATTAAGAGGTCCGAAAAAGGTAGGGTCATTTGAGGTCTAGGGGGCGCTACAATAGACAAAACTGTGTTTTGACCAATAACTGTTGACCAACGACTGTTTGTCGTATTTAAGTGATTCCTATGTCTCGTGATATCTTAGGAGATCCCGTGTCTGACGCATGTTAACGCATGATACCAGACGAATTGATGAGGCCGCCATTTTGAATTAATGAATTAAACTTTTTTCCCTACTCCTACACAATGTATCCAATATTCACCAGATTTGGCACAGATTATCTTCAGACCACAATCACCTTGACATGTCAAAATAGTACTGAATTACAGCTGTTGGGGCAACAACTTGGGCCAAATCTGACCACGCGTGCCACAGGAGAAACGGCTTACTTTTTGTATACAGTAACTGTACACAGCAAATCCCAGAGCTGAAAATGGCTCACTGGGATAAGACGGGCTCCTTCGAAGTGCAAGGTCGTAGGTTCGAATCCAGCCAAAGTCTCAAGCATGTCATGATACTGGTTTATCTGTTTAGTGAAGCCAGGTATGCGACAGTAGCTGTCGAGCAGTATAATCATAATGGTCACGATAATGTTTCATTCGCAGGGGATTTATACTCATGAAGAGTCAGATTTATTGTGCTTTGTAGATATAGTGATGCTACATCTAGCCAGTGCATCGGATTTCTTGCATCATAATTTCTGAACAGATTTGTCATAAATCACAAGATTGGTCTCTTCTGATTCTATGTGGCATACTAAGTCGAAATATATCACACTGTCCCGTGTCCGCCATTTTGGGCGTCGGCCATTTGGAATTTTCATAAAAACAAACTCCTTGTTTGCCGTTGCTCCTATTTTCATGGACATGTAATCAAATCATTTTCAGACCACAATCACCTTGACGTCAAAATAGGACTGAATTACAGCTTTTTATACTTGGGTCAAATCTGACAACGCTTCCCACAGGAGAAACTGCTTACTTTTTTTTAAACAGTAACTGAACACAGCATTTCCCTGCAGTGAGAATAGCTCACTGGGATAAGACGGGTTCCTCTGAAGTGCAAGGTCATAGGTTTGAACCCAGCCACAGTCATCAAGCATGACATGATACTGGTTTATCTGTTTAGTGAAGCCAGGTATGCCACAGTAGCTGTCTAACAGTATAATGATAATGTTTCATTCTCAGGGGATCTATACTCAAGAAGAGTCAGATTTATTGTGCTTTGTAGATATGTGTCCTCTAACCTCTAGGGGGGCGATCCCGTGTCTGACACATGTTAACTTGTGATACCAGCCGAATTGATGCCGCCATTTTGAATTAATTAATAAAACGTTATTGTCCTACCCCTCCTACAAAATGTATCAAATATTCACCAAATTTGGGACAGATTATCTTCAGACCACAATCACCTTGACATGTCAAAATAGGACTGAATTACAGCTGTTTAAACTTGGGCCAAATCAGACAACCGCATGCCACAGGAAAAACTGCTTATATTTTTACCCAGTAACTGAACTGTGATTTGCAGCACTGAGAATCGCTCATTAGGATACGTTGGTGTCCTGGCAACGTCAACGTCAGAGGTTCGAATCCAGCCAAAGCCGACGAGCTTGTCATGTCTCTGATTCTCTGTTTAGCGAGACTGTAAGCCACTGCAAAGGAAGCCAGGTACACCACAGTCGCTAGTTACCTGTAGTCAAGCTACAAGCTATAGTCAATGCAATCCTCACACAAACTATCAAAATGATTTTAGATTTTCAAAACCGTTTGTCCGGTACATCCAATCGAAATCGGCAGCAGAGCCGCCAAACAGACAGTTGTGTCGTATCTCAGCAAATCTTTGATGGATTCACGCCAAACTTGCTGCGTGTACTTGGAACCCTCTTCTGAGGATGTCGAAAGTTTCTTCTGGGTCATCTGACCTGCTTGGCCACCCCATTGCTGCTTGCAGCTATATTTGCATATGAAATTGGAATTGTTCGTGCCTTGTGTTATACCACCACCATTTCTATTGTAGGGCAGAGTGAAGGGAGTAACTCTGGTAACTCCAGTTCTAGCAAGGATTATTTGAGTAAGCAAGCTCCATATTCTGCATATTCACAATAAGATGAGAAAGATGTTGGGTTGCTTGGATTTGGCACAGTTGCTCAAATAAATGTCTGTGTTCATTTCAGCTGCAGCTGAGGTCTTTGCTAAAGCCAAAAAACTAGTAGAGCCGCAGGTTGTGAAGAAGAAGCAGTATCCACTGGCAGCTAAACATTCAAAGTCTTCACATATTAAGGTTAGAAAAGTATTTTCTGGCCCTAAATATACACAATATTAGGTCAAGAAACAAAAGGTGTCTCAGTGAAATGTATTAGTCAGATATAATGTATTCTTTCTTTTTCTTAAACTTAGGCCCCGTCCACACTAGCCCGGGTAAATACAAATACGCGTATTCGAATTGAAAACGATCTCCGTCCACACTAGCGTTTTCATATAGTTTTCCAAATGTTTGCCGTCCACACTAACCATAGAGTTAATATAACTAGAGTAAGCTACATATTCGAAAAGCTCAGTTTTCAGTGTCCGAATACGCCGTATTAGTGTGGACGGGAGGTGCAAACGCAGACATATGTATGCGTTTCTAAATTTACCCGGGCTAGTGTGGACGGGGCCTTAGGTTAAAATGGCTCCCATGGAGTGGAGGCCCAGGACTGCAAAGAGGTCAGGGAAATATCACAAAATCATTTTGGAAGAGATCCCTCCCCGTGTTGTCCTGCAGGGAGATGAGACTTAGGACGGTCTGCTAAAAATCGGAAAAGAAATGTTCTGGCCTGACGAGTGTTATCAAAGTGAATTCACGCTTTGCCATCCAGACGGTAGTAGGTAGACCAAGGTGGAATTCTCTAATGAGTGGGATGATGGGAGTCAGATGGCTGAGCGGTGAGGGAGTCGGGCTAGAAGGTTGCCAGTTCGATTCCCAGCCGTGCCAAATGACGTTGTGTCCTTGGGCAAGGCACTTCACCCTACTTGCTTCGGGGGGGAATGTCCCTGTACTTACTGTAAGTCGCTCTGGATAAGAGCGTCTGCTAAATGACTAAATGTAAATGTAATGAGTTCAGGACAATTTCCGATATGACCAATCCAATGGAAAAGGATACTTCATGTTGGACGAAAAGAATTGGGTAATTTGGGTAATGTTGGGTAATGTTACAATTAATATCACAAGTTTAATAGCTCTTTAGTACTAAATGTTTGTTATTTTTGCAGAAGTTATCTGCGTGGATGATCAAATTCTGGCACCAGATATGTTCATGTCAGCCAAAACTAATTGCCATAGTGGAAATATTTTAGTGTTTATATGCATGGCTACATGTTCTTGTTATGAAGTAGTCTGTATAATGTATGTACCAATTGAATTTCAACAGAATCTTCTGTTGTTTCTACAGTTGTGTTTTGAAGATGAAGAGGAACAGAATATGTTTGATGAGGTAATGGGATGATCTGGTCTGATCTTGCACCCACAAATTCTCAAATATACTATAAGTCCATCTAATGGCAATTCAGTATGCATAAGCCACCTTATCTCAGTATCCGATTGCACTATGTTGACCACTCACGCTGCTCATTCTATTCTTATTTTTATATATATTTTATTTTATATTTAAATTGTTGTATTCTTAGATTGTTTAGTTCTTAGAAATAGTTAAACTTTTGTACTTTTACTTAATTTAAGATCCGTATATGTTTAGTGTTTTGCACCTCCCTGCCACAGTAAATTCCGTGTTTGTATAACATACATGGCGAATAAACCGAATTCTGATTCAGATTCTGATTCAGTGTAATGGTTAGAAGTGTATTGGTAAGAAGTGTAGAAAAGAGGATATGCATACTTTCACTCTTTGTGTTTGTAGGATTCCAGTGCTGAGTCAACAAGAGCCAGTAGTGCAGGGACAGGTGCAGCTGGAAACATTTTGGATTTCAGGGTCAACAGCGAGTCAACTCCAAGTCAACTGCAGTCAGGGTCAGCTGCAGGGGCAGCGATAGGTCAGAATTTGACACCAGAGAGTGCAGTGGAGGGAAATGAGAAGTCTCACGTGTCCAATAGTGGAAACGTGAAGGCTTCTTCCAGAGCATCACACAATCCCACTATGCCCTCCTGTAAGCATTTTGTTTTCTAACCAGATATTTTCTTTTCACATATAATTTATGGAAAGATGAACATCTCATGTATTAAAGGTCACATGACATGCTGTTTTTGGATGCTTTTATATAGGCCTTAGTGGTCCCCTAATACTGTATCAGAAGTCTCTTTCCCGAAATTCAGCCTTGGTGCAGAATTACAGCCACTACTAGCAGTCCCACAAGGAGCTTTCCTCAGAACGCGCTGTTTTGGTGTCTGTAGCTTTAAATGCTAATGAGGAGCGGAGGGGCGGCACCATGCGCTAATGTTTACAACGGATGTATCGCAATGGCTGTAACCCCGTTGCTGTAAAATACCTTGAATTTGCCCATTCTCATCTGATAACCCTGGTTTGCAGAGGTACACACTCAGTCATTTCAATGAGGGGAAAGGTGGATATCGCGCGCGCAATAACACCAACAGCAGAACGTTTATCCAAATAACAAAGAAGTGTACAACACTCACGTACAGCATATGTATTCACACTTATACTTGATGCTATCTACCTTTCCATAGCGACAGTAACTCAGCTGTTAGCTGCAGAGCTAATGTTACAGCCACATTCTAAGGGTAGCAAGCTAGGTAACCATATACAGTAAAGCTACAAAATGATATAGCGTTAGTTAACTTACTTGTCCGAGGTTAGTAGCTGGACGAAGGAGAGTTAGTACTGATCCAGAATTTAATTTCAGCAAGGCCAGTTTTGTATTAGCTCAAGTTGAGGAAACAGTCGTGGCTGAAGTGTTTGGCGCAGACATACAAAACAAATGCGCCTACAACAGAAGTTGTGTAGGCGCATTTTCAGCGAAAATAAAATTAAGATACTGATTGTTTAGAGGCTCGGATCGAACTACAAAAAGACTTGTGTGTTGATTTGTACATCCAAGCACTGAGCAACTGTTATGCTTTGTTCGTTTGCTAGCCATGGCATGATGTCTCTGCAGGAAAACACGATATTGCACTCGCCCTTGCACAATCGTAGCTCAATTCCTCATTGGCGGGCCAGATTATCTGGGCGGGCACAGCAGAGAGAAGGGCGGTAGCCTGGCTCCTTGTTACGTCAATAAGAGGAGATTTTCAAACCGAGCGTTTGAGCCTTCATTTTCTCAAAGGCGGAGAAGAACACCCAGGGCTTGGTTTACACCTATCGAAAATTCTAGCCACTGGGGGACCAAAGGCAGGCTAGGGGAACTCATATTAATGTTAAATAACCTCCTAAAGTGAAGTTTTCATGTCATGTGACCTTTAAGGGAAGGGACCACTGCTCCTCAAAACAGAATGTTCAACCCATAGGCCTGTTTAAGGTCACTAAGTGCTGTATGTAGAACAAAGAACAGGACAATTTGCTACAGCATAGACATAACAGTGACCAGCAGATAAAGCTAACCTAGGGTAGCGAGTTAACTGTTTCAGTTTAATTTGCCCTATGGGTTAGCTTCAGCTGTCAGTCCACTGACTATTCGATCAATGTTGTATTATATTTTCTTACTGATAGCACTCACAGTGGTGAGGTCTCAGCTTGAGGTCTCCTTTAAAAGCTTGACTAGTTTGGTGCTTGTTGCACCAGAAGCTACACATATTTAAACTTCAGTTGTGAGTCGATTGGTGTCACTGTTTGTTAATATTTTCTGAGGTTGCTGAATTACATTTCTCTCCTATGTTCCCCATATATGTGAATGATGCTGAACATTACATTTATGCATTTAGCGGACGCTTTTATCCAAAGCGACTTCCAAGAGAGAGCTTTACAAAAGTGCATAGGTCACTGATCATAACAACAAGATAACAACGAGATAGCCCATGGTTAGCCCGAGATAACATGGTTTGGATATGGCTCCAATAACAAATCCAATTACAATGTACAAAACTTTGTGCTTGATGTGTGTCCTTCTGTGTGTTTGTATCCCTTAGTGTATGTTCCACGTGTCCCATATGTGGACAGCTCCTTAATCAAATATGTTCCTTCTCCTTGGAGAAGGAACATTTGGTCAGGTGTATGGAGGCTCCTACCAGGGTACACCTGCAGCTGTGAAAACAATACTGTTGGGAGGTGCCAAAGCTGAAGAGAAGGACATCCTCCACGAAATAAATGTGTCTCTGTAAGAATATTTCATTTAAATTAATTTTTCTGTGCTCTGTGTAGCTTTTGTAATGTGTTACTTTTGATTACTAAAAATGAATTATATAATGCTAAGTATTTCTAATACATCAGTTAAGCCTTGCTTTGGCCAAATAGAATTACTGTTGCAAATGCGTGTTTGTTTATAAAAATCAAGAAACCATTTATTTATCTTTAATAACTGTAAAGACAGAATGGGGTAGGCAACCTGAGATGACTTCTTAGTTGTGAAAGAATGAGATTACATTGGGTTCTTTTCAATATTCACAGGAGACTGTCACATCCCAACATAGTGAGACTTCTGGCAGCAGTTCTCTGTGACACCTGCTTTTTGTTGGCTACAGAGTATATTCATGGAGCTCCTCTTGATGTCGTCATTAACTCTGACAGCTGCATTGTAAAGGTATTTTTGCTATTGTTATTTCAGTTACCTGCAGTTGATATGCTTAAATGTGTCACTGCACATCTTTTTTTAGGGGAAATAAGCAAAGTCTATTGAAATTACTAATTATTTGTCGTCTCAGCTGGAAGGACACGATGATGATTTCATCGCTCTTGATCTAGCAATGGCGACAGAGTACATCCATGCACAGCGGGTGATTCACCAGGATCTTAAGCCTGCCAATATTATGGTAAGTTATTTTTCCTTCTGAAATAAGCCAACTGGAGATGGTAATGGAAGCATCACCTTTTTTTAATGATCTCTGAAGTGAAATCTTAGAGATATGAGTGATGTGAGAGTTTTAACTTGTTGCATTATTTAAAGTGACAGGGTGCACCAGCATACTTTAGTGTCAAAATACAGAACTTGTAGACCACGATGACCCTTCTTGCTTGCTTTGCTTTTATAAGTTTAAATATGCCTTCCCAGGTCATACAGTACTTTCGTACAACATTCATAATTTTTCTGTACCTTTCAGATTCAATTACAGTCGAAGAAGGCAATCCTAACAGACTGGGGTTTGGCCAACATTAGGGACACTGTCCAGCTTCGCCAAGGTAGCCATGTACAAGAACAGGCTGTAGGGCCCATGGGCGAGACTTTCCTGTACATGGCACCTGAGTGCATCCTGCACTTTCAGGATGCCTCCTTTAACACTGACATGTGGTCCCTGGGGGCCACCTACCTGGAATTTGTTCACAAGGTCAACACCATGGGTCATCAGAAAACAACGAGAGCTGGCTGTTCTCATGGCATTGAATACCCCACCACATGCTCTCCCAAGTCTCAACGAGAAGTACCACTTTTTGTGTTCTTTGCTCAACTATGAGTCACAATCCCGACCCACCGCTTCAGAAGTAGTAGAGTTTCTCAAGTCAGGGCTTATGCTGGATTTAGAGAGCCGATATGGGTATAAGTGGTAGGGAAATGCTGTCAGTGTGTGGAAGTGTTTTTGTTTTTGGTAGTTGTTCCTGATAGTTCTGAACAGCAGTTAAGTACAGGATCAATTCCTGAATTCATAGTTTAAATAATTGAAAGACAGTTGTAATGATGTTTGTATATGGAAGCATTGTCCATTGTGTGGTCACTAATGTCCAGCAGCAATGTCTGTTTTTTGTAACAGAATGCACTTGATTAAAGAATGGATCTATTCCTGAATTCACAGTTTAAATAATTGAAAGAGTTGTAATGATGTTTGTATATGGATGCATTGTCCATTGTGTGGTCAATAATGTCCAGCAGTAATGTCTGTTTTTTGTAACAGAATGCACTTGATTATAGAATGGTTCTATTCCTGAATTCACAGTTTAAATAATTGAAAGAGTTGTAATGATGTTTGTATATGGATGCATTGTCCATTGTGTGGTCAATAATGTCCAACAGTAATCTCTGTTTGTTCTAACAGAATGCACTTTAAAGAACATATGTCAAATATGGTTAATGATTTCGAATACACTGTTCAGAAAATGTCATGAAAAATAAAACGTCAAGCTGGGGCCTACAATATAGCCTATACCACTAAGGTGACCATAGCACCTTATTAAAATGAGGGAAACTATGTAGAACTGTTATCTATTTTGTATTCAGAAAGGCCCATTGACCATGGTTGATAAGATTCTCGATTCCCACCCCTACCCCCAGGCCTTCCTTTTTTCACTCTCTTTCCCTCAACATCATTTTGTATAATTTATTTGCCTCTTCAAATGTAGAGGGTGTTTGAGCCCCATTTCTATTCATCCACATCATCATGTCATCCACTAATTTCATATAGGCAGCCATCGACAGTATGTGGAAACCTGCCATCTTCCAGAATGGTCCCACACAAACGTCGGAACTCTTCATTCGAGACCAGCAACTGCTCATCGATGAAGCGGGGGGGGGTTGTTGTTGTTGGTATTCTACAAAGTTTCCATGCATGCATACTACATAAAACGTAGCACTACATTGCAAATTACAATACCGGGAGGTGGTGTGGTGTAGAGCACGTCAGGCTTCCCAAAAGGACCAAGAGCATGGTGCTGTTTCCTTATGTCATGGGTATTCCAAAGTCTCCGCTCCATATCCAGTTCGTCCTGAAGTAGACGAACGTGGGTGTACTGCAGGCAGTTGCTATTTCAAAAGAAATGGAAATAAATATCTTCAGAAATTCACCTATCCACCTTGGAAGATACTGGCTAAATTCCAATATCTTTCCCAAAGTCCTAAGCCCTGAACCCTTAAAGACAACCAGCCATCATTTTTACCAAGATGAATTCAGTTTTTTTGGGGGGGGGAACTGTTACGTCCCCCAGTTTAATGTTACTGTTTGTTCTGCTTGTTGCCGTTTTATGTTCTGTATTCCACCTAAATCACCAAGCAGGAACCATTCGGGTCGGAGAGGACACCTCGATTCCAGCCAGTGTCTCCGATCTGGTGCTCGTCAAGCCCCACCCTCTCATCAGCGTGCTTCCAGCTGAGGCTGGTTTGGGACGCTATAAAAGCCGTTCAATTGTTCAGTTCGCTCTCTCTCGTTTGGTGGGTTACACATATGTCAGTCCTGATTTGGTGTCTAACTGTATCCCTTTTTACTCCCTTAGGACTAACACTTGTTAGACGCGTTAGGCGAGGTCTGGGCGGACCACCCTCTGTGTTTTGGAAAGGGCGCCTTGATCGTGTGCCAGCTTAGGGCGGGTAGGTGGCAGGAGCGTCTTCTTTTCTGTTCTTTGATTTGGTTCCGTCCAGCATTGACCGGGTAAATAAAACCCTTTGATTCACTGTATACTTCGCCTCTGTGTCCTTGCTCGCACCCACGACTCCATGCCCTTTTCACTGTCCACTGGTTGTCGCTGAGCAGCGGGCTGTCGGTCCCCACCCTCCGGGGTGGCGTACGTAACAGGAACTAAACAAATTCTGACTCAACAATGCTGATTCGACTTTGTGACTGACTGATTCAAGCCAGTTAAAGACACACCAGGCAACATTTTTGCTACAGTAAGGGAATCCATACGTTGTGTGTACATTGCCTGGTATGCCTTCAACTCAGGGTGTCAGGGTTTACAGTTAGATAGGACATTGGGATTCAGCCACTGATTTGTTATTTCCAAAGCAAAGACCTCTTAACTTACATGTGCACAGGATTGTCCAGTTCGAGCATGTCAGCCTCTATCATCCCCTAAGCATGTGATTATAAAAACACACAAAATGACTCTATTGTTGGATAACAACAGTTTATGATATCTTGTAAACTAAAAGTCATGAGTGCTAAGTGGTAAGGTAGTAAAGACTTTTGAAGATTTAAGATGTTTTAACCATTTGCTGGAATACCTCAAACCTTGTCAGCCATATTTTGATCCATGTCCACTTCAAGATACTGTTGAAGCTTTCAGCTCTCTAAAAAAGGAAAGAAAATGTACTTCCCTTTAGATTAGCAAAAAATCACATCACTGTTAGTATATTAATGAGACAAAAAAAACTACCTGGTTGTGCACTGACGTCTCCATTCTGAAGGCTTGCCATGCTTGCTCTCCAAGTTGCCGCACCGGATATGCGATCTGCATTTGACCGACAACAAGGTTCTCCTTCCCTCTGTCACTTCTTATCATTTTGTGACACCCTTAACATATATGAAGACAATCATTGTGTTTTTGGCCTAATCCACATGTTCAATTGCTGTCATGAGCACTTCACTAACAAAGAAACTACATTACACACCTCCCTCTTCCACAACAGTGTCATGGAAGTATCTAGCCACACATTTTTGCTTGCGGTTAGACGTGCCCACTTTTAGCCATAGAAGCCTCCGTGAAAACCTGAGTGCAGAGACAGAAAAACTATAATGTGTAAATGGGTTGCTACAGTCTCTTCACCTACATATAATACTAGCCTCATGCTGAAATTACGACAGCTTTACAGTATAAGTATACAGGTTTTGAAATGGCTCAGAAATATTGACAGAATATTGGAGAATGTACCGTTTAAGTGTAAGGCTGCCAAATCACAGTCTTGCAGTAACACTTTGTACCTTGACGTTGCTGGACCATTTAAGTCAAGAGTACTGTGGCAGATATAATGGCAACCCCCCCCCCCCAAATTCAAATGACATAATGCAAAATACATTGGACCTCATGCATCAATATCTTTGTTAGAATTTTAAAGTTTATTCCTAAGGTTTCCATATAAAATAGATATGAACAGATAAGTAAACATTGGTGAATGCCTGAATCTCTGTGGAAAACAGCGTGAGGTTTAAGAACACATTTCTTTCTAAGAATGGTTGGCGAATGAGGCCCATTGTTAGTTTACTTACCCATCAATGCACATAGGGGTGGGCGATATGGCCAAAATCTTCTATCACGGTATGAGTCATTTTATATCACGGTTACGGTATATATCACGGTATAGTAATTGTTCTGTAAATTCAATTAAGAAATGGTACAAAATAACCATACTTCATCATCACACTCGATTATTTATTACAAACAAAAACAACTGCCTCACGTGATACAACACTTGAGTTAAAAACAAAAGACTCCAAAAAGTTACGAGTACGAGCGTTCCTATTGGCTGATGCGCAGTCATGCCATCCGCGTGGTGACCTACTCACAGCTCAATACGGATCCGTAATGCCTTCCGACGAAAATGTAAAAATGAGCGAAAGCGATCAGTCTTGAGTTTTACTATCCATATCTAACTTCGGTTTCGGCGTATCAACCTCGTTAAAGCTTGGTCGATATGTTAAAGCCTCAGTTTGATATTTCCCGGCATGACCTCACTCTCAGTTAGTAAGTAGTTAGCCTTCACTAGTCATCCTAGATCAAGAATGCTAGCAACGCCACCAGTGTAATTTTACAACAATAATTTTACAGCACGAGACATAAAACTTGAAGAACAAATCGAATTGGTTACCTGCAGAATGGGTCATCAAATATATAATTAATTAGCATCGGCATGAATGTGGTCCGCTTAGACAAAATACACTCCGTTCCGTCAGACCAACGCAAATGTGCTTCAAGGTCAAACGAAAATAGCAAATCAAATAAAAGTTAAACTACAATTCTAAATATCGCACAAATGCGATTTATATGATGGCTCATATACAATACAACAACCAGACATTTAATTGACACGTGTAATACAAGAATATAGTATAAAAGTATACCGCGGTTGAAACGGTATAACCAAATCTCTCCCGGTAGACACATTTCTACCGTCGCACGGTATATACCGTCATATCGCCCAGCCCTAAATGCACAGATGTACCCACATACCAAAAAACTTAAGCTTGTCATTACCTGTAAGAAAAAACAACACATTTCTGTATATTTTACATGATGTTATATTGTACATTATGTACACAAGTTCAATAAAAGCATGCAAAGTTGTTTACCATTGATATGCCAGGTATCATTTGGCCCATGGCTGTGGTAATTTCTTCTGTGGATCATTTTTTGGCCTGGATATTGTCTTTCTACACCACTTGCATCTACATCTCTCATGATGTCAGCGACATCATTCCTACATTGAAAATTATTTCAAATGAATGTGAGAAAGGGCTTAATAAAAGTTACAGGGTCATAAAAGTGATTCTAAGCCATTTAAGACATCACCAACCTGTAGCAAGGCGTCACTCCTCTGATATCACGAACACGCTTCAGCATTGCTCTAATGTCTTGATCAGGTGACCAGTCGTCAACTCAGAGTAATAAGGTTCTATCTGCGTTCAGGTCAGTTTTGAGATATTGAGGTTTAAAGTTTTAGCATTACAAATAGCAAAACTGACAAATGGAGCACATTTCTTTATAGCACCAGAGTTACATACATCTTACATGTATTCTACATATGAGATACCAAAATTCTACATGAATTGTAAATTAGGGTTTTTGAAACAGGTCAATTGTAGATAGAACTTATAGTTCTAAAAACTAACAGCCACCTTGGAATTATAAGGTTCTATCTTAAAAAACTGAAAAAGGAACAATGATTATCAAATAAGTTTAACAATTTACTTATACATACTGTTGGGATGTTCAATTAATATAATAAAAAGTGTATTTTTATTGGTTAATATGTTAAATCTTCATGCATTCATGCACTTACTGCTATAACACAATTTTTCCAAGATAACAGTATGTTAAATGTAAATGAATGATTTTAAAAATACATGGTCTGATGAAGGTCAGGTCCTTCAGTTTATCAAAGTATTTTCAGTAGAAAACCAAAACGAGTTGAAAGAATATTTAAAATCTGTCTTAATTTTTTTTGTTTATCAAATCATTTTCAAACAATTTAAATGTAAAATTCATCATACATCACACATGGCAATACTGACATTCATTCAGATAAAACTGATCAGAAATGTTTTGCTTATGAACAAGGTATTTCAAACTCAAGACTGGTTACTCAAAATCAATAAAAAACTTATTTGAGATGCTGCTCCTTGCAATGAAAATAATTTAATGCAATAAAAATATACATAGTATCACTTACTATACACATACATCACATACTTACATCACATACTATTCACTTTATAATCAACACACACATGTTGAGATGCTGTATAACAAAACATCACATGCCTGTGCATGTGATGTTTTGTAGTGAAGTGTATATGGGCACTGATCAAATACGAGCTGACACACTGCAGAAAATGGCACCTGTTTGTACTTGAACAGTTTGGAACATGAGTGAAAGTCATAGAAATCTGACTCTTATCTGTATAACTCTGTATGGGTTGTTCCTGTTTACTTTGAGTAACACACGCAATAATGACACGGGAGAGTAGAATTCAGATAATGCCATCTCAATTTGACTGTGCATGTTATCTACCTCTTGTACAGCAGAATGACCTGGGGTAGAGTACTTCATTGTAATCTGGTGAATCTTCTGGTGAATCGCACAATAGCCTTTCTTTGATGGAGAGCTATGAGCTGTAAGATTGTACACGTTCAGTTTTCGTTTGTAGAAAAATGAACTGATCTCTGCACGTGGACAAGTTATAACATTCTGAAGGTCAAAACACACTACTAATGTGTTTTCAGCATCCCTGTCTGCCTGTCGCTCTTGGCGCATTGCAGTTTTGTCGGTAATGTGTTTCCTCTGTTTGCTATCAGCAACTTCGCTAAGAAGATTCTGGTCGAGAGCTGTCTGATAAGATTCACACTGATCACACCTAAACTTTTTAGGAACGTGAAAACTGAGGTTGAACTCAGAGTTGAAAATGAATCTATAGAAAGACTCCTTTACAGGTGTATTGCCCTCTTCAAGACATTTACATTTGTACAGATCATAAATTCGAGACACATTGAGCGTGGATTCCAGATACTGCCTCTCTGTCCTAACCCTGCAGTAATGGGATTCAACAACAGGGAAAGACCTGATGTGATCCCGACCCTGCTCTTTTAGTTGGAGATCTATCACACGTTTTGTATGTTTGCCTCTAGAATCAGGTTTTGGCATGCCAGTCGTTTGTTTTTTCTTTAAATGTTTGTTGTAAACTGGCTTCTGACTAATTGCCAGTGTGCCCAGGTAAAATAACTTGCACACTCTAATCCTCTCACCCTCAATATTCAGGTAGTATTAAATGAGAATGTGCGTTTTCTTTGTGATTCGCAGCATGTTTGCCTTTCTTTCATTGCACATTCTGTTGTCAGAGCGAATAGTGTCTTACTGAGTGTACTTCATGTACTTCGTGACTGCCATCTTGACTGTAAGTAACCAGAGTTTGTTTTATTCATTTGTGTTGAGCTAAAACACTGTTTCTAGGATAGAGGGTAAGGGTATAGCAGCTAAATTGGTCAATAGGTAGCTAGCTAGAGGTCGAGTTTCAGGGTACTTGCCGCCGAGTGAGACCCTGGCTTTGTTTACATAATTAGGGCCATTGTAGAATTTGGTTAAATCAGCCCTGACTTCTGTAATCAGATTCAGAGCGAATAGTGTCTTACTGAGTGTACTTCGTGACTGCCATCTTGACTGTAAGTAACCAGAGTTTGTTTTATTCATTTGTGTTGTGCTAAAACGCTGTTTCTAGGATAGAGGGTAAGGGTATAGCAGCTAAATTGGTCAATAGGTAGCTAGCTAGAGGTCGAGTTTCAGGGTACTTGCCGCCGAGTGAGACCCTGGCTTTGTTTACATAATTAGGGCCATTGTCAGCTGCGTCTTTAGCATATTTAAGGCGGCTAGCAGTGCAGAGGCAGCCTCGTCTGGCAGCCTCGGTGCACGAAGACTTGGTCGAACAAAGACAGGGAGTCTACCTGCGGGAGGCCACCAAGGATGGCCGACGAGGCGGATCACCTCTTCTGATAGGTATCACCCTATTTGTATTCTATTCTACATAGAACATATTCCTAGCTAGCATGTGTTTCTTCAGCATTCCCGCTCATTACACCACTCACAGACGTAGACGTAGATATGTCACAAAGTATATACGGTCCACTTCTAATCTTAGCTACCTATCCAGATCTTCCTCACCTGCCCTCTCTCTTTCTATTGGGCTCTGGAACTGCCAGTCTGCTGTGAACAAAGCAGACTTCATCCCGGCGTTTGCAAATCCCATGCTTCTCTTCACGCCCTTGCGCTGACAGAGACATGGATTCGCCCAGAGAACACTGCAACTCCAGCTGCTCTCTCCGTCAACCACTCGTTCTCTCACTCACCCCGCTCAACTGGGCGAGGTGGTGGGACAGGTTTGCTTCTTTCCCCACATATTAAATACACATCCACCCCACTCTCTGTTACTGCCAAATCATTTGAACACCATTATGTGATGCTAACTGATCCTATCAAAGCATTGTAAGTTGTCCTCTACCGCCCACCAGGGCCGCTAGCCGACTTGTGGAAGAGCTGGACATGCTCCTCAGCGTCCTCCCGGATGATGGAACACTGCTGATACTCCTTGGGGACTTCAACATCCACCTCGAAGGAACGCAGGCCGTCGACTTCAAGTCTCTTCTGACATCCTTCGACCTGAAGCCGCTGAACACACCGGCGACCCACAAGGCAGGAAAACAGCTCGACCTCATCCTGACACGTAACTGTATCACTGACTTAACCTCTGTAACCCCACTACACATTTCTGATCACTCCTTCATCCAATTCTCTGTCTCTCTCCCTCCAACTCCTCCTACCTCCCCTCCCCTCGTAACTTTCCGCCGCAACCTCCGCTCCCTATCCCCCTCCCATTTCTCCTCCATTGTAACATCCTCCCTCCCTCCCATTGACGAGTTTATGTGCCACCCCACTGACACTGCCTCCAACACCCTGTTATCCACACTAACTGCATCACTTGACACTCTCTGTCCCCTGTCAACCAGGCCTGCGCGATCCTCTCCCTCCTGCCCGTGGCTCACGGATGTGATTCGTGCAGAACGGTCCATCCTTCGGGCAGCTGAGAGGAGATGGCGCAAGTCCAAAGACGGTCTGGACCTCGATAAGTATCACTCCCTCCTCAAATCCTTCTCTGCCTGCATAACTGATGCTAAAACCCACTACTTCCTGAACAAAATTAACTCTGCCTCAAACCCTCACAAACTTTTCTCTACCTTCTCCACCCTTCTTAACCCACCTCCCCCACCCTCCACCCTGACAGCAGACGACTTCTCCTCCTTCTTTGAGAAAAAAGTTGCTGACATTAGCAGTCGGTTCCCTGAACCCACCTTTCCTACCCACTCGCCCTCTATGACTGACCCAACTAAATGTCTAAACTCTTTCTCTCCCCTGTCCGAGGCAGAGATCTCTGACCTCATTCTCTCTCATCGCCCCACCTCCTGTCCCCTTGATCCAGTCCCATCCCCTCTCTTTCAAACCATCTCTCCTTCCATCATAACTTTTCTTCTCCATGTCCTTAACTCTTCTCTTACTTCCGGCACTTTCCCCTCTACCTTCAAACAGGCCAGAGTTAGCCCTCTACTCAAAAAACCCTCCCTTAACCCTGCCCCCGCACTCTGGAAATCAACATATACAATTGTATACACTCTTCTCAGGGATGGAGAAGCTAATATTGTAACAATTAGCCAAAGCATAACTACTTTGGTGCACAATTATCAGCCATAGAATATATAAGTGAAGTGAATTATTTTCTTTCTACACGGGCATACAGTATGTTGATACAGATTTGACGGTCAGCATGTTTAAAGCATCGTCAACTTTCAGAATAACCTTTTAAAAGGTCAATAGGCCTCATTCACCAACAACTCTTATGAAGTAATTTGTTGTTAAACCCCCCATGTGCGGTGTTTGCAGTGTTTGCTTGTCTGGTATGTGTTGATAGGTAAAAGTATAGGAGTATATTACAATGGTTCAACCAAGAATAATGTTCAATCCTGTTCCTAATGACAATGTTTAAAAGCTGTGATAATAGCAATGATTGAAGGTATTTCAAGGCTTGCCTGCACAGCTTCACGTATTTCATCAAGTGGTCTCTGTGGGCTTCTCCGCCTCAACCCCAGTAACTTCAGCAGTCTTCTCAAGTGCCTCTCACTGTTCAATCAAAAACACAAAATGGTGTTTCGTAAGCATAAATGTTTCAGTGTAGAAGAAATGCTTTGGTATCTAACAACACCCAAACCTCATTTTATATCCATATGAAGCCAGTGTTAAACAGATTTTCCTGTTTAAATCCATTGCTGAAAAGTAACTGTATCAATGCATCCACACAACTTAAGGCAAACACATGAAGGCTAATCTACAAACTTTATCTGTACTAAAGCCCAATAGCCCGATTTACATTTCAAGAGTGGGAACAGGCCACTACTTAGTATGAAACATATTTCTTAATTTAAAGTTTCTTAATAGACAATCTATCAAAATTACTTGATGAGAACAACATATTGATAAATCTCACACATTAGCTTTATGACATGAAGGGGCATGCATACAAACCAGTGTAAACTGGACATAGGCCTACAGCGTTTACTTACTTAATAACAAAAAAAGGTTTCCTTCAACTAGTCTTGTTTGGTCCTAATTAGATGAGTACTCGGTTAGGGAAGGATACTTCTTTCATCCTCTTTCTGAGCTGACATTTTGGAAATATCTCTGGAAAACAGACAACTAAGCTGTTATTGCAACATAGTAGAAAACATGCAGAAGACTTGGACAAATACACAGATCATATCAACTAAATGACATGTGACTGTATTACAGTGGATAGCAAAGGTTTGGGCACCACTGAAAACAAAACATTTAAATATATAATCTTCTCAGCTTTTGAAGCATCTACTTGATTTTGACATGTGTTCTTATTCGATTGTAGAAAAATGTATATTTCAACTGAAATAACATTTACTGAATCAATAGCAATATGCATCATGACAATATCAATAGGCTAGTGCAAAAAAATTTGAGGCTCAATGGCACAATAACAGGCATACTGAGTAGAGCTGCAATAACAGCTCAGAGATGCTTCAGTCAATAAATGATGTGAGTACATTTAAATAATGTATATTACTTATCTGTTAAATTTTACTCCTACCTAGGACTATGCACAGTTTCAATGTAAGATAGCCATTTCAGAATTGCTAAGCTTATTCTGTGGCTGTAAAGTTTCGTGCATAACATTGACTAATACATACAACACAATCGCCATTAATGTATACCATGAAGGAAACTATTCAAACGAAAAATATGTTGTGTACTATCATAGACCTTTTGCTAGTTTGTTAAGTTTGACTAGCTAGCGAAGTTAGGTTAGCGACAAGGAAATTTTCATAAAAGTCAATTGCATTACTTCACTTTCTAACAAAGCTTTTTTTTGTTGTTGTATTATTAAGGGTGCAAGCGTCAACTTACCATTGTACCAGAGCCTTTTTAAGGAGAGCCTGGCCACTCCCTATTAAGCCCCATTGTACCGAATTTTGTTGCGGTTCCACCAGAGTTCCACTGGGAGTGATCGCGGTCGAGTGCAGAATGAATGGGAGTCTATGGAGCTAAACGGCTAAATTTGTCTCTTTCACCTGATTGTCGTTGAGAAATCTCAGATTTTATTGTAGTTTTTACATGTTCAACATGGATTATAGGTCGAACATTGAATGAACGAGCACTTATGTCCTTTCTATTTCTTACAGGGTGAGTCGTTGTTGCCCAAAACACGCTAGCATTCTGCTAATGAATGCTGATTGGTTAGTGAAGGACTGACTACGACCAGAGATCCAGCTTGATGCCATCCGAAGCAGAATCAGAATGTCAGAGCATTAGCAACAACATTAGCAACCCAAAACTCTTTCTAGCATGTGTATTGACAGGGAGAGCCTAACCTTTCAACTGTATTGTCGATAGCTCAAGAGAAAAAAGGAAGTGACCAGATCTTGCCGTAAAACAATATCTCTGGTCGTACGATGTGTATGACGTCAATGACATTTTAAAAGGCTTTTTAGAACAGAAAGGCGACTTCAAAAAAATCTAACACCCAGCAGTGTGTATTTGTTTTGCATCCTTTCGAATTCAAAATTCAAATTACTAGAAAAAAAATATATATCCTGAGAAAAGTGGATTTTGAGGGGTATAGCTCCATAGACCTAGCCTGACGTTGTCATACTCATAATTCTAGTCAGAATATGAGTCTGAGAACTCTCCGTTGGGCTGTGACTATGGGGCGTGTTTCAACCGAACCCGGAAAACAAATGCCTCTTCGCTCAATTGGATAGACCTACAACCAATCAGAGCAACGTAGTATGTTAATTTTTACCAAACCCCGTAGGAAGGACGGCAAAAACATATTTTCCATCGACAAATGCCTTGATTGCGTTTCTCTGTTCCTCTTTCAAAACTACTGCCCTGTCGATGTCTTCTGAAACAGACTCGATGGCAGAATCATAACATCCCAGCTCTCCAGCGGTAGCCATGTTTGTTGAAAACGAATTCAACCAAAGCGCTCTTTGGTGACGTGGGTGATTATGTTACTGTTGATCATCTGTCCATCATCGTATAAAGCCCGCCCTAACAATTTCATTGGTCCGAACAGCTTCTGTTCGGACATAGTTGTTCCCCAACCGAGACTCCCCAGACCCAACTTAATTTTGTCCCCTCAAATTATTTTGTGGGCGGGGATAAGTTGGTCTGGCAGCCAGGCTACCATAGACCTCCATTCATTCTGTACTCGACCGTTAGCGCCCTCATATGGAACTAGAGTGGAACTGCAACCAGTTCAGAACCCAGAAATTTCCAGAGAGTGGCAGTTCTCTCTATATTAGACATTCTCTGATTGTACCAAAGAGTAAGTTCTTTGATTGTACTGGCGGAACAGTTGTTCAGATCGTAGCGCCGCGTGTTGATGACGTTTATGATTCTTTAGCAAAGTTTGTTTGTAGTATCCATGGAAACCAGAGGACTACACATGGGTTTACTTTACACGAGTGAACTAGCTTGCAGAAAACAACTATTTCGTATTATATCAAAAGTAAGTTTTCTTGCTGTACCAGTTAACAGAAACAACACCATGGTATTCACTTTAAAAGCTGCTACTTTAGCTAATTCAGAAAGCTAGTCAACAGCTCCCACATCTAGCTAGCTTTGACAAAAAAAATTCTGACAAAGTTTAGTTTGATGGCGTTTTGTCTGAGAATGATGGCGTTTGGTTTGAGAGCGTTTTGTCTGAGAATGACGCCGTTTAGTTGTGGGAAATATTTATCAGCCATTTATCAGTCAGTCGGTGAACAAGTTTAAGAAAGCTTTATTGCTTGCGGCCGGCCCAAAAGGAGACAAAAACATCACACGCCATTGTGCTACAAAGTTTGTCTGCTAGCATGTTGCGCTAGCTACCTATTTAAGCAGCCCCGCTCTTTACAGTCATTGGTTAAGACAAAGGCATGCAAATGTCCCATGGCTCTTCTTCATTGGCTCCTTGCATAAACCTGGCGAGCGTGTGTGCGTGCGTGTATGAGTGTGTGTGTGTTTACGACATCAACCCTGATTGAAACACAACAACAGGATCTCCGGTCCTGGGGTCGTAAACTCCTTCACATAGGTGTCAACAAATGGTCACCAGACCTTGCGTCTCCACCTATAGTCCTTGTCACAAAGTATCTCCTTAAAACAACCAAACCAACCCCCCTCTTCTTAGTCCTCAGCACCATGATAAGGGTCCTGTATGTTTAGCCAGAGACTGAGTGGTGCGTTAAGTCTGGACAGTCCATATCCAACTATCTGTCCCCTAGTTAGCTAGCTACCCAGCTAACACATGACGTTGCAGCAACGTTGCCAGTAAGTGCTCAGATGGTAACCCGCGACATTACCTTCGTCGTGGCAACGTCGTAGCAATGTTATAAAGGCAATGTTGCCAGTTGGTCCCATGGACAACGTTGCCACGACGTCATACCTTGGTCGGCTGGTTACGTTATTTTTAGACCCTTGGACAACGTTGCCGCGACGTTGTACCTTGGTCAGCTGGTTACGTTATTTTTAGTCCCATGGACAATGTTGCCGCGACGTTGTACCTTGGTCGGCTGGATCCATTATTTTTTTGGTCCCACGGACAACGTTGCCGCGACGTTGTACGTTGGTCGGCTGGTTACGTTATTTTTGGTCCCGTAGACAACGTTGCCGCGACGTCGTACCTTGGTCGGCTGGATACGTTACTTTTGGTACCATGGGTTACGTTGCCGTTACGTCGCTCTTTGGTCGTAGGACAACGGATCTCGAGTGCATTATAAGTGGTTTGTATATGTATAATGTAGACAATGCATGCTTCCTGTGCAGCTCAGCCCTAGCATGTCATTGGTCATCAATTTTCTCATATGCAGAAACGTAGCTTTAATAAATAAAATACTAAACTGAATTTGGAATATCATTTAGCCTAGTCTTTCATTCTTTACTATAAACATGTACAAATGCAATCAATTGTTGATGTGTAACATGATAAAGCAAACATTCTTTGTATAGCACACCAAAGCTGTATGACACACACATTAATGCAAATGTGTGCTCCAATAATTTTGTAATAAAAGTGTTAAATGTGATCAAAAGGAAAAGCGACTCTTAAGAGTTTCATTTCCAAAGACATGTCATCACAGAATATTACAGTTCCTATCATAGATATATTCCTATTACAGTACGCAATAGACCTTTCACACAACTTCCGTTTTTGCCCGGAAATACGCAATCGTCGTGGTAATCTTCCTTTCCGGACAGGGCAACTAGCGTGAACGTTCCACCTCCGCTATTTCCCTGTTTTCATTGTATCGTTGTAGCCTATGTATTATTGGCGCTTGCAGGTGTACGGCCAGGGCCCTGATTGGATAGTTTGCATGTATGTCCAGCTATGCTTAGACCAGAGTGATTAATTGCCGTGAACCTCACTGCCATTTTGGGTGTGTGTGCTCACTTATTGCATCGTGTTGACATTTTGTGTGTAATTGCAGTGCCTATTTCACCGCACTGAACTGAAACAACTAAATGAACCGGGGAAAAAAACATGTATTGCTTTTTGTATAAAGTTGATCAATTGCATATCTTTAACATACTGCAAAACAACTTTTCATTGTTTGTGAAGATTAATGAGTTACAAATAAAATGAAACACTTATGGAATTGTTTTAGTTTGTACTGTTTATTACCTCTATGGTCTTTTACTATTTGACCTACACCACAATTTGATATATTTACAGAATATCCTTATTCTTCTGAACTTGTAGCAGCTAATCAACATATATACTTTTCAGATTTTTACAATGGGAGAAAATGAATAGTGAGCAGAATTAAGTTCAAGTTATCGTTGATGCAGCCCTCCAACACATTTCAGGTTTCTCATGTGGCCCCTTGTAAAAATGAATTGCCCACCGCTGGTTTACACCGATGCAATACCAATTTACTGTAATAGCTTGATTTGCCTCCTATAACAGGATGTATAACATTGTGGAATTCACAGAGGAAGGGCTGGTTGGGATTGTAGCCCAATCCTGGACATTTAAAGACAATGGGGTACGTATACTTTAAATCTGTAAGAGTATCATGTCACTAATTCTTTCAAGTTGTGCATGACATCTGTTTTTGGATTAAGTTTATTAGTTTTTATTTCAGGAGACATAGTTATTGGCCGCCGGCCCATCAAACCAAGAGGGCCAAACTTAATGAAATGCCCGATACGGCAGTATGGATATCGAGGAAAGTGCGGGTGTTTGCAACTACAGGTACATGATAACAGGCAATGTACTCACAAAACATAACACTAGAATGCCTATTCAAATCTCTGAAAACGTTCACGACTAAATGTTAGTATTATTTTGATTGAACCTATTTGCTATTATCATTTTGTACGTAGGAGACTTTGAGAAAGCCTTGAGAAATACAAATCTGCCGTTGAGACGGAAGATAAAGCGCAACAAAAAACAGTCAAACGTCCGCACAAATATGTGGACAGTAGTGGAGGTATGTCAGAACAACCATGTGTTGTATTTTGTGGTACATCAATGTGTGTAGCACTAAAACATCTACATTAATAATTGGGTGTGCTTTGCCTTCGGCAAGGGCACAACCTTTGTTCTCTCACATATATATTATTATTATTTTTATTTATTTTCCCACCCCTAAGGATCAGTCAATATTTGGACTACATAGACAACGTAGGTGTCAAAAGTTTCGTCTTGCTAGCGATTGAGTTGCTTGTATTTTTATTTACGTTCCGTTGCACAGTTTAGGAGGTTACAACGTTTTTGTGGCAAAAAGTGTCTTCTGTCAACGAAGGGTACTCAGTGCTAGCCTACGTCACTACGTCAGCACACGTTAGCAACGACGCATGGATACAACGTGATAGAGACGTTCTAGCTTAGATTATGAGTGAAAAATACCACCCCCAAAAATTCCCAACCATTGGACTTTGTTGAGAAAGCGATTTCGAGTGTAACTGCCATCTCGGATTTTTGATTTAGGTCGTGAAAGTCTTTGTAATTTGAGCGAGTGCGGGTCGCCCGTGAGACCGCCTAGTCTTTTAGGCGGCAGCCATGCTAGAAAGCGTCATAGTAGTATTTTCGTAATTTTATAGTTCAATTTACACGAAAAAACAGAAAGAGGGAAATGTTATGACGATATGACTATTGTGAAGACAGCCAGGTGGTGAGATTTTAATGTAGGTTGCTGTAAAAACTTTGATTTGTTTGCTACGTGAGAGCCCCGTCAGTCTCCATCGACGATTGCGGCAGCTGTTGTCGATCTGCGTCTGATGAGTATTTTCTTAATTTCGTACCAGGGTCAATTCTACATCAAAAATCAGAAGGAGGGCAGTGTTTTAAAGATATGGCGATTGCGAAGACAGCCAGCGGGTCAGCATAGTTATGTGATTTGTGTAAAACGTGGAATTTGAGTGAGACCGCGTCTTGTTTTGACGTTAGCCTCAGAGTCAGACCTCGCTCGCACTGGCAGTGTGTAGTAGGCTACTGTCTTCAATGTCACAGCTATGGCTAAACTTTATTATGTCAAAAGAAACATTCTCATTTCCGGCGCTTTCAAACAATCCCCTCACAGTTTGGCTAGCCACCACAACTAGCTTGCTCGTAGCAAACCTCTTTTGAATTAGCCAATTCTCCCTAAATAGATGTCAAGCTTATTTATATTTTTGGGGGCATATTTTCAGTAGGCAGATGGTACTGTTTGAATCGCGATTCCATCTGAAATACTGCCGGTGACAGCGTTGTTACAAAGTTTTTTTCAAATGAATTACGCAATATGAGTAGGCTAAATGCTTGAAAAATTTCACTAGAAGAGAAAAACTTAAAGGGACGGACCCACCTGCAACCGACGCAAGCAAGCACACCCTACAATTTCCCCAGAAATTGTACCCTCTCTAGTTAAGTTTGTTTTAGTATAATATACAAATTAAATAATGGGCCTGTGCAACAAAGTGTTTCATCATTTGAGTTCTGTTTAGATGAGGAGCAGCCATGGGTCATGGAGAAGAGGCGAAAGAAAATTAAAGGTACATCTGTTATTGTACTACAAGACAGCTACAAAAAAACACTAAGTGGCCAGCCGCAGTAATATAACATCATGTATTCTCTGTACAAGGCCCAGTTCCAAATGTCCATGCCATGGTGGGCAACCAAAAGACCCATAAAGGTTGGATCTTTAAAAAAATGTTTATGTCAAAGACTGTACTAGTATAAATGCCATAATTTCACTCATCTTAAACTGCAGAGATTACTTTACCTACTCCACCACGACCTATTCCACCACAACCAAAACCAGCAACATCCCATCGTAGGTTATTCAAGAATCTCAATACTCAACAGTAACTAAAAAATTGAACACAAAGTTGTACTATCAATATGCTAATACTATGTACATAAACTACATTCCACTTTCATTTCTCTACAGATTATCCTAAGAGTGTCCCTGTTAAATAATGGTAAGGTGATGAATGACCGTATAATAGTATGAGCCATGGCAACCCTAAAGGCTATGTTTTGAAGCAAAAGCATGAACTTTTGCATCACCAGATGCCATACACCCAGGAGTCATTTCTGGAGTGGTGGAGGAGAACCCATTGGGGGCCCAAGAAAACAGCTGGCAGCCCGGCAAGTTCAAATATAAGACACTCTAAAAAATACTAAAAGCTTTTCAATAGCATTGCCAACTCATTAAAAGGCATACCTAAGTTGTTCTGAAAGTGGCGGGGGTAAACATATTTGTCAAAACAACACATGTTGTCATACTAATGCTTTTTATACCCTATTCAGCTGTACCATCCTGGGAGAGAAAAAATTCAGAAAATTCAAGGTAACATTTGTTAAATATATCAATGTTACAGCTAATCTAGAAGAACCACAGTGTATGCCAATCATGTAAAATAATTTCACGTGTCCTTGAGTAGACACGTTACAGGTTATCCTCCAAAAAATAGAGACCTTGGAGGAGAACCAGAGAGAGGCTCTCCTCTTCAGGCGGTCACAGGGCGGACACACAGTTTTAGACCTTCAGGTGTCCCAAACCCTGGCCGAACTCCAAGACCTGGAGGAGCGCCATTATTAGGCCATTATTATGGGCAGCACGGTGGCTCAGTGGTTAGCACTGTCGCCTCACAGCAAGAAGGTCCCTGGTTCAAACCCTGGTCGCTCCAGGTCCTTTCTGTGTGGAGTTTACATGTTCTCCCCGTGCCTGCGTGGGATTCCTCCGGGTACTAGAGAGGTTCCGGCTAGATCTAGTCGGCCTTGCCTCAACGCACAGCATCGGCTCCGGAACCAGTCTCCTTAAGAGGGGCTGGACTCTCTTCCACTCTGGAGTTGCCCTCGGTGAGAGGCGTCGAGCTGGGGTGGGAATACTTGTTTCCCCTCGGTTCGGCGCCTGTACGTTGGGGTTCACCCCGGTGGACGAGAGAGTAGCCTCCTTCGGGTGGGGGGACGGGTTCTCACTGTTGTTTGTGCTTACGCACCAAACGGCAGAGTACCCACCCTTTTTGGAGTCTCTGGGGGGGTGTGCTGGAAAGCGCTCCTCCCGGAGATGCCCTCTTCCTCCTGCGGAACTTCATTGCTCATGTGGGCAATGACAGTGAGACCTGGAGGGGCATGATTGGGAGGAACGGTCCCCCCGATCTGAACCCGAGCGGTGTTTTGTTGTTGGACTTCTGTGCTAGACACGGTTTGTCCATAACGAACACCATGTTCAAGCATAAGGGTGTCCATATGTGCACTTGGCACCAGGACACCCGAGGTCTCAGTTCGATGATAGACTTTGTAGTCATGTCGTTGGATCTGAGGCCGAATGTCTTGGACACTCGGGTGAGGAGAGAGACGGAGCTGTCAACTGATCACCACCTGGTGGTGAGTTGGCTACGATGGTGGGGGAAGACGCCGGTCAGGCCCTAACGTAATGTGAGGGTCTGCTGGGAATGGCTGGCAGAATCCCCTGTCAGAAGGAGCTTCAACTCCCACCTCCGGAAGAGCTTCGATTATGTCTCGGGGGGGGGGGGGGGGGGGGGGCGGGGACATTGGGCCTCATTCTCGAACATTTTCTGAAGTTTCTTCTGAAATGTTTCTTACGGGCTTCGGAAAAACAACGTAAGAAAAAGATGTCCGCCAAATTCATGAACGCTTGAAAATGTGTTCCTACGCAGCAGAAGTTTTCTGAGCTGTGCTCCCCAGGAAGAGTTTTCTTACGTTGAAAGCGCGTCCTCGTGCTCCTGAATTTGCATACATACACGCCCCGACAGCTCCTTATAAGGGCACGCAACAGCAGTAACGTGGGCAGTCAGAATCGACAAAATTAGGAAAGCAACAGGAACGCACGTTATATCCAAGCGAAAAGCAATTGTGCCATATTGTAGGCCTAGGGTGCACACTCGTCCCTTTAAATAGGTCGAGTGATCAGTGATAATTGGATGGCCTGGTTGAATTTATATGATATTCAAGTCCAAGTGCAAGTTAAAGGTTTTATTTGTCACATACAACATCATACCAGTAAGATGAGCAGTGGAATTGTTCTCCACTGGATCTAACAGTGTGCACACTAAGCAAGGTAAATTATTATAATTATTTTAATCCGAGGATGTCTGTAGAGTTGATGTGAACGCAAAAAACAACGATTTCTCACAAATTCATTAACACTTCTAACACAAGAGTTTTCTTAAATGCGATTCCCCTTGTGGTTTTTTAAGGAATCGCATTTGAGACAACTCTGGCCGATTTACGACTGCTATTTCGAGTTCGGAAAGTCTTCTGAAGTTAAGAACAAATCCCAGATGAGAAAACTTTCATGAATGCCAAATGTTTTCCTAAATCCAATTCAGAAGAAATTCCTTCTTAAATTCTTCTTAACTGCGTTCGAGAATGAGGCCCATTGAGTCCAAATGGGCCATGTTCCGGGCCTCCATTGTTGAGGCGGCTGACCGGAGCTGCGGACGCAAGGCGGTCGGTGCATGTCGTGGCGGTAACCCTCGGACCCGGTGGTGGACGCCGGAGGTGATCGTCAAGCTGAAGAAGGAGGCCTATCGGACTTTATTGGCTGGTAGGACTCCAGAGGCAGCTGATGTGTACCGGCAGGCCAAGCGGAATGCGGCTTTGGCGGTCGTGGAGGCAAAAACCCGGGCGTGGGAGGAGTTCGGCAAGGCCATGGAGAATGACTTCCGAACGGCTTCAAAAAGGTTCTGGACCACCATCCGGCGACTCAGGAGGGGGAAGCAGTGCACTGTCAACGCTGTATATGGTGGGGATGGTGCGCTGCTGACCTCGATGAGGGACGTCCTGGATCGGTGGAAGGAATACTTTGAAGACCTCCTTAATTCCACCAACCAGCTTTCCGACATGGAGGCAGAGTGTGGGGACATCGGGGGGGGCCCTTCTATCTCTGGGGCTGAGGTCGCCGAGGTGGTTGAAAAGCTCTGCGGTGGCAGGGCCCCTGGGGTGGATGAGGTCCGCCCGGAGTTCCTTAAGGCTCTGGATGTTGTAGGGCTGTCTTGGTTGACACGACTCTGCAACATCGCGTGGACATCGGGGACAGTGCCTCTGGACTGGCAGACCGGGGTGGTGGTTCCCCTCTTTAAAAAGGGGGACCGGAGGGTGTACTCCAACTTTAGGGGGATCACACTCCTCAGCCTCCCTGGGAAAGTCTATTCAGGGGTTCTGGAGAGGAGGGTCCGTCGGATTGTCGAACCTCGGATTCAGGAGGAGCAATGTGGTTTTCGTCCTGGCCGTGGAACTGTGGACCAGCTCTACACCCTCAGCAGGGTCCTGGAGGGTGCATGGGAGTTCGCCCAACCAGTCTACACATGTTTTGTGGATTTGGAAAAGGCGTTCGACCGTGTCCCTCGGGGGCTCATGTGGGGGGTGCTCCGGGAGTACGGGGTACCGGATTCCCTGATCGGGGCTGTCCGGTCCCTGTACGACCAGTGCCAAAGTTTGGTCCGCATTGCCGGCAGTAAGTCGAACTTGTTCCCGGTGAGGGTTGGACTCCACCAGGGCTGCCCTTTGTCACCGATTCTGTTCATAACTTATATGGACAGAATTTCTAGGCGCAGCCAGGGCGTTGAGGGGGTCCGGTTTGGTAACCTCAGGATCGGGTCGCTGCTTTTTGCGGATGATGTGGTCCTGATGGCTTCATCGGGCCGTGACCTTCAGCTCTCACTGGAGCGGTTCGCAACCGAATGCGAAGCGGCTGGGATGGGAATCAGCTCCTCCAAATCTGAGGCCATGGTTATCGACCGGAAAAGGGTGGAGTGCAATCTCCAGGTCGGGGAGGAGATCTTGACCCAAGCGGAGGAGTTCAAGTATCTCGGGGTCTTGTTCACGAGTGAGGGAAGAATGGAGCGCGAGATCGACAGGCGGATCAGTGCGGCGTCCGTAGTGATGCAGGCTCTGCATCAGTCCGTCGTGGTGAAGGAGCTGAGTCGAAAGGCGAAGCTCTCTATTTACCAGTCGATCTACGTTCCTACCCTCACCTATGGTCACGAACTGTGGGTAGTGACCGAAAGAACGAGATCGCGAATACAAGCGGCTGAAATGAGTTTTCTCCACAGGGTGTCCGGGCTCTCCCTTAGAGATAGGGAGAGAAGCTTGGTCATCCGGGAGGGGCTCAGAGTAGAACCGCTGCTCCTCCGCGTCGAGAGGGGCCAGTTGAGGTGGCTCGGGTATCTGATAAGGATGCCTCCTGGACGCCTCCCTGGTGAGGTGTTCTGGGCACGTCCCACTGGGAAGAGGCCCCGGGGAAGACCCAGGACACGCTGGAGGGACTATGTCTCTCGGCTGGCCTGGGAACGCCTCGGGGTCCCCCAGGAAGAGCTGGTGGAAGTGGCCGGGGAGAGGAAAGTCTGGGCCTCCCTGCTTAGGTTGCTGCCCCCGCGACACGACCCCCGGAAAAGCGGCAGATGATGGATGGATGGATGCCTCGGGGTATGTCCCTGTACTTACTGTAACTCACTGTAAGTCTAAATTACTAAATGTAAATATCACCATATATGTCTGTACATTGTATGGGCATGTTCTCATATATGTACACATGCATTGTACAATATATATATTTCATGTATATATTTCCATATAATTTTACATATATTTAAAATATATTCTACCATATATGAAGCATACATGTGACACTATATCTTTACATATATTACCCACCCATTTTACCATATACAGCGGCATACATTATGGTGGTTATTTATAAATACATAATTGCATATATAACCACATATATTATATATTCATGTTCCATATATTGCAATATATGGAAAACGGCAATCATTTGTATATTCTGCAATATATTGCAATGTATAGCAATATATTACATGAATATATATTAGTGTATAATATATTTATCATCAATATATTATCCCATGTATTTCCATATATAATATATTGGAATATGTAACAGGAAATAATATATTACAATATATTTCAAGTCATATATTGGTGAATATATTTTCTTTCCGTTAGGGCTATGATGTTACCGGGCCACCACAGGCTACGCTACCATATGCTACCACAACTTTTAGCTTCTAATATTACTGGTATTTCTCCCTTTAGGCTATTGGTATTTCTCCCTTTTAGGTTATTTTTAGTTGTTAGGCGATTTATTCGGGAGACTGTGTTCACGTTCTTATTTCAGATACACATGGTCGATAAATTATTACTGGTTTACATACAACCACAAAAAACTGTAGCCATGTCTACTTTAACACCATTGTCTTCTTTCAGAATGGAAAAAATGCAGCGAAGCCTAGAGTGGGCAAGGGGTACGCTCTTGAATGATGCTTCAGCAGACGGTCTGATAGCTGAAGTATCCGAGTTCATCCAGGAGATTTGCACCTATGGCCGGCATGCACAACCAGGTGAGAACCATTTCAGTCGGGGTGGGTGCTTACAGCTCAGCTAGTCCTTTGAGTTGATTCACACATCGTTCTCTTGCTGCCCATTGCAGTTGCCATTGTTCAGTATTTTTGTGTACATTGGGGTTAAATTCCAGTGGTATTTAACAGTGCATGCCTGGAGCGTGTGCAAGTTACAGTGTCTTAAATGTTCTAAGCACAGCATTGTATTATTGTTGCAGCCAGTTCCGGTTACCAGGCTCCATTGACTTGGACTGGAGCAATGGGGGCTCCTCATTATCACATCACCGGAGAGCAACTGAGGTTTCTCATGTCCTGTGCTTTCAGCCTCTCTCAGATGGCCGAGATCCTCCATGTGTCCCGTTCCACAGTCAAACGGCGCCTACGGTCAGTTGTGCTTGGGGTTAAATGCTATGAAAAGCAAGTCTTTTAAA
The DNA here is from genome assembly GCA_023658055.1 of Thaleichthys pacificus. Classification (NCBI taxonomy): domain Eukaryota; kingdom Metazoa; phylum Chordata; class Actinopteri; order Osmeriformes; family Osmeridae; genus Thaleichthys; species Thaleichthys pacificus. Next base: position 1,405,402 of record CM042863.1, on the reverse strand, counting down.
TGCATGCTTTCCACAGTTTGTAGACATGAGTTGATTGTCAACAATCAAGAAATCAAGTACTATAGTGATGCATAGTCTCACCTGGGCATTGTTACTGTTTCTGTCTCGTCAGACGCTTGAATCTTTCACAGGCGGGGCGTTTTTCAGACTTGTCAGACACTGCTCTGGACGAGAATCAAGGATCTGGTGGCTGGGAACGACAGACTTGGACCGGCGTCCGTCTGAGCACAACTAAGGGGAGAGGGAATCCGGGTGCAGAGACGTAGAGTGAGGGATAGCATGCTTCGCGTTAACCCGAGGGCGGCTGCCCTCACAGCCATGTCGCAGAGGCTGCACAGAAGGTCCTACCGTGTCGCTTGTCCAAATTCTTTATGGCACCTGGATGGAAACCACAAACTGATAAGGTAAGTTTACTCACTGACTATTTGTTATTGAAACTATTGGTTGTAATAGCTCAAACACTATCAGGTAGCTCACTTGTTTATCAACCAGAGCAAGAACTGACATGGACATGTGGATAATAATTGTTTTAGGATGTTTCTGCTGTTATTGGTAGTGCAGCTGCACTTTTTCAAGCACAGCTTTTATTGACAAAGTCCTGGTGTTCCGTCCAGGGTCAGAACAGACCAGGGAGGAGAAAACAACGCTGTCTGTTTATTCATGAATATTTTCCGAGGGTTTGGTAGAGGCAGTGCTTTGAGGGGAAGGAGCACACACAGAGGATTGAGAGACTGTGGGGTGACCTGTGGCGTGGTTTGACCAATGTCTACTACCATCGGTTCAATTTCCTTGAGAGTGAGGGGATTGTGTAGCCTGGCTCTGCCCTCCTACGTACTTCCACTCAATTTTGATTTTGCTTCTGTACTAGGTCTGGCCATTCGGTACGTAAGTCAGATTTTTCAGGTTGATTTTCTACCGGCGAATCAGCGAACAGAGGGAGTGGCTGAGAACGATGATGTTGATGTTGTGCGCTAGTTTGTGTTGTAGTTCCGTAATGGCGGCGGAGAAAGATGCGAGCGAAGCCATTCGGTCCGTTGTGGCAACACTGCCGAATATCTATCAACTAAAGCTGGAGCAAGAACAAGTTTTGCTGAGTTTTGTTGGTGGCCATGATGTTGTGGCCCTCCTCCCCACGGGGTTCGGGAACAGTTTGATTTTCCAGCTACGGCAGCTAGCTGTTACAGTAGTGGTGAAGGAATTGGCTAAGGCGAACGCTAGCGATTGGTTATGGCAGATCAGAGTGGCTCTGGGCAGATCCAATAGTTTTAAACTTCAACAGAGTACCCGCCTACAAGGAAGTCAACGCTTCTCAATGGAGCGAGGCCAGACTCTCTGTACAAATGAAATGTACGAGAGTCTGGTTAGGACCAGGCTAGGGATTGTGGACATTGACAATGAAATGCATGTCTGGGCTCTGCAGATGTGTATCTACCTAGAATCAATAGAGACATGGCAGACTTCTGCAACCAGTGGAACCACCATGGTTTAAGGACTGAGAGGCACCAGTCCCCTCTGCAGATCTTCGTTAGGACTTGCCTTGCACAACAAATGCTACCGAACACTGCAATGCAGGACCTCTTTGCTGCCACACCCACAGGAGGTGAAGGGGCAGACAGCACTGTACCCAGAGGTATGGGTGGAGCGGCCCAGGACGGGGCGGCCCATTATACTCAAATATCATTACGTTGAATGCAAGCATCTGCCAAAAACCTACAAGACAACAAAAAATACAAATACAGATTTCTCGTCTTTTATTAGAAACAGAACAGAATTCGTCAGAGGGCGAATCAGAAGACATTAATAACAACTCTGAAATCTGAAATTAAATGGTACCAAAGGTAGGTGACTGGAGGATTCCACTCTCCATCTTTTCTTTGAAACCCATGTAAGTGGCATGGATGGGCAATCTTAAAATGATGGCACAAGTATTTGCCTCTGGGAATATTCTCACAGGCTCATCCCCTTGGTGATGTAAGAATTCAATGGTTGGTGAAACTGGGAAGCCGAACCGAGGAATTGCTGAGGCACCCGATGTGAAAATTAGGATCTGCTCCACGGTTAATTTCTCAGCGCTCCCCTCTGAAATGTGTTTGCAAAAGATCATTCAAAAAAACAATGAATAAAAGCAAACCTTAATACTGTGAACACCATACTTTCATTGAAAGTAGTTACTGATTGAATACATCTAGTAGAGATGTAAGATACTGAGAACTTATGTCCAGCTGAGTTGTGAGTGATGAGGTTAAAATGATGTGACATGAAATTTTAATTCTGGTTTTGTCTAACCTTCCACCTCCAGCACCCAATCTCTCCAAAAACATATGGTCCTACTTGTTCTCTTGTTGCTGCCAGCAGGGGAGAGTTCCGGCACAAAAAGAGAAGCCAAGTCTTTGGCTAATAGAGGTTTCTCTACATGGATAAAAACCTCTCTGAAGAGGGTTGGCAATCGGGAGGAGACTAAGACACTCCAGACCCTCTTTGAGCCTATAACATATACAAATAAAATGTCATGCAATTTATTGACCCAGATTGACTAATCAGTTTATGTTTAGTCCTCATATGTATAAAAAGTCACTGCTCAACAGCATCCCGTAGCCTGCTTTCCAGGTAGAACCAGGTGGCAGATTCCACCAAGGCATCCTTCTCCTCCATGGTCCGCATATATCGGACTGAACCCAACATAGAGAGTTCATCAGAGGCCTCCAGCACCGCTTCCTGAGCCTCGTCCACAGTTTGTGCTATTTGTACCTTTGATCATTGAAATGAATGAATGAATGAGCAACTGCACACTGTAAATCAATAACCTTGAAAAGATGAATGAAAATGAAATTATTTATAAAAACCAACAGGATAATAATTTAATAGCAACATGAGAGAAAGAAAAACATTCACAGTATCAAGTACCTTGGTCAACTTTTCCCGGAAGTTGTAGTCGTTGATTTCTGCTATGTCTGTGACAGGAGGTTGTAGGCCACAGACTTGCCTGTAAAGTCGTTCTGAAAAGAACTGTGGCTCTACACCCCCGTGTACCAGACAGACAAATCATTCTTCCCACCTGTTTCTACACGCCATCATAGAGTGCTGTCGAATATATAAATATGTTTTAATACATAGTATACACATACATAATTGACCATTTTTGGAAGCTATTGGACTCAAAGGGGCTAATAACGAATGTGTATTTGTTGATGTAAAAGTAACTCACCTTGAGAGTTGCAGGAAAGGGATTTTTCCCAGTCTGGTCCCTCAAATATATCAGATGAGTGGATGGCACTCATCAGCAGACGGAGGAACTCCCTCGTGGGCCCACCCTCGTCAGCTGCCCCCTCTCCATCAGCATCCCTGAAGACAACGTCCAATTTTGCCTCAGGGTTAAAGCGTGCCCGCCGAAAACCTCTGAGCGCACACTCGAATACGCTGTCTCGCAGGATGTTCATTTGGTTGGCATCAGGGATTGATGTTGAGTCCACCATGCTGCTCATCAACTGCATCAGTTGCTTGAGATCCACACTAAAAAATTTAACAATTCAAAATAAAGACCATAAACTAACTACTTAGTCTGTTAATTTGTCGAATACCTTAAAGAACATATTGCTCTCATAACTTACAGTGTCTTCATCTACATCAGGAGATGTAGAACGAGCACTCCATGATGGGGAGACCACAGGAAGTGGTTCTGAATGAAAAGCTCCAGGAAGTGGTGCTGGCAGCGGCAAGGCCACAGGAAGTGGTGCTGGCAGCGGCAAGGCCACAGAAAGTGGTGCTGATAGCGGCAAGGCCACAGGAAGTGATGCTGGAACAGGTGTGGGGTTGTTTGTGGAAGCAGTCTGTAAAGGATCAAGTAAAGGCATATAAAATAAAAATGTGAAGAAAGCAATAAAGCTGTTAAACATGAGGTTCTTGTTTTCTGAAAATGATTTAGTAAAAAAGTAAATAATCATGAATTCCTCTCTATGTAATGTAATGCATAATTAGGTGAAGGCCTTGAATGATACATCTGTTTTACTACCAAAACTTAAGAGTTGAACCATTAGACATGAACAATAAGATCTACTGATCCAGTACATCACATCAAGCACAGAGTGAAAAATCTGGGTTTTATTACCTTCTCCCGAATGTATAGGGCTGACCTTCCTAGTTGGCCACTTGAAAGTATTACAGCAGGTGTTACAGCGGTTAAATTTAATTGGTGAACATGCCTGTGCGAATCCACCTTGCAAATATCGTAATCAGCTTCAGGGTCGAGCTGAGGGAATAGGCGCTGTAGCGCATCTTTAAAATCCCTCTCTGCCTGGTCTCTTGGAACCACCAAGGTCTGAGTGGTAGTGCTATCTAAAAGGTAAGTATACATAAAGGAAAGCTCATGAAAATGAACATATTGCTATGAAGAAAGCAACAACAACAAAGATAAATTGCAATATTCTTACTGCCGGTGGTGGAGTAGCGTGTGGCTCCTGCCCTTAAAAGTGTAACCCTAAAAGTTACGGTCCGGTTACGCCTCCTTGTTGTGACAGAACAGGCAGGACCTTCAAAAAGGAATTTTGAAGGTTTTCCCAAATTATCACTGTACAGGAAAATCCATCATGGTGGACCTTATGGGTCCTTGAGGCTTTTTTGTTCCTCGTGAAAGATGAGGCAGGCACACCAAGTTTCAGGACAATTGGAGCAATGGGGTGGAAATGCCATCCCTTTGAAAAGTGGACATTTGGGCGTGGCCTGTGGCGCCCCCTATTGTCTGATGTGGGCCAGTCTGTGTTTGGGCGGTATTTGTGGCATGTTGTATCAATATGCCAAATTTCAAAACTTTTTACCAATGTGTTCATAAGATAAATTACTAGAATAATAATAATACCAACAATTACAATAGGGTTCCTCCTGACGGAGGAATCCTAATAAATTATAATTTACATTTAGACAAAACTCACAAACACTAAAACAGTGAATGACCACTGAGATCTTTCTGACTGTGTCTAATAGGCTATATAAGGGGTCAGATGGCTGAGCGGTTAGGGAGTCGGGCTATTAATCAGAAGGTTGTTGGTTCGATTCCCGGCCGTGCCAAATGACGTTGTGTCCTTGGGCAAGGCACTTCACCCTACTTGCCTCGGGGAGAATGTCCCTGTACTTACTGTAAGTCGCTCTGGATAAGAGCGTCTGCTAAATGACTAAATGTAAATGTATATCATCTCATCAAATAGCCTACGTGAAGTCCTCTCCATAGAAAAAAATATAAATGTTATATTGTTATTTTATATGATATATTGAGACCTTTCTGTTTTATTAATGATTGCTACAGTATAACGGTGCGTGTCCACTACAGCGACGCAAATCGCTTGCCTTCCCACAATGCACCACGCTTGGGGGCGTGTCAGACAGATGAATGCAGAGTTGTAGTTCTCTAAAGTCACTGTTGTAGCTCGTATAACGTCATGGCAAAGTGTGCAAATTTAGGTTAACGTACTCGCTAAGTCGATCAAAATACAACTTTTATACACATTAAGTAAAAATCAGATGTAGCATGATGTTATCTACTATACACACTAGTTATGGCTCTTTTTTTGCTGTATTTAATCAGAGTGAAAGATGTTAAAGTACGCGATCGGACGCCAACGTTGTCTCACAATGTCGATGAAACAACTTTTACACACATGATGCAAGAAATCCAATACGCTAGCTATATGTAGAATTATATATTTTTTGTATTTTATTCAGGGTGAAAGATTTAATGTTACAGTATGCCACCGGGCACTCAGGGTAATCAGTCGTGTAACCTACTACTGCTATTGCTAATGCAATAGCCTGGGGGCGCTGTTTCGCTGCCACATTGAATTGCCATTTAAAAAATGCATTTCCATTTCAATAGAGTCGAAAAACCTTGTCAATATGATGTGCAATATCACATACACTGTAACAAATGTAACTGTATATTTTACAATAAATACCTGGCAAAAAAGTTGCCAGTAAAGTCTTGTAAAATTACTGTTAATAACTGTGAATATAATTACAGTATAATACAGGATTTCTTTTACAGGTTATTGGTGTACATATATTACAGCAATGTATTGTTTTTTGTTCAAGAAAACAACACTTTATTGTAATTTAGTTATACAACATTATCTTGTATTCTTTTCAAATTACAGATGTTACCTGGCAACTCGAGTTGCCAGCAAAAAGCAGTAAATATTTCACAATACAATATGTTGTTGTAAAAACAATTAGTTTATTTCATTTCATACATTTCATTTCATACATTTGCATGTTTCTTAATTAACAACTCATTAAACAATAAACATTCAATTCAAATTGAGAGATGGAAAAAGGTCCAGCTATATTCTAATTCACCATGGACCAAAACCAGGACCTGGATTACAACTGTTAACACCAACATCACCTTGACAACAGGCAAAAATAAACAGTTCACTTAGTGAGGAAGTCGTTATATTACAATAGAAGCCATTCAAAATCCATCAGCCGCTTAAGCAAAGAAGAGACGTGAGGGTTAATGCCGTTTCTCTTCTTCTCCTGTACCTTCTCACTCTTTTGGCTCACCATCTTCGTTGTCTTCGTCCCACTGGAGGGGTTAAGTCCGATGAAGCATCTGAAATCACAAAATCATATGAAAATAAACTTCATTAAAAAGTGCCTTAAATGCTTTACAATAACTGCCAATTTACCCTTTTTTTACTCAAAATGTTAAAGTTTTAAGTACACTTAAAGCTAAATAAAATCTGTTACTCATAATAGCAAACTTTACAAAATAATGATCAACCGTCTTCTACTTCAAGCACATAGTTACCTTTGAATGAATTCCAGTGTGCAAGACGCTTGCTCCTGGTACACCAGATTGAAATTGTAGTAGCTCGAAAACAAAGCTGCCATTCCAGCCACGAAGTTGGAATGTGGAGGCACAACCACCTGACCCTCGATGCTCAGCATCCAAATGGTTGCTGTGAGCAATTCACCTAAACATTAAAAAACCCAAATGATTAACATGTTTTTTTTTCTGTGCCTTCCACATAAACATATCCACGTTAAACTAATGTGTGTCCTTCATAGTCTGTCTTTGCAATGCTTTACAACTGATTTTAAAAAATACACTACCTAAGACGATTAGTCTTGGAGAGTCAGGAAGCTGCAGTGTTTCTTCAACATCAGTTGCTGTTGCCAACACCTAAAAGACAAAAATGTACAGTTCAAATTCAAAATGTACAGTAATTTTCCTAAGCTCAACCGTAGACTGTTGGTAACAACATCATTGCAATATCATTTTTGAAAACGTCATAATATCATAATTTCACACTTACATCTGCCTGCAGAAGGAGGGCCTCGGGTGCTTCTTTAAAGTGTGCCATAAGGAGGAGGATGAGGCATGGCCATGGATCACACTTTTCTCCTTGGTGGTTGTACCTCTCTAGGATGCGCTTTACTTCATCGGCATTTGTCCCTGCTGGCTTCTGTTTAAAAAACTGAAGGATCAGCTTCCCCTTTGTTGCCATAGCCTCCTCCATCTTATTCAGGACAACAATGTCTGTGAGTAGATGGAAATGGCTGTACATCTCTTTGGGTGTGAATAGATAGGGCCACTCTCTCTTCAGCTCAGCAATGGAAGGAGGTGGGCTGGCATTGATTGCTTTCCTTTGAAGGAAGTAGGTTGTTTCCATTGACTTGCTCAGATATCCCCTGTCTGCACCAGCTGGACCCTCAACATGGTAGAGGTCTTTCATTTCAGTCTGCTTCTCTTTGAGACTCTCGTCAGTTTCCCCTTGTGGACAGTCAGGCTGCCATCTCACACATCCATATTGGTCAACTGGTCCTCTAGGTATGTCTGCAGCTGAATTTGGAACCCGTTTCTGCATCCTTCGTCTGGAGAGAGAACTTCCACAATTAACATGTTCTACTCGTGTTTTTAATAGAGTCAAAATGGATCCATAGCCACTTCCAATTATGGTGCCATCTCTCATGACATCAGCAAAGCTTCCAGGATGCTGCCTTACAATCATCTTGGCCACTGTCAGGCACTGAGATTTTGACGGATTTAATTCAGTCAGCCTCATTTGATCTGTGATGATTCGTACCATTTCCCTGCGGTCTTTAGCAGATGGACGTTTCTCCTGTGCAATGGCGGTCCTAATACCAGCAGGCATTTGGTTCCATGGAACAATGAAGTTCTCAGGCCAGGCATTTAAATTAAAACTCATACTGGAGCTATTACTGCTAGGCAGACTTGGAGTGGTGGAGGTGTCGGTGGATTCAGAAGATAGAGGATCCTCTATAGTGGAACTGAAGAAAATCTCTGGTTCTACGGGAGCCAGTGTCAAACATGTTGTTTGGTCTATGAGAAAAAGAAGAAAAATAACATTCTCATACAACATTTTCAGTAACATCCGTTTACCCACAGGTAACAATACATTTACCTGAACCTTATGCATTACTTAGCCTACCTAAATGCTACAAATTACAGTATGTAATATGTATAGTGTATAAAAAAAAACAGTTTTTAATTTGATAAACATTATCGAAGACATACATTCGTTTTTCCATGCATTTAGAAGCTTCCGACACTGGATAGGTGTTATGTTGGCAGGGAGGTCCTCGTCTTTGATGAACTGAAGATCAGATCTGGTTTCCACTCCAATACTTTCCAACTTCATGAGGATGGACTGAAGTTTATCCTCTCGTAAGCTAGGTAATACTGCCAACACTGCTTGTCTAATGTCCTCCCCCAGTGCTGCCATTTCACTCTTGGAGGGAATGATGAAATATGATCACTGATTTGCAATTAAGCTTGTACTCCATCAGTGGATAATAATCAAGAAGGTCATCTTGTTTAACACACATGTAGTTTGAGTCATGGTCTGTTAGACTGTGAATACCCAAACCATCAAGTTCCACAGCCTTCTGCCTCCCCACAATAAAGTAGGCAACATCACTATGATGGATCAAAATCAACATAATTTCACCCATGTGAATGCCCTCATCATCTCGTTCTAGAACCACATGCATTCCTTTTTTGTACTTTGTCCCTTTGACAGTGACAGCATTAGTCACTACAGTAGTGTCATGGGGAAAGTTATATGGTGCAGTTGCTGCCTTGATGCTCTCATTGTAGTCATCAACATAGAATGCCGTTCCTTTCTCAACCTGGATGAGCGGAGGGAAAAGACTTCCAGCACTTAAGTATGCTTGAAAGAGCTGGTGTCGCTCTGCCAGAGTAGCACACAGGTTCTTAAAGTTGTGCAGTTTTCTGGCACACTGTTTAAAGTAAGTATGCTTACTTTCAAATCTCAACGTCCAAAGACGGATGAGAGGTCCAAACTGAAGTATAAGCTCAGGATAGTGACAGAGATAATGGTGCTTTGGTTTAAGTGGATGGTCAGGAAAAAGTTCCACTCTGGACTGGATGTATTCCTCAATGAGGACATTCAAGTAAGCAATCTGATCTGCAGTAATTGCTGGTGCACATACATAAGCAACTATCTCTCTCAGGAGCAAAATCAACTTCCAAACACCATTTTCGCAAGGATTCTTGATCCTGTCCCCAATTAACAGAGGCAGTACTCTCAACAGGCACCAATTCTGGACGGCATGACCACTTAACTTCACATTACCTGGGCTGAACTCAGGAGGTTTGTCATTTGCCTCATTTCCAAGGTAGGTGAACTGACTTATACTTCTATTTAAATCCACATAAGTGAACTGTTTTTGCTGTTTTACCAAGTGGTTGATGCACAACGCCACGTCAAAAGAAACAATGCCCTCAAAAAGATCATGTCCGAGGCATGGTGGAAGTCCAGGCTGGCAAACATGAAAGTAACGTAGCTGGTTGAATATGGAGTCAAACTTTATGCCACACAGTGAGTCTGTGTTTGTTGCTCCTAATTCGTCTACATGCTGCTGATATGACTGTTTTGTTCTCTTTGAACCAGCAGATAATGGACTTGACTGAAATGTTGGTCTGTCTATTTCACAAAACCTACAAAAAAAGGTACTCTTGCTGAAATTTTCCACAAAGCCACCAATACCATGAGAACCAAGATTATCTCCAGCTATAGCACATACACAACCTCGAATAACTTTGCCATTCTTCAAAACAATACCACTGTCCTCAAGATCCTTGAGATCTTTTATCAGTGGACTGAAAACGATGTTGTGTCCGAAAAAATTGAAGTTTTTTTCCCCGCAGAGAAGGACAAGCTGCATATGATCAATATGTGATCTGTTGTAGGGCAATATGTCTCCAAGCGTCAGATACACTGCCAGTACCTTGTGTTTTTTTCGGCCTGATCCTAGCGGATTGACAACCTCAAAAGCATCTTGATAAAGGATCAAGGCTAACGATGATGTTTCACTTTTAAGCAATACATTTTCTTTGGTATTCTGTCCATCACATACATCCTCAAACACATCATGGGTAGAGATGCGAGAATGGGCCGTTTCATACTGCTTTTTGAAAGCCTCAGACTCAAAGAGAGAACTAAGAGTTTCCTTTATTGGCACATACTGTGCAAAGCATTCCTTTCCTGAGTCATTTGTACCGAGGTACAGAGGTCGAGGTTCAACATAATTGAAGCTCCTTTTAAACACCGTCTTGCGGCGCTGATCTGTACGTAAAATGCTGTTGCCCTTTTTTAATATGTCATCATTTGTGAGATCCTCAATTACATTTGTAATAGTCATGTCTGGGTCCCCAAGCACAGACAATTTCTCTTTCAGTTTTGAAAAGAGATGCGACTGAGCAACATCATGTACTTCTTGGACCTCTTCAATGATAGTCTGAATTACTGAGGCTGGTAAAAGTAGTTTAGCCTGAAGCTTCAAGTAAAACATAGACAAGTTCTTTAAAAAGAGGTCTTCATCCACACTATCATCAAGTCCCCCTGTCTCCAGCTCCTCATCATTCTCAATGTGAGAGGTGGAGGGCTGACTCAGAGGTTGGGACAGGTTTTCAAAATGTCCTTCTTGGGATGGGTGTTGAAACACAGCCTCACGTACATGTTCAACTGAACTGTCTTTGTGCACTCTCGAGATATGAGATGCAAATGTGGATTTCACACAACCCCTAAAAGGACATGTTATTTCCCTGCCCTCCTGTATATGGCCTTTCAAGTATATGGCCTGTCAGATTTTTAGATGTAACATGACAAAATTCAATCTGACAATTCAGAGTTGTGCCAATGTGTTCAACTCTAGCACTCCTGTGAGACGTATACCCCTTATGATCTCTGTATAGATGAGACTTGAAGGCTGCAAACTTTCTGAATGCACGGGTACAATCAGGTACACCACAGGTAAAGAGGCAGTTTGGTGCATTACTGTGAAGTTTCATATGTTTAGTAAAACCTATTATAGTTGTATTCTCATGGGCACACTGTTTGCAGTGATACATTGTTGTCTAAGAAAAGAGAGAAAACAGAATAAATTGTCAATCAGTTTAACTACTAGGCTACATTATTAGCCTAACTTCTCAGCAAGTTATTTTTAAGTTTAACAGCCTGACTTCATTGATTAGTTGTTTGGGGCTGCTGCAGCACTCAAAAGAGAAGGCTAACTTCAGCCATGTAATGTACTGGTTTATCGCTGTGCAGTGATGGCGCTCCCTTCAGGACTTTTTTCCTCGACCTGCAGCTACAGTACTGTAGGCGAAACAATGCAGCCGTTGAAAAACACTATTAGTAGCCTACTTCTACTTCCACTACTACGCAGTTCAAAATAAATATATCAAATAAATATGAAAAGGATTAAGAGTAACATTATACCCACTATACTTTTACTTCAGTAGCCTACTATTACCATAAGCTAAACTGCTTCGCCTTGTTCAAAATGTCTTCTGAAATGTCTCCAGCTAACGTTAGCTAGCTATAAGTGAACTTTATATTGGGGCCTGTACCAGACTGATACACGGTCAATGTAGGTTATTTCAACTAACATTAACAAGTTAAACCTCAATTTAATTATGTCAGCTATTTCTAACAGTATACTTACATATTGTAGATGAGGGGAGTGGAAATGTGGCTGCTCCTCTGCAATCCGCCTTCAAATGATCGTTTGTCAAGCTAACCGCCTTGTGCAACGCATTCAACAGTAAATAACTGTAATACTGCATCATTTACAGTTAAGCGCAAATATGCCTGTAATTTCACAATAATTATTGTAAAAAAAAACTGTTGGCTACTGTAATAGTTTTTTGACCCACAATGCATTGCAATATACAGGTAAACTTTGTAAAATGACAGAACAAGAAGTTACTGTAAAATTTTGCTGTAGAAATTACAGAAATTGTTTACAGTGTACTTATAAATAAGCTTTCATTCAAAACTGTATTAAAAAAAATTCTAACTGAATTGAGGATTGCATTGCCACTTTGCACATTAAATTGTCATTTGAAAAAATGCATTGCCGTTTAAATAATATAAAAATAGTCTAATAAACTTCCATATATCATAGCCTACTATTGCAGTGATGTTACCTGTCAACAAGGCTATCCTATCCTTGCTCTGGAGCTTCCTCTTCAAGCAGACTGTCAAAATGATGATTTATGCGATCCTACATTTCAGTTATTCTCCTTCGAAATCGATCAGCCATATTTCATTTGAGACACTGTCCAACTGAGAAATTGCGCGCAATGTCGAGAAACCTTGGGAAAAGTGCGCGCAAAAACTATTAACTTCTTCGCGTGCACGATCACATGCAATGTCATGCGTGTCAAACATGGTTGCAAACAACTTAGCAAGATCCAGAGCTAACAAAGTGACTGTAGCTTTCATACTTGTCCTAGCCAGTCACCAACCTGAATGCTGCCCTGTGTGTCAAATACGAATTAAATATCAGCTACTAAACGTAGCTAGAGTAGATTTTTTATTTTTGGGTCATATCTAGCAAGCTACTTTTCTTTGACAATATGACATATCCTGCATTAATTTACCATGTTGCCTTTAACCTGCAGATGAAGAGCTCGAAGAGGTTAACTCACTTCCGTTATCGTTTTCTGAAATGCTGTGTAATTTTGTAAAAACCCCAAATATATATTCTGCTGATTTGGGTTTTTTACAAAATTACACAGCATTACAGAAAAAATAATATATATATATATTTATTCTGTGATAGAAATGCAGGGCCTGCGACACAAATTGCAACATGTGTTGTTCTAATTGTCCACTAGATGTCAGTCTAAGACTATGTAGCTTATATAACTATGTAATATGTTTCTGTGGTTATCAAGAATTCTCAATAGTCTACTCTACTCCAATAGTATGTGCCTGCAGTACGAGGCTGCAGTTTCAGGACCGCAGTTTCAGGACCGCAGTTCTAGGACCGCAGTTCTAGGACCCTAGTTTTACCTGACAACGCCACTTAGTGAATTGGATGACGAAAGGCAGTGTCACTAGATCGCAACAAGATATTTGAATGGTTTGAGATAGGCAAGAAACAAGAAAAACTCTGGGGAATTTGATTATTCAGATGAAACTTGAAACAAGCTAACTGTAACAACGTTGTCACTGGCAGTATGGAATCGCGATTGAAACAGTACCGTCTACTAACTGAAAATATGCCCCCCAAAACGTAAATAAGTTTGACATTAATGTAGGGGGAAATGGCTAATTCAAAATAAGTTTGCTAGAGGCAAGTTAGCTGCTGTTGCTCCACATTTCACTGATTGTTTGAAAGCGCCGGAAATGAGAATGTTTCTTTTGACATAAAGTTTAGCTGTGGCTTGAACACAGTACTGTACTACACACTGCCAGTGGCGAGCCGAGTCTGACTGAGGCTAACGTCAAAACAAGCCGCGGTGTCACTCAAATTCCAAGTTTTACACAAATCACAAAAATATGCTGACCCGCTGGCTATCTTCACAATCGCCATATCTTTAAAACACTGCCCTCCTTCTGATTTTTGATGTAGAATTGACCCTGGTACGAAATTAAGAAAATACTCACCAGAGATCGACAACAGCTGACGCAATCGTCAACGGAGGCTGACGGGGCTCTCACGTAGCAAACCAATCAAAGTTTTTACAGCAACCTACATTAAAATCTCACCATCTGGCTGTCTTCACAATAGTCATATCGTCATAACATTGCCCTCCTTCTGTTTTTTGGTGTAGAATTGACCGAACTATAACATTACGAAAATACTAAACTACTATGACGCTTGCATGTCTGCCGCCTAGGCAGTCTCACGGGCGACCCGCACTCGCTCAAATTACAAAGACTTTCACAACCTAAATAAAAAATCCGAGATGGCAGTTCCACTCGAAATTGCTTTCTCAACAAAACCCAATGGTTGGTAATTTTGGGGGTTGTCATTTTTCACTCATAATCCAAGCTCCAATTTGCGTGCTAGGACGTCTCTATCACGTTGTATCCATGCGTCGTTGCTAACGTGTGCTGACGTGGTGACGTAGCTAGCACTGGCTACCCTTCGTTGACTAAAGGCACTTTTTTGCCACAAAAACGTTGTAACCTCCTAAACCGTGCCACGGAACGTAAATATAAATACAAGCAACGCAATCGAGACCAAGACGAAACTTTTGACACAGGCGTTGTCTATGTAGTCCAAATATTGACTGATCCTTAGGGGGGCGAAAATAAACAATAACTAGAAACGGCTGTTCCTGCGAAACAGCAGTGAGAATGCTGAAAACCTGAATGGGGATAGCTGACCATGCTAAAAAAGCTGAAAATAGTGAACATTTTGTAGAAAGTTATAAGCTGAAGCTTCAAAGCGCCCAAAACGTATTTTTGAAAGGGGCTGGAGCTAGACGAAGGCATAAAACTACAGAAAAGAGAAGAAAAATGCAAAAAGATAAATAATTCAGAATAATTTGAAAATGTTGTAGAAAGTCATTTGCTCAGGTTTCAAAAGGCCTGAAATGTATGTTAGAAAGGACCTGCAGTCAGATGAAGGCAGAAAAGTACAGAAAAGAGAAGAAAAATGCAAAACAAAAAGTGAAAAAAATCAGAAAGGAGAGAAACAATGCATAAAAATTTGAAAATTTAGCAGAAAATTATTTGCTGGAGTTTCAAAAGGCCTGAAATGTATGTTAGAAAGGACCTGCAGCAAGATGAAGGCAGAAAACAGAAGAAAAGAAGAAGAAAAATGCAAAACAATAAGGCCAAAAATTCAGAAAGATGGGCTGCAGGACAATGTGAAAATTTAGCAGAAAACCAGTTGCTGAAGTCTGGGTTGAACGAATTTGAAGGTAAAAGGACAACACTGGAATGACTTGAACTTGCTGGAAAAACGTAGCAACCGTTGGTCATTGGCAACAGACTGGCAACATTGCTAACCTAGAATCTAGGTTTCAGGTTCAAGACGGAGGAGAAACTAATCATGTGTGCCTGCACACCCAGTCCTGTTCAGACACTGAATTCAAAGATGACAAAAAAATAAAAACTTAGTGAAAATGTAGTAGAAAGTTATAAGCTGAAGCGCCTGAAAGGTATTTTTGAAAGGGGCTGGAGCTGGACGAAGGTATAAAACTACAGAAAAGAGAAGAAAAATGCAAAAAGAGAAATAATTCGAAAATTTAGCAGAAAATTTTTGCTGGAGTTTCAAAAGGCCTGAAATGTATGTTAGAAAGGACCTGCAGCAAGATGAAGGCAGAATAGTACAGAAAAGAGAAGAAAAATGCAAAAGTACTGGCAGCTGGAAGGTACTGCTGTGAAAGGTATTTTTGAAAGGACCTGGAGCAAGATGAAGGCACAAAAGAGAAGAAAAGAGAAGAAGAAAAATGCAAAACAATAAGGGCAAAAATTCAGAAAGATGAGCTGCAGGAAAATGTGAAAATTTAGCAGAAAACCAGTTGCTGAAGTCTGGGTTGAACGAATTTGAAGGTAAAAGGACAACACTGGAATGACTTGAACTTGCTGGAAAAACGTAGCAACTGTTGGTCATTGACAACAGACTGGCAACATTTCTAACCTAGAATCTAGGTTTCAGGTTCAAGGTGGAGGAGAAACTAATCATGTGTGCCTGCACACCCAGTCTAGCCTGGCTCTGCCGTCCTACGTACTTCCGCTCAAATTTATTTGCTTCTGTACATAGGTCTGGCCATGAGGTCCGTAAGTCAGATTCTGCAGGTTGATTATCTACCTGTCCAATAAGCGAACAGAGGGAGTGGCTGAGAACGATGACGTTGATGTCGTGCACTAGTTTGAGTTGTAGTTCAGTAATGGCGGCGGAGAAAGATGCGAGCGAAGCTATTCTGCGGTTGTGGCAACGCTGCCGAATATCCATAAGTTAAAGCCGGAGCAAGAACAATCCTTGCTGAGTTTTGTTGGTGGTCATGATGTTGTGGCCCTCCTCCCCACGGGGTTCGGGAAAAGTTTGATTTTCCAGCTACTGCAGCTAGCTCCGTGGTGAAGGAGTTGGCTAAGGCGAACGCTAGCGATTGGTTATGGCAGATCCAGAGTGGCTCTGGGCAGATCCAATAGTTTTAAACTTCAACATAGTACCCGCCTACAAGGAAGTCAACGCTTGTCAATGGAGCGAGGCCAGACTCTATGTACAAAAGCAATGTACGAGAGTCTGGTTAGGACCAGGCTACACCCAGTCCTGTTCAGACACTGAATTCAAAGATGACATAAAAATAAAAACTTTTAAATTCAATCACGTCACATTACTTGACTTTGTTGGTTGTGCAACTGCAAAAGCTATACTTGAACTCAGATTAAAATGCTGCTGCAAAAAAAGATGAACTACAGTATTGTGGGTATTAAATAAGATCATGCTACATCTAACCAGCGGATCATTTCTTGCAAGTGTGTCAAAGTGGTATTTGTACAGACTGTATTAACACCGTAGGCGTGAACAATGCATGCATCGTCATCCATCTGACTTTAGCCGAAGCGAAGCTAGAGAGGATGCATTGGGAGATTTCCTACAGTAAGCTAGATACTGCTTCAAATTGAAAAAGGAGAAGATATTTGAGTAAAGACAAGTTACTTAACATCTGTGTTCAATATCGTCAATTAAAAGTAAAAACTTTCCAGTTACGAAGCGTTTGTTCGTAGGATTAACGCCAGCTGCAGCAAACACTTGAAACTTGCTAAAATAAAAATCTAGCTAGATTATGTACACTTTAAGCTCAATGTACATACCTTGTTTGGCCAATTTGGTCGATTGTGGAAAATAAGTCGAACCGTTTTTAGTTATGGAGAGCCATCGCGCTAGCTCGACTATAGTAGAGAACAACAGAAATTTAGCTAGAATCCACACCTCAAACAAGTTAACCTAGACGCAAAACTATACGTCCAATCCAAAAAATAAGGATATTTTCCGAGACTCTGCCGAAACCATAGATATCCTTTATATGTCTGTGCGGTCAGAAATACAACTCTTGGCAGTTTCGAAAACGTGTACCCAATTCTGCTTTCATGGTGCGTGTCTGTTTGGTTGCCACGGTGATGGCGCAGCTGTGACAGCTAACGAGCTAGGCAGAGAGAAAAACGAACATTTACCTAGCATCCACACCTCAAACAAGTTCACCTAGACGCAAAACTACAGGTCCAATCCAAAAAATAAGGATATTTTCCGAGACCCAAGACTCTGCCAAAACTAGAAATGTCCTTTATATGTCTGTGCGGTCAGAAATATGTCTCTACCGGCAGTTTCGAAATCGTCTTCCCTCTACTTTCTCTGACTGATTTTACCCACCTCTCCATTGAAGTTAGTGAGAGAATTTGAAAGGCTGCTCTCGCTTCAAGGCTCATAGCTGAACATCTGTAAATGTGAGCTCTTTAGTAGTTACATTGGCTGAAAGAGGACAATATTTCCTACATTTTAAGGTATAACTTGTTTCTGTAAGTTAAACTATATGAACGTTAGAGGAATTTGTTTGACAATTTAGTTGAATATCAGAAAAAGAGCAGGCAGCAGAGTACTCTGCTTGCTGCTCATTCATAAAAATCAAGAAGGAGCAAACATTTTCATGTATTTCAAACTGTCATAATTCAAAATTGGCTGAATATTTGAGAAAGCTGAATCATTTGGGAATAGCTGAATGTCTTGTGAACATTTTAAAGGTTGAATGGTGTCTCTAGCTGAAAGTATGCTGAAGTAGTTACGTTTGAAAGAGGAGGAAGCTTTTTAATGATTTGAAAGGATTTACCATTACTTTTAATGGGAGAATAATTTGCACAAAAACCTTAATGTCTTAAATTGAGCCGGCTATGGCCCAGAATAGATTGCCAGATTTGGCTAGGATTTGGTTGTGCGGACATGGGCCGATTTCGGACGATAATTGGCATATTTCGACCAAATTATGGCGATATCTGTAGCAGTTTATTTGAGTGTTGTGGGTTGAATTTTTACTGTTCTGTCTTTCAATAAAAAAAAGAGGATAATTTGTGTGTGTATCGTATTCTTGATATGCCAGTATTTGTAGTTTGTACTAACATATGTATCATATTATCACACATTTGGAAAAACAACACAATTTGAATTGGCCGCGGGAATATATAGCCTACTCGCGCACCCATCCAACATCTGTGTGTGAGAGGTGCTCAGAGGCTACTCGCGCACCCATCCAGCACCGGTGTGTGAGAGGCGCTCACATTTTTCAACTGTCATTCCTGTTAACGGTCATTAGAGGGAGCAGTTGTCTTTACCAGGTGAGTCCATAGAAAAATATACTATATGGTACTTTTCGGGATATTTACTATAAAAAAATTATGTGTTGCTAAGTCTAGCTTACGTTAGATAATGTTTATGATATTTAGCTTACTAGTAATATTAACCTAGCCTATAATGATGTGTTGCAGCTAGCTAGCTACAAATTGTAACGTTAGTAGGCTACAATGTGTCAGGTTGGACTCTTGTTACAGCCTACCACCATCCTTAACTAGATATATCAATAGTTGTATTCATTATACAGCTTGAAACGGCTTACTTTGCCTCATTTTTTAGATTTTTTGGTAAATTCATGTCTAACATGTTACAGAACCGGTTGAAAACTTGATTGTGTACAATCATTTGTTGATAGCCACTTGTACACTTTAACATGGAACCAAGAAACGTTCAATACACGGATAAATAGACAAACAGAAGAAAGTGACAACAGTTTGATCAAAGAGGTCATATCTGTTTTCAGAACTCAAATAAAAGTCGGTTAGGGTTAGCCTAGTAGCCGCCTCTGACTTGAGTGCTGGTTACAAAACGACTCGCGCTCAAGTCAAAGGTGCCCACTAAACGGCAATTTCTGTTCTGAGGGAGTAGCCTATATGTAAATTATTATGGCGTGAAATTAGTGCCAGGAGAGCGAGCTCTGTAAAAACGATTTGTAACTTGCAAAAAAGATTTGTGCCTCTGTAGAAAATGATTTGTGTACTTGCAAAAAAAAGTTTTGTGTCTCCGTAGAAGAAGGCAAGATTTGTGTACTTGCAAAAAAGATTTGTGTACTTGTAAAAAAAAGTTTGGTGTCTCCGTAGAAGAAAAAGATTTGTGTACTTGGATACCACAGACAACTGTCTACGACCAGCACAAAATTAGCTATCTATTGATCCCAGCATGAAGAGCGAAAATTGTGGCAATGCTGGCAAACTAGAAATATTTTTTCAACGACATCCGAAGCTCCCCTCCAGTCTTAAGGCCATTGCACACTGAGTCCGAAATTCGTATCCGAAATGTTCGCACGTTCAAAAATAAATATGACCTCACGTTATGTCAATCGCGCTTGCACACTGCCTCCGAAACTTTCGTCCGTCCAAAAAAAATTCGGATCGGGTTCGATTTGCTGCGTATTCGCATCCATAGCCAGCATTTTGATAGGTTTTTTGGCAATTCAGAGCCACCGAATGTTGAGGCTGACGATTGCGGAAAAACGCATACGAAAATTTCGCACTCAGTGTGCAATAGCTTTAAATCTCAGAAACGGCTTGAAAAAGTCATGAAACATAATCAGTGATATTGAAAAAAGTTGATTAGATATCAAAAAGCTGAATTAAAAAAAATAGTTTAGGGTTTTGTCAACATTTTAAAGTTTAAATGGTGGCTGTAGCTGAAGGATTGAGGAAGAAGAAGGATTTGAAAGTTGAAGAAGTTTAAGAGGATTGAGAGGATTTGAAAAAAAACTCAATTGGAAAACCATGTTAAAAATATTATGAATATTGATTTATATTAATTCAAGCATAAGGGGTACAAAGCTGAAAAGATATAGCAGTCATAGCCTGAAACGGCTGAATTTTTTGATTGCTGAACGGTTTTAATAGCTGAAGATTTGAAGGCGCTGAAAGTTGTCGCGGAAGAAATAGAATTATAATATTAAGAAGTTGAATAAAGATTCAAAGAACAATACTTGGAACGCTGAAGCAGCATTCCAACAAAAAAGCACATGAGCTAGAGTCTAGCTAACATTGACTCGACGGGCATGGTAGATGTGTGTCTATAACGTAGCTCTAGCGTAGAAGATCCCTGTGCAAGCAAACAGGATCGACTTAGGTGGGTAACGTTAGCACTAGCTACAGCTTAGCAAACAAACTATCGTGATTCAACTCAGCTTCAGTTAGCTCTAGCTATCTTTCTGAAAAATAGATCTGGACAAACATGCATAGCATCTACCGATGCTAGATACAGGCAGGATACGTTTGCATTGCTAATAACTGTTAGCGACAACATCATACAGCTTGCGGTTGTGATGAACCTAAGGTCGGAACAGCACCTCTTTTCAGCAACAGCTTCATAGCAAATCCTGCTTAACATTGTCCCAGGTTTTCAAAACTGTCCTCGGTGACATGGTCCGAGCAAATTAATACTTTAGCGTCGTACTTAATAGGCAGGGTCGGACTGGCCATCGGGAGACTCCCCGAACGGCCGGTCCAACAAACGGCCGCTACGGCCACGGCACTATTCATAAAAAAATTATAATAGTTTACGCTCACTTTGAGGACCGCCTTAATATCAAGCAACTGTTTAACTGGAGCGATCCAAAATCCAAAGGGTGGGGGTGGGCATTTCCCCCGTGTAAACTTGAACGGTGCACTTGTCCGTGACCGTCCATTTTACAGATCACGATTGGTCAAAAATCTATAGTTTTCCGGGTACAGCCAATTCGTTGGAGCTATTTTAGCTAACATCGTTGTTTCTTTAGCAAAGAAATGGAAAGGAAAAGAAGAGGAGAAAAAGGTGGCGCTGAAAAAGCTAGAGATAAAAAAACACAACAGGCACTGCAAGCAAATGCTGCAGAATGTAGGAGTATAGAATAAATGCTTTTTATAAAAGACGGAGGAGGAGAGTTTGCAGCCCGAAGATGCGGCTGTACCAGAGGCGCCAGGTGCAAGCAGCTGTATTTTCGACATTTACATTTAGTCATTTAGCAGACGCTCTTATCCAGAGCGACTTACAGTAAGTACAGGGACATTCCCCCTGAGGCAAGTAGGGTGAAGTGCCTTGCCCAACATCATGACACAACATCAGTTGGCCCGACCGGGAATCAAACTGGCAACCTTCGGATTACTAGCCCGATTCCCTCACCGCTCAGCCACCTGACTTTAGAAAATTCAAATATCATTTCCAAACCATATTGTTTTAATTTTTCTAAAAACATTATACATTTGGTATTACTGTTAGCCAATATATAGGCTATACATTTTAAATTAAGTAAAATAAATGGCCAAGAGAAAAAGGCACTCATCTAAATATGCACAACATGTTTTTTGGCTTTAAATAATAAATGTGTTATGTGGCTCAAATGCAATTGTCTTGATTTTCTGTTCTGTGTATTAAAGCAGGCACTGGTGACACAGGGCAAGAGATGGAGGCTGCTGTGGTGACAGGGGCCAGTGGAGAGACTTTGACAGGTGCAACTGTACACAATAGAGTCAGTCTGTTAACAGGCTTATTATATGGAAATTAGTTTGTTGAATTGATTGTCATTATTGAATATAGTTTACTGATTATTGTTCTTTTGCAACATCAAATAGCAAATGCAGAGACAAGTATGGAAAAAGAAAGTGAGGGAGAAAGTGGAGGGGGGGGGGGGGGGGGGGGGCGGTCCGGTCTGTGTTTCAATGTCCCGGGCTGTTTTTCGGTCCCAGTCCGACCCTGTTAATAGGGATATTCCCATAGATAGACATCAGCCATGCCTGTGTAGTGTCTTGTTCTTTGGGAAGATGGTGAAAAGTGTCAGGATCCCGGTACAGCCTGGAAAACTGCATTTACGGCGCTCCATTTTCAATATCTTGAAAACGTATGAACTTTCTTTTTGGTAATTCCTGTGGAACTACCGAGCAGCGCGCAGTTAGATAAAAAAGTGTCGGAGATTTACGCAACCTCGGTTTATGTTCCTGGACCAGAAAACCAGAGGGCAGGAAAATGTACATTTTGGGGCATGACAAAGTTGATGCTGTAAGTTGTGACGTCACAACTTCAAGTTTCAAAAGCTAGCGTTTTCAGGTTGCCGTTTAAAAAAGTGAAATTTTGATAGGAAAGAGGTTTCAATGGACTTTGAGATTCACTGTATGTCTATTTGAACACACCAAACTGTCATTTTTCAACTATGACAAGGTAAAATCGGTTTTGCAATCAATCGCCATTTTTGGAACACAATTACTTATTTAGGATCAAAGCTGTATGATTGTTGCTGACAGAACCGATTGAGAGAAGTTATTACATGCAAACAAAGCACACATGCAATTTGCCTCTGTCAGTCTGAAATAGAGATTTTACACAGTGACTAACTTTGTCTTGTCTTTCAGGATGTAAGGAGCCATCCGCTGCTCAGTCTAAACCGCCTGGTGACAGACTGGACCCCAGCACTGCTCAAGGTAAAATGATCATGTTACTAGGACTACATCTGAATCTCTTGCAATTTAAAAACATACTACGAAGAATATGTTGTGTTTTGCATGAGCTACAATGTTAAATGTTGAGAATAACGTGTTTTCTTTAATAGGGAAGAGTAAATCAGCAACCACACCCTCCAGACCAGACCAGGGTAATGGACTCGCCTTTTCGTTGCCAGGTTAATATTCATGTCGACATGCGCCTAACTAGATACAAGATTTAATCAAACTTAACTTACTTACTTACCTAATTTAACTCTTAGCCTGTGTCTGAAGGTCATCACTCACTGCAGTCCCGGTAGTAAAAAAGACAGCTTGTGAGCTATATACAGTTAGGTCCATAAATATTTGGACATTGACACAATTTTCATCATTTTGGCTCTGTACACCACCACAATGGATTTGAAATGAAACAATCAAGATGTGCTTTAAGTGCAGACTTTCAGCTTTAATTTCAGGGTATATACATCCAAATCAGGTGAACGGTGTAGGAATTACAACACATTTTATATGTGGCCCCCCCCTTTTTAAGGGACCAAAAGTAATTGGACAAACTAACATAATCATAACTCTAATTGTCACTTTTAATACTTGGTTGCAAATCCTTTGCAATCAATGACAGCCTGAAGTCTGGAACCCATAGACATCACCAGACGCTGGGTTTCGTCCCTGGTGATGCTCTGCCAGGCCTCTACTGCAACTGTCTTCAGTTCCTGCTTGTTCTTGGGGCATTTTCCCTTCAGTTTTGTCTTTAGCAAGTGAAATGCATGCTCAATTGGATTTAGGTCAGGTGATTGACTTGGCTATTGCAGAACATTCCACTTCTTTGCCTTAAAAAACTCTTTGGTTGCTTTCGCAGTATGCTTCGGGTCATTGTCCATCTGCACTGTGAAGCGCCGTCCTATGAGTTTCGGTATGCTTTTATGAGTTCTGAAGCATTTGGCTGAATCTGAGCAGATAATATTGCCCGAAACACTTCAGAATTCATCCTACTGCTTTTGTCAGCAGTCACATCATCAATAAATACAAGGGAACCAGTTCCATTGACAGCCATACATGCCCACGCCATAACACTACCTCCACCATGCTTCACTGATGAGGTGGTATGCTTTGGATCATGAGCAGTTCCTTCCGTTCTCCATACTCTTCTCTTCCCATCATTCTGGTACAAGTTGATCTTGGTCTCATCTGTCCATAGGATGTTGTTCCAGAACTGTACAGGCTCTTTTAGATGTTTTTTTGGCAAACTCTAATCTGGTCTTCCTGTTTTTGAGACTCACCAATGGTTTACATCTTGTGGTGAACCCTCTGTATTTACTCTGGTGAAGTCTTCTCTTGATTGTTGACTTTGACACAGATACGCCTACCTCCTGGAGAGTGTTCTTGATCTGGCCAACTGTTGTGAAGGGGTTTTTCTTCACCAGGGAAATAATTCTTCTGTCATCCACCACAGTTTTTGATTGAAAATTACAATTCACAGTTTTCCGTGGTCTTCCGGGTCTTTTGGTGTTGCTGAGCTCACCAGTGCGTTCTTTCTTTTTAAGAATGTACCAAACAGTTGATTTGGCCACACCTAATGTTTTTGCTATCTCTCTGATAGGTTTGTTTTGATTTTCCAGCCTAACGATGGCTTGCTTCACTGATGGTGACAGCTCTTTGGACTTCATATTGAGAGTTGACAGCAACAGATTCCAAACACAAATACCATACTTGAAATGAACTCTAGACCTTTTATCTGCTCCTTGTCAATGAAATAACGAACTCCCTTTATGAGGGAATAACATACACCTGGCCATGGAACAGCTGAGCAGCCAATTGGCTGCTCAGCTGACCATTTGGTCCCTTAAAAAGGGGGGGGGCACATATCAAATGTGTTGTAATTCCTACACCGTTCACCTGATTTGGATGTAAATACCCTGAAATTAAAGCTGAAAGTCTGCACTTAAAGCACATCTTGATTGTTTCATTTCAAATCTATTGTGATGGTATACAGAGCCAAAATGATGAAAATGGTGTCAATGTCCAAATATTTATGGACCTAACTGTACATATTTTTGTCATTAGATCCCCCAGTTCCAGTGAAGGCTCCAGTGCCAGTTCCCCCGGAGTTGCTTGCCCTGGGCCTGTGTACAGAGTCAGCAAAGACTGCTATCTCAATAAGTATGAGTCGCTATTATTTAATAATATAAATACTTGAAAGTATTTAATCATGTTTTATCTGTTTAAAAATCTATTTATTTAGTCAGTTGTTTACAGAATGTTTAAATGTAGTTGCTCATCATTAAACAATATCATTTGTCATCCTACAGCCTCTCCCCGACTGGCTCCTGTGCTGTCTGCAGCCGCCACGCCACCGCGCTCTATCCCGTCCTATTCCAGCCGCAGCTGGTGCTCTACCTACCCCAGCTGGTGCTCTACCTACCCCAGCTCCGTCTACCATCCCACCACCACTCCATAGGAAGGACCAAGACGTCAGCCAGTGGAACTGCTCCCAAAATCAGAAGATCTGGATGAAAACGGAGATGGAATCTTTGGGACTGTGGCCAGGATCTCGACCTGTACGACATCTCATGGGTATGATATCCTATCCTTGTGGCGTCATCCACCCCAACCAGAACTCATAGATCCAGACTATGATATGCCATCTCCCAAGTACTTCCAGCTACATCAATTTTTCATTTGGAAACCGGAGCACGCAATTATGGAGAGAGTGAGAAACAATTGTATTTTTCTACAGCTGCTCCACTCCCCATGTGGTTTCGGCAGGAGTTGGACGACCCCGGGTCATTATTGGGACCAGCGGCCAGTACTACATCTAGGCCTTCCAGCTGAACTGCAAAACATGCAAGAGGTACTGGTTTGCTGACAAACCCCAGTGGATGGAAATGCTGCCACAACTCTTCTGCAGCATCCTGCCAGCATTCCTCACCCACAAAAAACCCATCTGCAAAACCGTAATGGATGAGCTACGTCGCACAGGGAGGTCGGCCACAGACATGGCACATCAGCTGAACGAGGCTCTGCACCTACGGTACGAGAGGGCACACCTTGTCTATCTGTTGACTGTGCAGAATGTGCAGGATGGTGACTCCGGTCTGTATGGGCAGAAGACCATAACAGGCACCATGCGGAAGGACAACACCCCTGATCCCTTTGGTGCCTATGACTCGTCCGATGGCTGGTGTGGAGTAGCCATCAGTCCCCGCTACCTAGTAGACTGCCTCGTACATGAGTACCACCGTAAGGAGAAGACCCTCACTCTTGTCCTGCAAGGACACTTTTGGGCAGGTCATTCGAGCTTACCACACTCGGAAGGTGGCCCGGAAGGTGGTGCTCTCATCCGGCACCATGTCCTCGTACTCCGTAATGAACGAGAACTGGATGATCCTGTCCTGGGTGATGCTTCAGTCAGAGAGTGACCGGTCGCTGGAACCCATGTACGAGGGGCTGTCTCATCGCTACGATTCAGCTGGACTGCCGAAGGCAAAGTACCAGTGGGTGGACAGGTAAAAGCCAGATCACAGCTTTTTTATTCAATTCTACACAGGACAGAAACATTTAGCAAACTATAATATACTATATAGTTACAGGGATTAACTGTATGCAGGTGACATAGAAACTCAAAGCCTATCATTAATTAAATTGTTTCTTCTCTCTCTCAATGTGTGAGCAGGGACTGCTGCGCTGATTTCAGAATCCCAAACCCTGACCACCATGAGCACCTCCACTGGGATTCATGGAGAACCACGGAAGCTGTGGTGACGGAGACAACATCTGGGAACCTGAACAACTCATGTGCCTCCCGGGGAAAGTAGAGCAGCGACATCACTGTCAAACTGGACCTTTTCCATTGCATGCGGCGGTTCTCCAGGGAGTGTGTGTCAGAGCACCATACACTCCACAGCACTTTCTGCCGGTTCCTCAGTGCCGCATTCAGGAGGGCTTCCATTCCCATCAGGCGCGATGAATCACGGGGAACTGTGTTTCCTCCGAGCTCTTCCAGGCTCAAGGCATGATGGGTATGGCACGGTGGAACTTTCAGAGATTGGTGAATCTGAAGTTGCCTGACGTGAGGCTACCTGCAGTCTTCGACCCAGTGCTCATCATGCAGCTGAACGTGGCATCGGAGAGGGTGATGGGTCATGCCAAATACCCTGCACTGCAGTTGAGCCACAGAGACACAGGGGAGAGATTTGGCCTGCAGTATGTAGAGCCAGGCTGTCGCCCTCTGCCTCTGGACTGGTTTAAGAACAGGTCCCAGGGGGCTGATGAAGAGGAGGCTGGACAGGATGTCGCCGACCAGCCCTTCATCACACCAGAAGACAATGTAAGTTGCATTGATAGCACTCTGTAATTTAAACTTTCAAACTTACACAGGTTATACCCGCAGACTAAGCACACATTTTAATTGAAATGCATGAACATCCTCTGTTGCAGGATGACATCTTTGGTGAGGCTTCTGCAGGTTTGCCCCCGACCACACTCCAACCAACCCACCAATCAACCTCCACTCAAATGAACAAAAAAGATGTGGATGAAGGTAATTTTATAAATATCCCTCATTTTACACATCTGCTAGTAAAAGGTGAATTACATGCAACACTCAAGTTGCACTGATGCTTGATAGAGCAATATTTTATATTTGGGTGTGCTTTGCCTTCGGCAAGGGCACAACCTTTGTTCTCTCACATATATATTATTTATTGTTTATTTTCGCCTCCCTAAGGATCAGTCAATATTTGGACTACATACACAATGGCGGTGTCAAAAGGTTCATCTTGGTAGCGATTGCGTTCGTTGTATTTTTATTTACGTTCCGTTGGATGGTCTAAATTCAAATTACGTTTTTGTGGTGAAAAGTGAAGCTAACGGTGGCTAACTTGCTAGCCACAGTCACTGACGTTACTAACGTCACGAAAACACGCGTGACTACCTGTAGCAGAACATTCGTTTCGCATCTGTTAACTTGGGGGATAGCTAGGCTAACTATAGCTTTACTGCAAGGCAGCTGCAGAAACGCCACAAGCAAAGAGGCCAGGGTGATAACTATTTACTCATTTTACTTTGTGATGTGAAATGTAATGTACAATATTAGCTGATATTATTAAGGAAGTAGGCCCACATCTACTTTCGGAAACGGTAGTCTACTATTTCACTGAAGCATTAGCATCACGACATTAGCCTCTGTTGCCCGGGCAACACATACTACAGTGGTCTATGATGCATCTGTTTTCAATCGTTAAAATAAACATTCCTCACAAATACATTTTCGTTGTAGGATTTATTATGACATTACATTACAAGTAAACGATTTGTTGGTGAAATTATCATTACCTGTGGTTTCAAACCAGTGTTGCTCACTGCAACGCTGTAGCCTACGCGAGACACACTACAAAAACATCTACAGTACACAGCTGTTTAGGAAGTCAAATGGCAACAGAACATGTTCGGCACTCCCCTTACTTAAATCAAAAGTCTTTCAATAGGTGAAACTATCTGACTACTTACCTGAACTTCATTGCCACAGCCTAAACTTTGTCAATCTGTTCATGAAAATAATTAATTTCAGCCTAAACCGTACAACGGAACGTTAAATCAAATTCAACCAACGCAATCGCTACCAAGACGAACACAGCAGTACTAGTCTAGTACTGTACTGTAGTAGAATTTACCGGGGCAGCTTCTCCACACAGGGCTATATCGCATTTTGCGTTGTTACTGACAATGATCACTACCAGTGAGCTTTTTATGAATGAGCGATTTTCCACTAAATAAATGTCAAGCTTATTTACGTTTTTGGGGGCTTATTTTCAGTTAGCAGATGGTACTGTTTGAATCGCGATTCCATCTTCTACTGCCGGTAACGTCGTAGAATAATCTTCAAAGGGGGTTCTTTATTAATGAATGAATGCAATATGAGTAGGCTAAATGCCTGAAAATATCACGAGAAGGGAAAACTTAAAATGACGTTTAAGTCATAGAGATTAGGTCAATTTTTACACCGGTCTGCCAAATGTATTCGTTTTGATTCAGCTATGAGGCTGCCTCTTGCAGGGGAAATGAGAAGACATCATATTTCATTCTACACTTCACTCGTATTTTGAGTTGTAAATGAGCAGCAAAAAAAATATGCTTTTAAATCTATGTAATCTTTATAAATAATAAGTAGGCCCTATGCATTTTTATATAAAATATACAGAAATATCAGTTGTAAAAATGTCATTAAAAAACGGACCCCTGTGCAACCGACGCAAGCAAGCACACCCTACAATTTCCCCAGAAATTGTACCCTCTCTAGTTAGGATTCCTCCGTCAGGAGGAAACCTATTGGAATTGTTGGTATTATTAGGATTCCTCCGTCAGGAGGAAACCTATTGGAATTGTTGGTATTATTATTATTATTATTATTATTATTATTATTATTATTCTTGTAATTTATCTCATGAACACATTGGTAAAAAGTTTTGAAATTTGGCATATTGATACAACATGCCACAAATACCGCCCAAACACAGACTGGCCCACATCAGACAATAGGGGGCGCCACAGGCCACGCCCAAATGTCCACTTTTCAAAGTGATGGCATTTCCACCCCATTGCTCCAATTCTTCTGAAACTTGTTGTGCATGCCTCGCTTTTCACGAGGAACAAAAAAGCCTCAAGGACCCATAAGGTCCACCATGATGGATTTTCCTGTACAGTGATAATTTGGGAAAACCTTCAAAATCCCTCTTCTCTTAAACCAAAATTCAAATTGACTTGGAATGTTGTACAGATATGTATCATTGATGTATTTAAAAACGTTACTTAAGACAGTTGAATCAAAAACAAAATGGCTGAAAGGGGTGTATTTATGTAAATGTCCACATTGCCTCAATATGTTTGTGTCACTAAATCAAATGTCATTTTGAATGATGGTTTTTCAAACCTAATAGGCTTTAAGGTGACCCCCCCTGCAGTACCCTGCAAAGTTTCACCTTGATATGTGAAAATATGACTTAATTACAGCTGTTTGAGCTTGGACCAAATCTGACAATGCTTGCCTTATTTTATTATCCAGTTACTGAACATGGCAAAGTCCAGATCTGAGAATGGCTCAATTGGATGAGATGTTGTGCTGGTAAACGTAGGGTTGTAGGTTCAAAACCAGTCAAAGGCAAAAAAAATCTTTTTTGGACAGAACGGTTTCTAGTCTTCCGGTCTATCCTCCGGTTGTAAAACATAGCAATGAGTGTTTATTTGAGCCCATAACAACACTCCGATCATCTGTTTAGCGAGACTGTGTAAACCACTGCAAAACAACACAGGTTTACCACAGTAGCTAGCTACTTGGAGTCTATGCATGGTAGTGTCAGATTCACAACTGAGTTAGCTTTAATGAAGTATATTGATTGTTCAGGTGGATTCCTTGCCTGTTGCACAAATTCATTTCAGTAACCTAAACCAGGACAAATCGCCACTGATGCTAGGCATGATTTGAAATTCCCTTCCATGACAAGTTATGGCACCCCAAACAACCTTTTTAAAGCACTACGAGTAAGCTATTATTTACAGCAGCAACCCAGTCATCCCGTTGTCCCAAATAGGACTAAATTACAGCTGTTTGAACTTTAACCAAATCTGACAATGCTTGCCATTGGAGAAACGTCTCATTTTGTTATCCAGTTACTGAACATTGGGAAGTCAAGATCTGAGAATGGCTCAATTGGATAATATGTTGTGCTGGTAAACGAAGGGTTGTAGGTTCAAAACCAGTCAATGGCAATTTTTTTTTTTTTTTTGACAGAACGGTTTCTAGTCTTCCGGTCAATCCTCCGGTTGTAAAACATAGCATAGTGTTTATTTGAGCGCATTACAACACTCCAATCATCTGTTTAGTGAGACTGTAAACCACTGCAAAACAAGCCAGGTTCACCACCGTAGCTAGCTACTTGTAGTCTACGTAGGCATAGTGTCATATTTACCAAGTTAGCTCGAATGAAGTATATTGATTGTTCAGGTGGATCCCTTGCCTGCCGCAAATTCATTTAAGTTACCTAAGCCAGAACACATCGCCACTGATGCTAGGATTGGAAATTCCCTTCCAAACAACTTTTTTAAAGCACTACGAGTAAGCTATTCTTTACAGCAGCAACCCAGTCATCCCGTTGTCCCGTTTTTATGTCCCATATATAAATAGGACTAAATTACAACAGTTTTAAACCACCTCCCGGAAATGAGTCTGCAGGTTGGCATGTCTGTGAATGGCTTAGTAGGATGAGACGCAGGGCTGCTATGTGAAGGGTTGTGGGTTCTAATATAGTCAGAGCCCTAAACTTTTTCTTTTTTTTCTGACAGAAATTAGTTTCAAGTCTTTTGGTTAATCCCAGTGTAACTATCTGTCAATTTTACAACATTTTGCCATCTTGAAGGAGGAATCCGCCATTGCTGCTTGCAGCTATATTTATTATTATTATTATTATTATTCTTGTAATTTATCTCATGAACACATTGGTAAAAAGTTTTGAAATTTGGCATATTGATACAACATGCCACAAATACCGCCCAAACACAGACTGGCCCACATCAGACAATAGGGGGCGCCACAGGCCACGCCCAAATGTCCACTTTTCAAAGTGATGGCATTTCCACCCCATTGCTCCAATTCTTCTGAAACTTGTTGTGCATGCCTCATTTTTCACGAGGAACAAAAAAGCCTCAAGGACCCATAAGGTCCACCATGATGGATTTTCCTGTACAGTGATAATTTGGGAAAACCTTCAAAATCCCTCTTCTCTTAAACCAAAATTCAAATTGACTTGGAATTTTGTACAGATATGTATCATTGATGTATTTAAAAACGTTACTTAAGACAGTTGAATCAAAAACAAAATGGCTGAAAGGGGTGTATTTATGTAAATGTCCACATTGCCTCAATATGTTTGTGTCACTAAATCAAATGTCATTTTGAATGATGGTTTTTCAAAACTAATAGGCTTTAAGGTGACACCCCCTGAAGTACCCTGCAAAGTTTCACCTTGATATGTGAAAATATGACTTAATTACAGCTGTTTGAGCTTGGACCAAATCTGACAATGCTTGCCTTATTTTATTATCCAGTTACTGAACATGGCAAAGTCCAGATCTGAGAATGGCTCAATTGGATGAGATGTTGTGCTGGTAAACGTAGGGTTGTAGGTTCAAAACCAGTCAAAGGCAAAAAAAAATCTCCGGTTGTAAAACATAGCAATGAGTGTTTATTTGAGCCCATAACAACACTCCGATCATCTGTTTAGCGAGACTGTGTAAACCACTGCAAAACAACACAAGTTTACCACAGTAGCTAGCTACTTGGAGTCTATGCATGGTAGTGTCAGATTCACAACTGAGTTAGCTTTAATGAAGTATATTGATTGTTCAGGTGGATTCCTTGCCTGTTGCACAAATTCATTTCAGTAACCTAAACCAGGACAAATCGCCACTGATGCTAGGCATGATTTGAAATTCCCTTCCATGACAAGTTATGGCACCCCAAACAACCTTTTTAAAGCACTACGAGTAAGCTATTATTTACAGCAGCAACCTAGTCATCCCGTTGTCCCAAATAGAACTAAATTACAGCTGTTTGAACTTTAACCAAATCTGACAATGCTTGCCATTGGAGAAACGTCTCATTTTGTTATCCAGTTACTGAACATTGGGAAGTCAAGATCTGAGAATGGCTCAATTGGATAATATGTTGTGCTGGTAAACGAAGGGTTGTAGGTTCAAAACCAGTCAACGGCAATTTTTTTATTTTTTTTGACAGAACGGTTTCTAGTCTTCCGGTCAATCCTCTGGTTGTAAAACATAGCATAGTGTTTATTTGAGCCCATTACAACACTCCAATCATCTGTTTAGTGAGACTGTAAACCACTGCAAAACAAGCCAGGTTCACCACCGTAGCTAGCTACTTGTAGTCTACGTAGGCATAGTGTCATATTTACCAAGTTAGCTCGAATGAAGTATATTGATTGTTCAGGTGGATCCCTTGCCTGCCGCAAATTCATTTAAGTTACCTAAGCCAGAACACATCGCCACTGATGCTAGGATTGGAAATTCCCTTCCAAACTACTTTTTTAAAGCACTACGAGTAAGCTATTCTTTACAGCAGCAACCCAGTCATCCCGTTGTCCCGTTTTTATGTCCCATATAAATAGGACTAAATTACAACAGTTTTAAACCACCTCCCGGAAATGAGTCTGCAGGTTGGCATGTCTGTTAATGGCTTAGTAGGATGAGACGCAGGGCTGCTATGTGAAGGGTTGTGGGTTCTAATATAGTCAGAGCCCTAAATGTTTTCTTTTTTTTCTGACAGAAATTAGTTTCAAGTCTTTTGGTTAATCACAGTGTAACTATCTGTCAATTTTACAACATTTTGCCATCTTGAAGGAGGAATCCGCCATTGCTGCTTGCAGCTATATTTTGTAATTGTTTCTAATAAGATTTTTGCTGAGCATGTCTGGGTGATTCAATAGAACTGTACATATTCATTTTCATAACATTCTGTCTTCACAGATTCCCATTTAATGATGAGGTTAGGCTGAATCAGTTTATAGTCAACATGAGGCGGATGGATTGGAAACCAAATTTAGCTTCACGTCTGTGTGCACATCACTTTAAAGCAAGTTGCTTCTATGTCAACCAAGGAGGGCAACGCTTCCTCACTCTAACTGCTGTGCCCACCATACTCATCTGCAGAGGAAACCAACCACCAGGAAGGAGCACAGTAAGGTAGGTAGCAAGGTGAGTGCCATGACAGATCAATCTGACACACAAAGTTTGGTTCCAATTGATCATGATTACATCTGTGGTCATAGGGTTGAGGTAGAGGAAGCACATGATGTTGATGACCAGGTCACCTGTTATGATGATACCACTGTGATTATGACTGATGATGACCAAACAACTTTGGTCACAGATCCATCACAGTGATATTAGCGTGACAGTGGACGTTCACAGTCCACCAACTTCAGAATCACCAAATGTTGCTATGATCGATGACAACAGCAGCGTTGTTTTGCTTGATCACAATTATTTTGCAAGTGTGGTTTCACATGAAGAAGACATCAGTGACACATCTGTAGAGCACTCCTACACTGTGAAGGAATCTCCAAGAGCACTTTAGCGAAAGTTGTGCTCGGCACATGGACTGAACACCACCAACAAGAAGCTGAAAATGGAGAAGCAGAGGTCCAGGAGGTTTGCAAAAAAGGTGTCTGATATGTCTGTCATTATAGACAACCTCAAAGAGCAATTGCTGATTTCCACTAGTTGTGCTGAATTGCTGGAGGCTTCCTTCAGTGGAGTGCCACTGGAAATCCTTACCAGAGTCCAACACAGTAAGACAAAAAAAATCTCTGAGGAGTTGAGGTCTTTTGCGATGACACTCCACTTTTATTCACCAAAAGCGTATGAGTTTGTCCGTGAAAGCTTTGCTCTAGCTCTGCCTCATCCAGAGACCCTCAGAAAGTGGTACAGCAGTATCTCTGCAAATCCTGGTTTTACATCGACAGCATTCTCTGCTCTTCAGTCTCATGTACAATCCCCCAAAAAAGATGGCAAAGAAACAGTTTGTACTCTCATGGTAGATGAGATGGCCATACGGAACCATGTGGAATATGCAGAAGGAAAATGTCATGGCTATGTGGATCTTGGCTCAGGTCTCATGGGTGACAATTTACCTGAAGCCAAAGATGCCATGGTCCTCATGGTAGTTTGCGTCAATGAGGGTTGGAAATTACCTGTGGCATATTTTCTCATCAGTGGTATGACTGGAGATGAAAGAGCCAACACAATCAGTGAGTGCCATTGATGTTCGAGTTATCTCACTGACATGCGATGGACCATCTTGTCACTTTGCCATGCTGCGAGCTCTAGGTGCCAGCTTGCGTATAACATGAGACCATCCTTCCCTCATCCTGCAGATCCATCACAGGTAGTGCATGTAGTTTTGGATGTCTGTCACATGTTGAAATTACTGAGGAATGCTTTAGCTGATGGAGGAGTCTTTCAGACAAGAGGAGGAAAGATACGATGGCAGTACATTGAAGAGCTCAATACTCTTCATTAAAAGGAGGGACTGCGGCTGGGAAACAAGCTGAAATTGGCTCACATTCAGTGGAGGAAAGTTCAGGTTTTCAGTCGGAGTGTTGCAGCTGCTTTGGAATACTGCAACAAAGAACTGCACTTGCCTCAGTTCAGAGGATGGGAAGAGACAGTGGACTTTATAAAAACAATCGATGCTGCTTTTGATGTCCTAAATAGCAGAAATCCTCTTGGCAAGGGAACCAAAGCACCAATGCTCATTTCAAATGAAGACAACAGAAAAGACCTTCTGCAAAGTGCTGAAAACTGCCTTCTTGAGCTGAAGGATGGAGGAGGAAAGCCACTGCACGCAGGATTAAGACACACCTGTGTATTTGGACTCATAGCCAGTTGCAGGAGCATTTGGAATGTATTTCAAGAACTTGTAGATGGACCAAATGCACAGTGCAGGTACCTCCTCACCTACAAATTAAGTCAAGATCACCTGGAACTGTTCTTTTCAGCTGTTAGAGCCCGTGGAGGATTCAATAACAATCCAATTGCCAGACAGTTTAAAGCAGCATACAAACGGCTTCTGGTGAGGCATCAGGTGAAACAAGGCACAGGCAACTGTCTGATCAGAGATGACACCAACGTCTTGGAGGGTACACCTGCAACTGTTAACATCTCCCGCAGGTTTGACTTGACCCCAGTAGAGCCAGAAATGTCTGATCATGATCATTCCAGCTGCCCAAATGTGGAAGATGTGTCTGAATATAAGACCGCTGCAATCAGTTACATTGCTGGATTTGTGGTGAAGAAAAACAAAGAAAGACACCACACCTGCATACTGCGTACTGAAGCTTTAAATTCAACTGCTACCCCACACCTTTTTGTTGCCATGAAAGACCGAGGAGGACTGCAGAAGCCATCACATGGCATTGTGTGCAAGGCTACCGAGCGTTGCTTTCAAAGACTTTTGAAAACAACGAGAGGCAAGCCCCCACAAGGCACTGGAGTGACTTTAGCCATTGTCACCCAAGTCTTAAGTGACAGTGCTGACAAGAACATCTTCCCTCAGCTGCACAACCACATGATTGAAACCTCTGTGGAGGACAATCATGTTCATCTTTTGGTGAAAATGGTGTCGTTCTGGTACTGCAAGATCAGAATGCACCATTTGGCACGAAGGGAAACCGAAATAATAACGGGGACACATGTTCGTCGGACTCTGACAAAGTTAGTACTTTTTCATCACCAGTAGTGTGAGGGTTGTCTATCACTTTTGGCTATGACGTCGCGTGTGTATGTGGGATCACAGCTAACAGGTGTATTCAAGTAGTAATCAAGTCCATTAACGCATATATACCCCCCTGTGGCTGGGCACACACATGTGAGAATGGAGAAAACAGCCAGCAAAAGGAGCAAGAGGTCACCCTCGTTTACCCCAGAGGAGATGGCCGTATTGGTGGACGAGGTCTGGCAGCACCGTGATGACCTATTTGGGGGAACAAAGGGCAAAAAAAACATAGTACTAAAGAACCGAATTTGGCAGGCCATAGCCCAAAATATGTCCCCCTCTAGTCCCTGTGGCCTGCGAGACTGGGGTGCTGTAAGAAAAAAGTGGCAGGAGTTCCAAAGCCAAACAAAAGAAAAAGTGCAAAGGTGAGGCGAGAGACCATGGGCACGGGTGGTGGCGCACCTGGTGCTACAACCCTCACTCCCGACGAGGAAAAAGTCTTATCGATAATTGGAAAGACAGCCTCTGAAGGCATTGGTGGAGGCATAGATCTTCTGGGGGACGAGGGCCTCTCAGGAAACGGTGAGGGCGAGGAGGACGAGGAGCCATCTGGGAGCAGAGCGGCATGTACGTCCCCAGGAGAGGACCACCCCCCACAACCGAGCCAACCAGCAGGGCCCGGTGTTCGCATGCGGGGGGATGCTTAAGATGGCGGCCCCCCATAACGACCTGCAGCGAGACGCTGGTGCGTCTCGAGAGGGAGAAACTGGTGGTGCTGCGGGGGATAGAGGGCCAACTGGAGAGACAGACTGCCCTCCAGGAGGAGATGGTGCAGATAAAGCACCAGAGGTTGGAGCTGCACCAGAGACAGCTGGCACTTGCCGAGGCGCAATTCAACCGGCCCTTCATCTCGGTCCCAATAATCCTCCCCCAGGTTGGAGGTAAGGGGCATTTCTATTTTGTTCCTCCGCATTGCACAATGTATCCCGTTCAATTTCACTAATCAATCTCCCTTCATTGCAGGTGATGCAGACGCCCAGTAAGACAGCGGTGCCACTGCTTTTTGTTTTTTTAAATAAACTACTTTTTCTTTTCAACCATGTGTTGTGTGGATCATTTTGCGTCATTTCCTAGCTATCAAGGCCATAATCATAATACATATTGGGGGGGGGACACACACCCCCCCCCCCAATATTCAAATCTGGTCAAAATGTCCCCCCCAATATATTGATATAATGTGCTACGCTACGACAGGCAACCACGCACGCTGGCCGAAATTATCATAAATAAAATTTCCCCCCCCCCAATGTTGACTCCATGGCTACGGCCTTGAGCCCTATACATGATAGTTGATATGGGTTGTGTGATGGTAGTGGTAGTGGGTTTATTGTTGGGAGTAGGGTGGTGCTGATATCAGTGCTTGGTGACTGATGGTGACGGGGTAGGGGCTGATAGACATCAAAAGAGATTGACAAGCTCCTCTCTGGTCTGGACACCAGCTTGGTGGAGTGCTGCTCGGGATTCGCGGGGGGCGAGGTTGGGGGCTTCGTCTTTCGATGATTCCCCATCTTCATCCACAGGAGGCGGCTCATCTGCTCCAACGCGCACTGCTATGTTGTGCAGCATGGCTGTGACAACAATCACGCGGCAACATTTGATAGGTGACAAGCGCAGCCCGACAAACGATGGATACATCGTTAACGACACTTCCACCTGCCAAACACCCGTTCAATGTGGGTCCTGGTGTGTGTGTGGGCCTCATTGAACCTCTCCTCCTGTGGTGTTGCTGGGTTGATTATCGGTGTCACGAGGTAACTCCGGAGAGGGTAGCCACTGTCCCCAAGGAAGATGCTCCTGCCGAACTCTCCTCTGCTGGCCGTCTGCCCCACAGCTGAGTTGCCCCACACGAAGCTGTCGTGTG
Organism: Thaleichthys pacificus; assembly: GCA_023658055.1. Lineage (NCBI taxonomy): Eukaryota > Metazoa > Chordata > Actinopteri > Osmeriformes > Osmeridae > Thaleichthys > Thaleichthys pacificus. Next base: position 1,367,418 of record CM042863.1, on the reverse strand, counting down.
TGCCTCCTGGCCACCTGGCAACGATGTCCGTGATGAGGCCATCGTGGTCCACTGCCACCTGGGTGTTGATGGCAGCGTAATGTTTCCTCCCAATCCAGCACGGATCCACCAGGGAGGGATTGGGATCAGTGTGCCATCCACGACACCAATAACCCGGGGGATCCCAGCCATGGCATGAAATCCACTGTGGACCTGGCGGACCTCGTCCCGTGTGGTGGGCATTCGGATGTGTGTCCGGGCATGGCGCAGGAGGATCGGTGTCACGGCTGCCACACTCCGTGAAATCGATGCCTTGCTGAGGCCGGTGCCATCCCCCACCACCTCCAGGAAGCTCCCCACTGCGTAAAAATGCAGCGCGGCCAGGAGCTGCACCTCCGGGCTGAGGGCAAAATTGCAGCGGGTTGCCCTCCGGATGTGTGGTGACACTAGCGTGACGAGGCGTTGGATCTCCACACGGGGAAGCCTGTACTTGGACTGGACAGCCCGGTCCGACAGCACATTCAGTGGGGAGAAGTGCTGACGCACATAGGCATTTATATAAACTGTCTGGCTTCGCGCACGGTGACGCTGTTGATTAGCAGCGAGAATATGCTGTATTGCAACCATGGTGTCTCACACGCGTGGACTTCAGCAACGCCTTTATATAGACTAGCAGGTGGAGCCTCTCTTGATGAGGTTCCAGCCGAGTTCAATTACACCTGTCAGTTTCCCTGATATCTGTGAAATACCACAGGGTTGTTGATGTTTTTATAGCTAATGTAAACTCATATGCAGATGCCGAATGTGTGTGAAAACGTAATGAGTGATAGTACATTTACATTTAGTCATTTAGCAGACGCTCTTATCCAGAGCGACTTACAGTAAGTACAGGGACATTCCCCCCGAGGCAAGTAGGGTGAAGTGCCTTGCCCAAGGACACAACGTCATTTGACACGGCCGGAATCGAACCAGCACCCTTCTGATTACTAGCCCGATTCTCTAACCGCTCAGCCACCTGACTCCCTAGTAATGATGATTCATTTTATTTATGTGCTACAGGAACACATGGACAATTATTTATTTTTATATCGTTATTTTCTTCTTATGCTATTATTTTTCTTTGTTCTGCAGCTGTGGGCGCACATTTATCATCACGCATGGTTTTAGTATTCCTTTGAGTGTCAGATATAACTTTCCCTGACGCGGCTGCAGTGAGCGTTTGGTCGCTAAGAAGGCTGTTAAGAGTGGGTCAGGCTGATCTTACATTTCCTTCTTAGTGAAAGATCTTCTTAAGCTAAGAATGACTCTGGGAAACACGTCCTTCTTTCACAGCGCTCTTAGAACGCTCCTAAGAAGCTCTTAGCGCTTAAGAGCTTCTTAACAAATCTGGGAAATCCGGCCTTTGTTGTTGTACATCAATGTGTTTTCAGCCCAAAAAATCTGGATCACTGGCTCCAGTCTTGTGCGCCGTGGGGAAACCAAGGGCCATCGAGACCATGGGGAGGAACCTGGGACTCAGCGCAGATGTCTTTTGGTTTGGCTCGGGTGGTCTGCGATGGGATGGCTTTCTCCCACTTTTCTCCTCTCAGCTGTCCACTCAGGCTGCCCCTGACATACTTGTCGTTCATGCTGGTGGTAATGACTTGGGGAAACTGAAAAGTATTGAGCTTGTAAGAAGGATGAAGAGGGACTTACAACAGCTGCACACAGACTTCCCATTGATGAAGATAGTGTACTCCAGCAAAAATCAACAAAGCACGAATCTGGGTTAATAGTGTCATGACTTCCTTTGTTAGACTCCTTGGCGGTGCAATCATCAGACATACGCAGATCAAGTTCAATAGGCCATCCCAGTTTCTGAGAGATGGAGTACATTTAAGCCGGCAAAGAAATTATATATTTTTTAATAATATTAGTCTTAGCTTTTGTTGATGTAGGCTACAAACACACACTATTCTTTCTTTTTTTAAATTGTATCGTTAAAGGGGCGATAGATTGCAAAACCGATTTTACCTTGTCATAGTTGAAAAACGACAGTTTGGTGGGTAAAATGAACATACAGTGAACCTCAAAGTCTATTGACGCCTCTTTCCTATGCAAATCTCAAAATGAAAACATTTGGCTGTAAAACGCTAGCTTTTCAACAAAGCCACCGGACTGACGTCGGTCCGGGGACCGCCTTTTTTGGCTCTGGTCTGTATCTTTGTCACTTACAAAGAATAACGTTTTGAAGTATAACAAGGATATTGAAAATGGACCACGGTCGTAAATGCTGTGTTCCAGGCTGTAAAGGGAAGGCTAACACTCATAGTCTTCCCAAGGAGCCAAACATTCGACAGTCATGGCTGCTGTTTGTCTATGAGAAGATCCCGGCGAAGTTCGACCCTCAATTATTCATTTGCTCTGAACATTTCACCCAAGACAACCTTGGACAATTTCAAGCAGGATTTGCTAAGAAGCTGAACCTGAAAAGATGTGCTGTTCCGACCGTACGCTCATCGCAACCGCAAGCTGTAAGTAGGCTACAGTATGATTTTGTCGCTACTGTAACAGTTATTAGCAATGCTAACGTCTCCTGTATCTAGCATAGGTAGAATGCTAAATACGTTTCTAAACACATCAACATACTTTACTTAGCAAATGACTAGCTAGACTAGCTGTAGCAGGGCTCTCAAGTTTTGAAGACAGGCAAGAGTGACATCCCCCCCCCCCGTGAGGGGTTCAAAATTAATTAATTAATTAATTGCTTTTTACCTGACATCTTTGAAAGGCAGCAATGATTAATGCATCCATGGCCAGGATATAATTATAAAATATGACATTATTTTAAAAGTGACCTATAACATCGACTATGCAAAACACTTAAATGTATTTAGTGCTAATAAAATTATTACGCCTATTTGGAAAGAGATGTTTATAATGTGACAATATGTCAGTCATCGTGTGATAAAGAAAATATGACTAGGCCAATTTTAGGTCAACAGACATGGTATTGCAAACTCCGTCAGAGGTATCGGGCCTATGTTCGTCCTGCACTGGGTACGAACCTGCCACCTCTGACATCCCAAGTGCCCCCACTACCAACTACGCCAACGAAAAGCTAGTAATCCGTTGACGCGGGTGGCCTGTTACATACCTGATGAGTGAGTTTCACCGATACACACCAGCTACATCTATGAACTACTTGTTCAGAGCAGGTGCTGTCAGTGAACAGGCTGTAAAACTGTTGGTTAAGTTACAGACACTCATGAAAAACTGGTGCTAATTATCTGGGAAACATTTTCTAACAGCAGTCAAGTTGTCATTGTTTGTGTCAAACAAGTTGTGAATTTGTTGTAACATTAAAACAGGAGATCATGATTTAGCCTACTCTGCTCGAGCTCCAGTGGTTTGCTCTGTAGGTGAACGAAACTTTCGGAAGACGTAGCAGAATCACGTGAAAAATTACAGGATATGCTTTTTTTCCATTGGTTGTTGCATTAAATCTTACCCAGATACAATGGTGCTATTTTCCGATTGGCTATTGTGTAGACCCTTTCTTTTTTTTGATTGGCTGAGAAGTGGTAGGCTCGACTAAGAACTCCAGGGGAGACGCTTGATTCCTGCCGTTTCCATAGTGAGAGTGGCGCGGCCAGAGGAATTTTGGTTGGGTGCTGCGGCATATTCAATATATTACAAAAGTTTTTTTTCTGCGTGAGAAATACAATGTGTGGCGGGAGGGCGTGACAAAAGACCGAAATGAGTGACTGTCACGCTCAATGCGTGACACTTGAGAGCCCTGCTGTAGTCAGCATTAGAAGGGAAGCTTCCGATAAAAATAGCCAGAAAACAAATAGCAGTCCGGCCTATTGCTAACGCCTGTCTAGATTATCTATTTGAAAGAACTGGAGAAAGGCAGGTGCTAGATACAGGATATGTTAATAACGTATCCTTATGCTAATAACTGTTACCGACAAAATCATACTACAGCTTTAGCTACATTGTCCCAGGTTTTCAAAACCGTCCTTGGTGAAATGGTTCGCGCAAATGTGTCGAGGGTCGAACTGCACAGGGATCTTCTACGCTAAGGTATAGACAAACATCAGCCATGCCTGTCTAGTCAATGTTAGCTAGACTCTAGCTCATCTGCTTTTTATTAATGCTGATTTGCAAGTGTAGCGGGGTATGCTCGTTTAAGGATAGAAATACTTAATTTATCATAAAGTCTCGTTATTGGGGGGGGCACCACCTCTTATTTGTTTTAAGGGATAGAGGAAACCTTGTTTAATAATATTGAATAATAATAATCAGTCTCATCTTTAGGAATGAATTCGTTGTGTAGAGCCAATCGTAACATCAGTGAGCACAGCACGCACGTCAAAATCTTTACAATGAATTTATTCAAGTAAGGTAAACAGATCTTATGAACAAGTTAGATTATGGGTTTGATATGAGATATTGGTTTCAATGAACAGAATGAACTGGTCTAACTTAAAGAAAGACAGAAATTGTACAGTCAATGATTACATCCTTACAAATCATAAACAGAGCTCACGCCAATGCCATGTCGAGGAGGAAAGAGCGTTAGCCATAGTTGTTTGATCAGGGTTGATCACTGAGGTTGAGGGCGGTTTGCGCCAAAGGTCCATTTGAAGAATCTGAAGTCAAGCGCGGCTGCGCTGGGTCATGTGACTGAGTCTGCGTGATCTCAATGAAGTCGCAATTAGAATTGCGTTTTTGGTTCTTCTGTTGAAACGTCCAGATAGTGACGCGTTCACTATGAAGTTGAATCTCAGGAGAAGCTTGGCGACGTCCTTTGGAACGCCGATCCTGATGGCGTTCATGCCATGGTTGGTTTCGCTGGAGTCCGAGATTGATGGTCATCTTAGGGCTTTATACAGTTCACAGTTCGAGGGAGGACTCGTCTGGGGTCAGATGTGGATTGGGGGAAGTTGGGTTCTCAACTTCCCCCTCCTTCCTTCACACCTACCAAAGCTGTGATCTGATCTCTGGCTGGTTCATTCGATTGTTCAAATATTGTTCTGGACATCTTGGTACAGTTACAAAATATAGTTGAATGATTGTTTTATTATGATAGCTTTGTGTAGATACCAAGAATTACGTGGTTATCTTTCAGGAAGAAGGAGTTGTTACTAGAATCAAGATTTCAGTGAACACAACATTAAAACAAGGTAACAAACATGACACACATATCCCTCTCATAATTCTCCACCTTGTACTCTTGTGGTAAAGGTGAAGTCTCAAGAACTTTCCTCAAAAGTTCTGATCAAGGTATGTTCTTTGTTCAAATTGCCGCCGAAACGGATAGCAAATGGTCGCTGGAGACGTGTCGTCTAGATCAGCCCTTTAGAAGCTTGCAAGCTAGCAGGAGGGCTGATTAGGTAGATTGGGGAGGTCCCCCCCCCCAATTCTATAGTTCCTTTGCATCAGCGTTTGGTGGGTAATCAGCATACTGAGGGTGTCACAAGGGCTGATTAGGTTTGTCTGATGTGATTGAATAACTTTTCAGGTGTGGCAAGATGTTGGCTCTGTGTGGTCTGCTGACCTCACTACACAAGGAATGCAAGAACAGCTAGATAGCGAAAACACCTAGACTGTAGGCATGTTAACTAGTTTAGCTTGCTAACGCAAGAGCATAGGTAGAATGATTTAGCCTAATTTATTGGCAATGGGGCTAACGTTGTTTCATGTTCCTGACTGTTTCATTCAAATAAATAACCCGTGTTGTTATGTAAATCTACAATTCACGATGCATGTTTGTCCAGATCTTTGTCAGGTTATTTTACAGCAAGATGTCTAGAGCAAGCTAACTGAAGCTGAGTTGAATCACGATATAGTTTGGTTGATAAACTGTAACGTTCTATCCCTAAGTCTAAGTCAATCCAGTTTGCTTCGACAACAGAAGTGGAGACAACTAACGTTACCATTTCAAATGATATCCAGTCAATCTGTTGAAAACAGTGTTGTGTAGACACAATAGATTTATTTGCGTGTTTTTATTTCAAGTCTCCACCTTCGGTGTTTCAGTGAGTGCTGTTGGCCGTGTTGCCTTTTTGCTCCCCAGCTTCACTCGTTGAAAACCAACCAATCAGCGCGCAGCTCATCTAATATTAATGAGCATACCATAAAAGGAGAAAAGCTAGTGTTTTTTTCCCGGGAAAATTTCAGAGGATCTATCAGGGGGCATAGAACAGCACCCGGGCCATTTTCAACCCAACCAATGTTACATATCCTATTCGGAGACCTTAAGGAACAGTGTGAAATACCCCAAAAACCCAGTCAATCGCCCCTTTAAGCCAGACTGCTTTTGTGGGAGAATGAAGGTGCATTGTGAGTGACACTTTCACCCCCACTTATGTATTGTATATAGTTCTGTTAATATGCTCCTTTCAAAGGCAAATGTTCAATAAAATATATTTTAGACACACTTCTCGAGCTTTTATGTATTACATTATTAACACGCCTTGTTAGATCACGTTATATCCATTAATATAAGTTTGGTTTTCTAGGTTGAACATATAAAACACAGGCCACATTTTGACACTGATGTTAAATTGAAGGCAGTGTGAATTTTGTGACATTTCGTTTAAATATAAAGTTGACAGTAAGCTATGGTGCATTATGGAAGATTTCTGTTACCAAAATAACTATTAAGATGTCTTTGTCCGGTGAGAACAACGACGGAGCTAGGTGTTAAGGTTAACAGTTTATTTAATCCGATACAATGCGTTGGAAATCATACTCAAATCACGAAGAAAAAAAACTAACATATGTGATGAGTTCCATCTAGAATAGCCCTATAGCCTATTTCTAAAAAACAAGTGAAAGGAATGCTATACAGTGACAGCATACATTTCCGTAAAGTTTGCATCATGTCTCTGTTTCTTATCGGACTTGTACCCCATTCTGCCACTGCAATGCCTTAGCTCACACGCTCGCAACCATATAAATCTATGCTCGCGACTGGTTGTCGCAAAGTATGACGTGTACAGCTAGTTGCAAGCGTGCACGAGGTCTCGGAGCTAGGGAAAACAAGAGCCACTGTTTAAAGCTAGACCGGAAGAGTCGGAAGTGGAAAGATGGCGGTCAGTTTGGCTCTCGCTGCCTCACTGCGCCACTGAGCACTTTTCATAGAAATGAATGGGGACGCCATCTTGGAAGACAAAAGTTGCTTCCTCTAGTAATATTAACTGTATGGGATGCACTCATATTAGTTTGTGTGATTTGCACTTCAGGGCCACCGTACTAGAGTGCTGACTGAAACGCTTAGAGTGGAGGGGAGCTTCGAAATCTGTTTCAAACAGTATTTCTAGTTTGCCAACATTGCCACAATTTTCACTCTTCATGCTTCATTTTTGGATCAATAGATAGCTAATTTTGTGTTGGTCGTAGACAGTTGTCTGTGGAATCCAACAGACTTACACATTTGTTCAGAGCCCCACGGAAGCGAGACAAAGTCCAACTCTCGCCCCATAGAGACCAATGCAAATCTAGTGACAAATTTCTCAGAGAAAGCAGAAGGAACGCGTTTTTGAAACTGACCTCACAGACATCTAAATATATCTCTGGTTTTGGCAGAGTCTTGGAAAATGTCCTTATTTTTTTCTAGCTATCTCCCAGAAGTTAACGAGCTGCTAAACTAATGTTCTGCTAGAGGTAGTCACGCGAGTTTTCGTGACGTAAGTAGCATCATTGACTGTGGCTAGCAAGTTAGCTCCCGTTAGCTTCACTTTTCGCCACAAAAACCCAATTTCTACTTAAACCGTGCAACAGAACGTAAATAAAAATACAAGCAACTCAATCGCTACCAAGACGAAACTTTTGACACCTAGGTTGTCTATGTAGGCCAAATATTTACTGAGTTTTAGGGGGCCAAAAAGAATAATAATAATAATATATGTGAGAAAACAAAAGTTGTGCCCTTGCCGAAGGCAAAGCACACCCAACTAGAGAGGGTACAATTTCTGGCGAAATTGTAGGATGTGCTTCCTTGCGTTGGTTGCAGGTGGGTCCGTCCTCTAAGTTTTTCCCTTCTAGTGATATTTTCAAGCATTTAGCCTACTCATATTGCATATTTCATTAAGAACACCCTTTGAAACAGCTGCAAACCCCCTTTGAAACAAGCTACTGTAACAACGTTGTCACTGGCAGTATGGAATCGCGATTCAAACAGTACCGTCTGCTAACTGAAAATATGCCCCTCAAAACGTAAATAAGTTTGACATTAATGTAGTGGGAAATGGCTAATTCAAAATAAGTTTGCTAGAGGCAAGCTAGCTGCTGTTGCTCCACATTTCACTGATTGTTTGAAAGCGCCGGAAATGATAATGTTTCTTTTGACATAAAGTTTAACTGTGGCGAAGACAGTACTACACACTGCCAGTGGGTGAGCCGAGTCTGACTGAGGCTAACGTCAAAACAAGCCGCGGTGTCACTCAAATTCCAAGTTTTACACAAATCACAAAAATATGCTGACCCGCTGGCTATCTTCACAATCGCCATATCTTTAAAACACTGCCCTCCTTAAGATTTTTGATGGAGAATTGACCCTGGTACGAAATTAAGAAAATACTCATCAGAGATCGACAACAGCTGACGCAATCGTCAACGGAGGCTGACGGGGCTCTCACGTAGCAAACCAATCAAAGTTTTTACAGCAACCTACATTAAAATCTCACCATCTGGCTGTCTTCAAAATAGTAATATCGTCATAACATTGCCCTCCTTCTGTTTTTTGGTGTAGAATTGACCGAACTATAAAATTACGAAAATACTAAACTACTATGACGTTTGCATGGCTGCCGCCTAGGCAGTCTCACGGGCGACCCGCACTCGCTCAAATTACAAAGACTTTCACGACCTAAATAAAAAATCAGAGATGGCAGTTCCACTCGAAATTGCTTTCTCAACAAAACCCAATGGTTGGTAATTTTGGGGGTTGTCATTTTTCACTCATAATCCAAGCTCCAATTTGCGTGCTAGAACGTCTCTATCACGTTGTATCCATGCGTCGTTGCTGACGTAGTGACGTAGGCTAGCACTGGTACCCTTCGTTGACAGAACACTCTTTTTTACACAAAAACTTTGTAACCTCCTAAACTGTGCAACAGAGTGTAAATAAAAATACAAGCAACTCAATCGCTACCAAGACGAAACTTTTAACACCTAGGTTGTCTATGTAGTCCAAATATTGACTGAGGCTTAGGGGGGCAAAAATAAATAATAATAAAAATAATAAATATATGTGTGAGAGAACAAAGGTTGTGCTCTTGCCGAAGGCTTGAGCACACCCAATAATAAGTATGCAGAATAACAATAGTGTTTTTGCTTGCAGCAAACACACTAATTAACTTTCAGGTAACTAGCTAACTATGTAGCAAATTCACCTCAAGTTAGCTATATCCCATAGAAAGTCTATGGAGCGGTGGCTAACGGCAGTTATCAAAACCAAAAATATTCAATGTATAAATTACAGCCTGGACACATTCAATTTGACGTCTATTGGTATTTTAAGCATTAAATTAAGCACATTTTCTGTTTTGGGTTTACACATGACAACTTACCAGCATAAAAAGATATTAGTTGACGCTCCTTTTCTTCGCTCCACTGCCGCTGAGAGGCCGCCTTCTTGTTTGAAAATTTTCTGAAATCTCCAAGCCGGTCACGTGATCGGCGGCTAGCATTCTGATTGGAGAATCTCAAAAGGTTGCCCACGACCGATCAATATGTTGCCCATTCTCAATGAGAAAGTGCCCAGGCAACATTGGTCAAAAAGTTGCCCCGTGTAGCATCACCTTCAGTCTCTTACACAGGTGATTGGTATTAGATGATTAGTGGAGTCACAAGACAGAGCTATTCAGTCAAGTTAACTCCGTGTATGAAATGCACCGTACAAATACATTTTGATTGATTTTGATTGAGTACATCATGCGTTCCGGAAGCCACCCCCCTGAATGAATCCCCCCCTGAATGAATCTCTGCAGGTCGGGATGTCTGCATTAATGCACAACACATCTTACCTCCTTTGGCTTGCTGTACAGAGCTAGATGGTGCCGGTGAGCTGCTGTCCCGTGGCAGTGGCAAAGTTGTTTCCTCACCCTCCTCCACTTCCACATTAGTGACAGACAACTCTATAAATAGCCAAATCAAGAGAATTGTGTCTTAAACAGTCTTGCAAACTACACTTACATCAACTTCAGTCTTTTTGTGGTGCGAAACGTCAACTTGTGAAAACATTTACTTTTTACTTTTGTAGCCATGGTTACGGAAAGTTAGCTAAATAGCAAGAGCTAACCTATGTAGCGGGGTATGCACGTTTAAGATTAGCAATACTTTATTTATGATAAAGTATCTAGTTCTCGGGACACCACCTCTGATTTGTTAAAGGGACAGAGGAAACCTTGTTTAATAATATTGAATAGCCTTCGTAATAATCAGTCTAATCTTAAGTAGTGAATTCTATGAAAGTAGAGCAGATCAGATAACAGGAGGGATACGCGAATATTATACACAATGATTTATTTTAAGCAAATGTAATTGGAATGAACAAATACCAGATAAGTTATGGATTAGTTTGGCTAAAACAGTACAGTAGATCCTATACCGTTATGGAAGCGGGATACACAATGGGAGAGCAAGTGGAGAGGGAAAAGGGGATGAGAGAGAGAGATAGGCCTCAAGAGACAACTGGACAGTCTATGCGATGGTAGGATAATCCTAACGAGAGCTAGGTTAAGTCATTTGCAACTAGAATCAAACATAACAAATTCAACCACAATATGCCAATGTTCACAAGTAAGAAATATAGCAAATCACAGTTACTTTGGTCGGCTTGAAGAAGGGTAGAGTCAATGGTTTTGTTATCGTCCAACGAAAATAGAACAACAGAATCTTTTGTCAAAGTTCCGGGCGCTCAGTGAATTTGCAGGTTGAGAGGAATAGTTTAGAAATGTCGCGATCACTTCAGTTTAATTCCTACGAACAAGCGGGGTGTGATTGTTCATCTTGGGTTTTTATAATCCAAGAAATGCAGGGTATCCCTTTTTGAGGGTGAACTTTTCATTGGTCAGTTTACCTGACTGGGCGTTGTCCTGAGATAAGATAGGTGTGAGGTGGTCGGTAGATTGAAGTCAATATTTCAAATGTCCATGGAATGCTTAAACTTCAAAATATAACAATACAACGTTCAAAAATAGTTTTGTTGGTATGGTACAATCATTTTGATATCAAGATTGACTGACTTATCATAACAGGAAAGGAAGTTTCATTAAAACATCAAATTACATCAACACAGCATTTAAAGGTAAAGCATAAATGGTCACACAAATTCCAATAGTTCTTCTAGTGTCCACAAGCAGTATTGTCTTTGAGAGATGTTTGTAAATCCATTAAATGTCTGTTTTGGGATAAATCCTTTATAATTCAGAGTTTCTGGAGTAAGGGAGGTTGAGGGGAACACCAGGTATGGCATCAGCCCCTTTGAGGCTTATCCAAAAGATAGTGGCATTGTATGAGACGTCATACAATGCAATCAGTCGTCCTGGTGATCAGTACTGTGTCTTACTGAGTGTATCAGAAATGGTTGTGTTGGCGGTTTGACTCTCTGCTACACCTATCAGCTGTTTTAGCAACTAGCGTCAGCTGCTAAAGTCAACAACTTTAACGTTACCAAGCGATTTAATGTAATGTTAGGAGACACAGTTAATAAATATATTTAATGACTTGACGTAACGAGAAGACCTACCTGAAGCAGCGAAACTTTGTCCGCTGTCATCCATCAACTCCTCCAGCATTGCTGTGGCTGAATTCAGTGCCCCCCTCACCTGACAAGCCGGTCTGTCACCTAATACCGACTCCAGGATTTCCATATTCCAGGAATGTTTTTTTTTAGGACGACCACTGCCACTTCGCCCAAGGTCCTTCTTCTGGTCCCTATATTCTTTTTTTATTTTTTTTATTTGATTTATTAGTTGTTCTACATTTCTGTCGTAGCCAGCCGCGGACATCTCCAGCTTTATCTTTTCAAAAATTGGTTTTGTTCTAACGGCACCGTCTAATTTATTTTTAACTTATGTGGTGGACCACAGACCCAGTAAACATCTCGTTTCCTCCTCAGACCATTGCTGTTTTAGTTTAGCTTACATTTTATTAGCTGTTGTACTGGTCTTTGTAGAAGTGGCGGCGTAATGTGTATTTGTTTTGGCACAGGACGATAATCCCGCCCCCTGGAACCCGACGTCACCGGTTCTTGTTTCTGGCCCACCTTAAAGTTGGTGCTGAGTTGGAACCTGTTTTTTGGAACCGGAGCCAGGCCAGGTTTATTTGTGTGGAAAACCGAAGAACTGGTTCGAGAATTGGAACCAGCACCGGCCCGGCTTTGGTGGAAAATCACAGTTGTCAGTGTGTGTTAATTTCAATTATTTTGGAGGTGTTCACCCTTCCCTCCTCAGTTAGTGCTGTGGTAGTCTTGGATGTGTCTATATGACTGTCATCATCATCGTCACACCCCAACTATGACTCAACTTTGACTCATGATGGTTTCTGAACAAACGCATGTCAAAAGCACTGAAACATTATATTGAGAATGAAACTAGGTTTCAGACTAGTGGCTTGGACCAGGTGTATGCTTCCTCCTCCTCCTTATTTTAGAATATACAAGGAGCAAAACACATTATTACAATGCCACATTAGTGGCGGTGTTGTAATACACAACGCGGACACGGCAGGGGGGTCACAAGGACCCGGAGAGAGAGCGAGTGTGATGTAATAGACAACGCAGACAACGCTGTGGGTCACAATGAACCTGAGACAGCGCAAAGGATAAAGAAAATGTTTCACTTTATTTTTTTTATCATGAAAAGTTGTCACAACATAGTTGTGGGTCAAAACGACCCTAAGGTAGCACAAGGGTTAAACAGCTAGCTAGCACAACATGATAGCAGACAAACTTTGTAGCACAATGGCGTGCGATGTTTTTGTCTCTTTGTGGGCCGGTCGCCAGCAATAAAGCTTTCTTAAACTTGTTCACCGACTGACTGTGCAATGCTTGATAGATTAATATTCCTGACACAGTTCGACTGGGAAGGAGGGCTGTCAGACTTCGAACTTTGGATGTGGTTCCGTGTTCTGCTTTCGCTTCTGACTTTGACGTTCTGCCCTCGATCTTTGACTTTGATTTGTTTGTGTGTGTACTCCCTTATTTTGTTCATATTATTATTAGTTTAGTTTCGGTCTACACACAGTGTAGCTTTTCTTTTGACCCCCTGGCAAGGAACAAGGGGACAGGCAAGCTACCCATGGGTTTACACCTCCCATCACATAGGTAGTTACCTGTTGGAGAAACACTAGGTAAGGAGCGGCTGCCACCCATTGTACTTTTGTTTAGTTTGTGGTTAGGCAGACAGGGTTGTTTTACTGCGTTCTTTTATTTGGCAACGCTCTCCGTTCCCTTGTCGGGGTTGTTTAACCAGCCAATAAACCTTTGTACATATATATCCCTGTTTCATGGTCTCATTTTCCTTGTTACATACTGGGGTAGCAGCGTTATACCCTCTCTCCGCCCTAGGCAACTTACATCTGGGGAGGGTTTATAACAATCATACTGATGAAATGCTATGGAAGCTTTTACATATTAGCATTGAGGGACCAGAGGTTTCAGTTTCAGCCAGACAGAGTTGTGCAGAGATGGCTGTCAGCAGGGAAGAGAGCACGTCATGTTTGAGGTTAAAAGTCAATTGTTTTGCTGACTATTACCTTTTAATTTTTTATCACTAGAAATGTGATTTAATTTTTGTTCTTTTTATATCCAGGATGTGTTAAATAAATGGTTAAACATGTTAACAGAATAACACAACTTATAAGTCTTTGGTTTTGTTGTAACAATGATAAATTACAACTTTTTGAGGGGGGGGGGGGCAGTAAAAATTGTCTTGGGGCCAGTAAGTTTCAAAGCCACTGGCCCGCTGGGTGCCAGTGCCAAATGTTTTAATGTTGAGCCCTGTGCAGGATTTGATGGTTGATGCGGGTGCCTGTTCTGGGCGGTCTATCTATTCGGAATGGTGTATGGATTGGGAAGACGCATTTGGAACGTGCGTGGATAGACCGTACCTAGCAAGGGAGTGGGATTTCACTGAGGGAATGGTGGCGGACCGTACTCCTGCTCCGTCCTGTGAGGGATCTCTGGGCGCCGGGGGTCCCGAAGACCAGGACGGATTCTAAGAACGCTTCAGGGGCTTAGACCTCGACCTCCAGCCTTTTGACCCCACCCCCGAACCAGCAGCGGAGTAGTGTGCGGCGGAAATTCCTCGGCTCTCGAGCAGTCCGTCCCGCCCTGCCCCTACAGGGAGTTTCCCAGACGTGACGCCGGTGCAACCTCTTCTCACTGTACCTGTGGGGGACCCTAGCTTGGGGGTCTCCCGTCAAACCACAGCTACCGAGGCTCCTTGGCGCGTCTGCCTTCCCCTCACCGACCCGTGCGGCGGTCTTTTTAGAGCGCGCATTGGGACCGTCACTGGCCTGGAGAAACATCTCCGCGGAAGGCACCATACGGTCTCAGTGGCATACAAGTGTTCCTTGTGCAGGCGGACCAATGCTGATCACCACCCGATCTCCTGCCACATACCAAAGTGCCAGGGGGAGGTCGAGGCTCCTGCCAGTGGTGAGGGAGGGTTCCCGTGTGGATCCTGCCAGCGGTCCTTTGAGACCAGCAGGGGTCTGTCTTTGCACAGGAAGAGCGCCCACTTGGTTCTCTATCGCCGTGAGGTATTGGAGAAGGAGCGTGCCCGGTGTGGGAGTGCGGCTGACGTAGGTCAGTGGAGCAGGGAGGAGCTCAGCCGGCTATGGGCTCTCTCCATGGCATGCGGATAAGACTATCGCCGCGAAGTTGAACACGGGGAAGACGGCGAAAGAGGTGAGGCTGATGAGACAACGGCTGGAGGATGAAGTACGTGGTGGGGCTGACGAGGCCCCGGATTGGAGTGATCTTGTCCGGGAGCTGTCACGCGAGAGTGACCCCTCACCCTCCCAACAAGGAGTCTTGGCAAAGCTCCTCGAAGGTGTTGCGCGTCGGGAGGCCGAGTGTGAGGCGGTCCAGGTCGGCCCCACGACCATGCCATGGGGGAGTGCTGTCCCAAGTCCTGCTTGGGTATCGTTGTCGGCACTTGAGCTACTGAGGGAGCTGGGTAAGGAGCCGGGTGGCGCTAGTTTTGGAGGGCCGCGTGGCGTTGAACGCAAGGACACAGCCTCTTCCGGGGGGAGATCGGCCGTCAGACAAAGGGAGTTCCGGCAGCATCAACAGATGTTTGTCGGAGCTCGCCAGAAGCTGGCGGCCAGGATCCTTGATGGGGAGGTGGAGGGCTTCAAGATGAACGTATCGTCCCGGCCGACCTACTCTCGGTATCGAATTGGCACCCCATCACGGTCGGTTAAGTAGTGCTGCTACTTAACCGACCGTGTTAAGTGACGGCTGCTCTTAAGTAGAGCAGCCGTCTGCCCACTGTCCCCGCGCCAGAAAGGATTTACGCGTTCCTCTGGCTGTTCTGAGAACCTGATACTAGATGGGATCATAAGGCGGAGCAGGGAAGGTCGATCAAAGTTGACTTTGATATCCGTCGATTTCGCGAAGGCTTTCGATACCGTGGCTCATGAGCACATCCTCGGTGCTTTGAGGCGAAAGGGACTAGATGAGCACGTGTTGGGTCTCATCCGAGACTCCTATGTGGGCTGCGCGACCAGAGTCAAAGGGGGGTGACGCGTTCTCCCACCCGATTGACATGAAGGTTGGGGTCAAGCAAGGGCGACCCCATGAGCCCCCTTCTTTTCAACGTGGCACTGGACCCGTTAATCCAGACGCTTGAGCGCCGAGGCGAGGGCTTCGCGTGGGGGGACCAATCGGTGACGACTTTAGCTTTTGCCGATGATCTGGTGATGGTAAGCGGCTCGTGGGAAGGCATGTCGAAGAACATCGCTATCTTGGAATCCTTTTGCCGCATGACAGGGATGCGGGTGCAGCCGAAAAAGTGCTTTGGATTCCTTCTTTCCAAGGGCGAATGCTCTGTCGTGGTGAACGACTGCAGGCCTTGGCGGGTATGTGGTGAGCCCCTTCGCCTGACGGGACCGGAAGAAGCGGAACGATACCTTGGAATGGAGTTGAGTCCGGGCACTGCAATTGGATTATCAGGACCGGTTGAGCGGATGGATGCGTGGGTCCGCAAGATTGGGCGCGCGGCGCTAAAGCCTTCTCAGAGGGTGGAGATGCTCAGTCGGTATGCGGTACCTCGGCTGCTCTACCAGCTGGATCACGGTCTTGCGAAGGTGACCCTCCTGGAAAGGGTGGATCTCTTGATCCGGAAGGCGGTCAAAGGGTGGTTACACCTCCACCATTCTACAACAGACGGCTTGTTGTACAGCAGAACCCGCGATGGCGGCCTTGGCGTGGTGAAGCTGGCCCGCTTGATACCCTGTGTCCAAGCCCGGCGGGTCCTTCGGCTAAGTCGGTCTGCGGACCCTCTGACCCGTCTGGCTACCCTCTCTAGGTTTCCCCAAGAAAGATTCGAACGCCTATGGCTGAGTGCTGGTGGTCGTGAGGATGAGGTACCTGCTTTGGTGGATCCTTCCACTGAGGGGGGGGCTCTCCCTGCTGATCCCGCCTCGGCCGCGACGCAGAGATGTCCGGTCCCGTGTGACTGGCGGCGGGAGTCGTTTCTGTCCTGGTGTGGGTTGATGACCCAGGGGATGGGCACGTTGTGCTTCGGTGGCGACAGGATCAGCAACTGCTGGATCGGTCGGCCCACGCAGATGGGTTTTACTGAAGGCCGGTATGTGGCTGCCCTGCAGCTCCGGGCTAATGTGTTCCCGACCTCAGGAGGCGCTGACGCGGGGGAGGGGGCTTCCTCCTCTTCCCTGCCGGAAGATGCCATGGACGGATCGAGTCCTGTTCACATATCTTGGGGCAGTGCCCTGCTGTGCAGTCTAGTCGGATCAGCAGGCACAATAAAATATGTGATCTCTTGGCAGAAGAAGCCACCAGAACCGGTTGGAACGTTGAGAAGGAGATGCGCGTGCACTCCCAGGCTGGGGAGCTTAGAGTCCCTGACCTGATCTTCGTTAAGGGCGAGACGGCGATGGTGGTGGATGTCACTGTACGCTTTGAGTTCGCCCCAGATACGTTGGAGGCCTGCCCGGGCCCAAAAGGTTGCGTACTACCGCCCGTACGCTTCCGAAATAATGCGAGAACTCGAAGGAGTAACGGAGCTGCTTTTCTTCGGCTTCCCCGTGGGAGCTCGGGGGAAGTGGCCGAGTTGCAATGACCGCGTACTCAGGCGTCTGGGTGCTTCGAAGTCGAGGGCCAAGGTGTTCGCAAAGTTGGTGGCTAGGCGGACTCTCGCTTATTCGTTGGATGTTCTTCGGGACTTCTACATGCCGACTGATGACGGCCCGGCCAGGCCTGTCGCGGACCCTGAACCCCTCGAGGGCGAGGAGTAGTATTGTCTCTGAGGTCCTCCGGGACAGAAACCAGGCTGCCCTCTGGCGTGGGGCAGCTGGGATGCCCCGACGCCCCTACATGTAAACAAGAAAGACCAAAAATGACAGGTGGGTGCAGGTTTGTATCCACCCCTACAAGTTCATGTGTTCTACCGGCGGGTACGGGTTCGTATCCGCCCCTACATGAAAAATAAATGTTATGATGTGATGACAATGTGGCCCCCTTAGGGGGGCCGAAACCCTGCCGTAGCCCGGGGAGCGGGCATGGCAGGTAGGGAAAGCTCCTCTTCCCGTGGTGATTGAGGTAGCCACGGGTGACTCGGTACCTCTTGATCTTGGTGGAACCGGTGGGGTGCTTGCCCTGGTGGTGTCCTCTGGTCTGGCTCGGCCGTCCCTGCCCTGTCTGCGCAGACTCCGCTTTACGGGGGCTGTGGCGGGGGGAGGGTATGCCGTGTGGGCCGGGGTGACTCCCGCCGGGGTCTAACCTCTGGAAATAGGCCGGGGAAGTGCGGGACGGAGGGCCTTGGGGGTCACTGACCCCATCCCAAACTCAAACCCTATCCCCAACCCCACCCTACCTGCCTAACCCCAACTTCGATCCCAACCCTGATCCTAACCTCAACCCACCCCCAAACATGAAGGTCGATGAGCGGGTGTTGGCCGGTAATCCTCTGCCCCTGACGGTGTCCTCTGGGCCCGGCTCGGCCGTCCCTCCCCTGACTGCGCAGACCTCCGTCTCGATGGAGAGCTGTGGCAGGGGGAGGGTATGCCGTGCGGTCCCGGATGACCTCCCGTCAGGGACATAAACTCTGAAATTTTGGCCGGTTTTGGAGAGTACCCCCCTGGATACCGTGGTGCATGGATAGCGGGCTTTTCTGGCCCCGTGGCCGATTACCACTACTCAGGTCTGGTAGTAGTTTTGTCTTGGAGGGCCGGGCAACGGGCGTGGGCCGAGGCGGACGTGCAGCGCGAAACTGAGGATGGTGGGGGCGTCGGTGGGTGGGGGACACCTATCGGCAAACCCTGCACTTGTGCAGCCATCAGCAGCTAGGCTAGCCGCCCGTACATCCCGCGGCGCGATGGTCCCGGTGTGGGAAGGCCAATGCCAATGATCTGATTCGGTGGTCGGCCCTAAACCTCTTGGGGGATCGGTTGCTGTGGTCTGGGCCTGGCCCGGATCATGGTGGCTCGGTCCGATGGGCTGTGGTTTACCATGGCCCATCCCTTTCCCACTCGAAACAATCTGGCAGGGCGGCAGGGGCTGGGGAGCCCACCCATCAGAAATCGATCTTGGTGGCGGATGAAAGGCGCGCTGCATCAGGCCCTGGGGCCCTATACAGATGCGGAGAATCATATTCAAACATGAATATAATTCATGTTTGACTTGCACTAAACCTAACCCCAAATATTTGGCTCAAACAATGGTATCTCTGGCACTGGCACTAGTTGTCTCAGTCTCAAATGTGATACCAATGTGTTCACACAAGTCCCATGAGAAGGCACCAAGTCGATTCTAAATTTTAAGATCAACTGAACAAAGGTTATGAGCCATTTCTTGGTCCGCTCCCTTGACCTCCCTTCATGTTTGACTTGCATTAAAGTAAATATTTGGTTCAAAATGTTGTAACTCTTGCAATAAATATTGTACAATCTCAGTTGTTGAACCGATGTGTTCACACCAGTCCCACGAGTCAACACCAAGTCGATTCTAAATTTTAAGATCAACTGAACAAAGGTTATGAGCCATTTCTTGGTCCGCTCCCTTGACCTCCCTTCATGTTTTATCTGCACGAAAGTAAATATTTGCCTCAAAATGTTGTACCTCTTGCAATAAATATTGTACAATCTCAGTTGTTGAACCGATGTGTTCACACCAGTCCCACGAGTCAGCACCAAGTCGATTCTAAATTTTAAGATCAACTGAACAAAGGTTATGAGCCTTTCCTTGGTCCGCTCCCATTGACCTCCCTTCATGTATGACTCGCACTAAACCTAACCCCAAATATGTGGCTCAAAACGTAACGTATTTCTGGCAATAAATGTCTCACAGTCTCAAATGTAATGCCAACATGTTCACACCAGTCCCACAAGTAAGCACAAAGTCGATTCTAAATGTTAAGATCAACTGAACAAAGGTTATGAGCCATTTCTTGGTCCACTCCCTTGACCTCCCTTCATGTTTTATCTGCACGAAAGTAAATATTTGCCTCAAAATGTTGTACCTCTTGCAATAAATATTGTACAATCTCAGTTGTTGAACCGATGTGTTCACACCAGTCCCACGAGTCAGCACAAAGTCGATTCTAAATTTTAAGATCAACTGAATAAAGGTTATGAGCCATTTCTTGGTCCACTTCCTTCATGTTTGACTCAAAACAGTATCTCTGGCAATAATTGTCGCACAGTCTCAAATGTAATGCCAACATGTTCACACCAGTCCCACGAGTCAGCACCAAGTCGATTCTAAATTTTAAGATCAACTGAACAAAGGTTATGAGCCATTTCTTGGTCTGCTCCCTTGACCTCCCTTCATGTTTGACTTGCATTAAAGTAAATATTTGGTTCAAAATGTTGTAACTCTTGCAATAATGTTGTAACTCTTGCAATAAATATTGTACAATCTCAGTTGTTGAACTGATGGTGTTCACACCAGTCCCACGAGTCAGCACCAAGTCGATTCTAAATTTTAAGATCAACTGAACAAAGGTTATGAGCCTTTCCTTGGTCCGCTCCCATTGACCTCCCTTCATGTATGACTCGCACTAAACCTAACCCCAAATATGTGGCTCAAAACGTAACGTATTTCTGGCAATAAATGTCTCAGTCTCAAATGTAATGCCAACATGTTCACACCAGTCCCACAAGTAAGCACAAAGTCGATTCTAAATTTTAAGATCAACTGAACAAAGGTTATGAGCCATTTCTTGGTCCACTCCCTTGACCTCCCTTCATGTTTTATCTGCACAAAAGTAAATATTTGCCTCAAAATGTTGTACCTCTTGCAATAAATATTGTACAATCTCAGTTGTTGAACCGATGTGTTCACACCAGTCCCACGAGTCAGCACAAAGTCGATTCTAAATTTTAAGATCAACAGAATAAAGGTTATGAGCCATTTCTTGGTCCACTTCCTTCATGTTAGACTCAAAACGTATCTCTGGCAATAATTGTCGCACAGTCTCAAATGTAATGCCAACATGTTCACACCAGTCCCACGAGTCAGCACCAAGTCGATTCAAAATTTTAAGATCAACTGAACAAAGGTTATGAGCCATTTCTTGGTCCGCTCCCTTGACCTCCCTTCATGTTTGACTTGCATTAAAGTAAATATTTGGTTCAAAATGTTGTAACTCTTGCAATAAATATTGTACAATCTCAGTTGTTGAACTGATGGGTGTTCACACCAGTCCCACGAGTCAGCACCAAGTCGATTCTAAATTTTAAGATCAACTGAACAAAGGTTATGAGCCTTTCCTTGGTCCGCTCCCATTGACCTCCCTTCATGTATGACTCGCACTAAACCTAACCCCAAATATGTGGCTCAAAACGTAACGTATTTCTGGCAATAAATGTCTCACAGTCTCAAATGTAATGCCAACATGTTCACACCAGTCCCACAAGTAAGCACAAAGTCGATTCTAAATTTTAAGATCAACTGAACAAAGGTTATGAGCCATTTCTTGGTCCACTCCCTTGACCTCCCTTCATGTTTTATCTGCACAAAAGTAAATATTTGCCTCAAAATGTTGTACCTCTTGCAATAAATATTGTACAATGTCAGTTGTTGAACCGATGTGTTCACACCAGTCCCACGAGTCAGCACCAAGTCGATTCTAAATTTTAAGATCAACTGAACAAAGGTTATGAGCCATTTCTTGGTCCGCTCCCTTGACCTCCCTTCATGTTTTATCTGCACGAAAGTAAATATTTGCCTCAAAATGTTGTACCTCTTGCAATAAATATTGTACAATCTCAGTTGTTGAACCGATGTGTTCACACCAGTCCCACGAGTCAGCACAAAGTCGATTCTAAATTTTAAGATCAACAGAATAAAGGTTATGAGCCATTTCTTGGTCCACTTCCTTCATGTTTGACTCAAAACGTATCTCTGGCAATAATTGTCGCAGTCTCAAATGTAATGCCAACATGTTCACACCAGTCCCACGAGTCAGCACCAAGTCGATTCTAAATTTTAAGATCAACTGAACAAAGGTTATGAGCCATTTCTTGGTCCGCTCCCTTGACCTCCCTTCATGTTTGACTTGCATTAAAGTAAATATTTGGTTCAAAATGTTGTAACTCTTGCAACAAATATTGTACAATCTCAGTTGTTGAACCGATGTGTTCACACCAGTCCCACGAGTCAGCACCAAGTCGATTCTAAATTTTAAGATCAACTGAACAAAGGTTATGAGCCATTTCTTGGTCCGCTCCCTTGACCTCCCTTCATGTTTTATCTGCACAAAAGTAAATATTTGCCTCAAAATGTTGTACCTCTTGCAATAAATATTGTACAATCTCAGTTGTTGAACCGATGTGTTCACACCAGTCCCACGAGTCAGCAAAGTCGATTCTAAATTTTAAGATCAACTGAACAAAGGTTATGAGCCATTTCTTGGTCCGCTCCCATTGACCTCCCTTCATGTATGACTTGCATTAAAACTAACCCCAAATATTCGGCTCAAAACGTAACGTATCTCTGGCAATACATGTCTCACAGTCTCATTTTATTACAGTTATCGTTTTAACGTTTAGCATTGGGGTTGAGGCTTCCTAAACAAAATGTTATGAAAGTTGAGTTGCTGGGCCACAGAGCCATAGAAAAAGATGCATACTGGCAATTTGGTTCCATAAGAGATTCAGATAAGAGAAATGTCTCTGTTTTTGTTTAGCACTTAGCACTACCTTAGTAGCTAACAGCGCAGTTGTCGTACTTTGGTGTTGTTGATTCAAAAAAATGTTTTCATTTTCATGGATAGCACACTTTTAAAACAACAGTATCATTTAGCCATTTGAAATCTATTGTAATGATCTGACTATGTCAGAAAGGAACAATCGTCCAGGCATAAGATGAAGTTCCCGAATTGACGTTTATTAACTACACGGTACACAGGCTACTAGTAAGCCAAACAGCTGTTTGGCCCTAGCCCACGCTAAATAAAAGAAAGGTAGCCTACAAAACAATAGTGACCGTCTTTTGTGAAACCCAGACGTAACAGAAAGAACAGACTTAGCGCTAAACCTGGTCTTAACTTCGAATGCTCCATCCCCTCTGCCCAACCCCCCTCCATGCCCCTTCGCCAACCACCAGGATGCCCGGCATCCTAACATTCCGGGCATTCCCGTGATTGGCAGACAGCTGGTTGATTGGTATGTCGGACCCGCAAACACTACTGGTAAACAACCAATAACAGCCTAACATATAACACACTTCTTTCTGTGTGGGTCCCTACACTATTTTTGTACTTTAACTGCTAAGATTCCTTGATGAGATGCCTTATCAATCTATTAACGTTACAAAAGATTAACACTCTGCAATCAGATAGTTACCCTGTTTGCTATTGTATAATGCCTGTTTGAAATACGTATTTCAGAGTAGGGCTAGCCATGATCTAGTAACTTAAAGGCTGGTAGTTGGTTTAAGATTGAAATTGGACTCAAATGTTGGTAATTGGATGTGTAGGCCTACATGTTATTTTTGCTTAGGGTTCACTTTAAACATTAAAAGAAAGGGTAAGATAGCAGACTCCTTCAAAAAGATGAGCAAACAAGATCAGGTGGAAATAAACCCCAGTCCTTGTACCACCCCAAGACCTCAGAGCAGCTTCCTCCCCGAGGCTACAAGCACTAGGTCAGAGCATACTAGGCAGTCAGTCACATGCCAAGTTTAGCTTGTGTTTGTAGGCCACACATATAAGCCTACACAAGTTTTTTTCCCGATTGGAAAATCGGGAATGAATGAAATGGTTCGCGCAAATGTGTCCAGGGTCGAACTGCACAGGGATCTTCTACGCTACAGTATAGACAAACATCAGCCATGCCTGTCTAGTCAATGTTAGCTAGACTCTAGCTCATCTGCTTTTTATTAATGCTGATTTGCAAGGAATGCAAGAACAGCTAGATAGCGAAAACACCTAGACTGTAGGCATGTAAACTAGTTTAGCTTGCTAACGCAAGAGCATAGGTAGAATGATTTAGCCTAGTTTATTGGCAATGGGGCTAACGTTGTTTCATGTTCCTGACTGTTTCATTCAAATAAATAACCCGTGTTGTTATGTAAATCTACAATTCACGATGCATGTTTGTCCAGATCTTTGTCAGGTTATTTTACAGCAAGATGTCTAGAGCAAGCTAACTGAAGCTGAGTTGAAACACGATATAGTTTGGTTGCTAAGCTGTAACGTTCTACCCACCTAAGTCAATCCAGTTTGCTTCGACAACAGAAGTGGAAACAACTAACGTTATCATTCCAAATGATATCTAGTCAATCTGTTGAAAACAGTGTTGTGTAGACACAATAGATTTATTTGCGCATTTTTATTTCAAGTCTCCACCTTTGGTGTTTCAGTGAGTGCTGTTGGCCGTGTTGCGTTTTTCCTCCCCAGCTTCACTTGTTGAAAACCAACCAGTGCGCATCTCATCTAAATATTAATGAGCATACCATAAAAGGAGAAAAGCTAGTGTTTTTTCCCGGGAACATTTCAGAGGATCTATCAGGGGGCATAGAACAGCACCCGGGCCATTTTCAACCCAACCAATGTTACATACCCTACAATTATTGCCAGATATGCGTTCATATTCATACGTTTTGAGTCAAACATGAAGGGAGGTCAAGGGAGTGGACCAAGAAATGGCTCATAACCTTTGTTCAGTTGATCTTAAAATTTAGAATCGACTTTGTGCTTACTTGTGGGACTGGTGTGAACATGTTGGCATTACATTTGAGACTGTGAGACATTTATTGCCAGAAATACGTTACGTTTTGAGCCACATATTTGGGGTTAGGTTTAGTGCGAGTCATACATGAAGGGAGGTCAATGGGAGCGGACCAAGGAAAGGCTCATAACCTTTGTTCAGTTGATCTTAAAATTTAGAATCGACATGGTGCTGACTCGTGGGACTGGTGTGAACACCCATCAGTTCAACAACTGAGATTGTACAATATTTATTGCAAGAGTTACAACATTTTGAACCAAATATTTACTTTAATGCAAGTCAAACATGAAGGGAGGTCAAGGCAGCGGACCAAGAAATGGCTCATAACCTTTGTTCAGTTGATCTTAAAATTTTGAATCGACTTGGTGCTGACTCGTGGGACTGGTGTGAACATGTTGGCATTACATTTGAGACTGTGCGACAATTATTGCCAGAGATACGTTTTGAGTCAAACATGAAGGAAGTGGACCAAGAAATGGCTCATAACCTTTATTCTGTTGATCTTAAAATTTAGAATCGACTTTGTGCTGACTCGTGGGACTGGTGTGAACACATCGGTTCAACAACTGAGATTGTACAATATTTATTGCAAGAGGTACAACATTTTGAGGCAAATATTTACTTTCGTGCAAGTCAAACATGAAGGGAGGTCAAGGGAGCGGACCAAGAAATGGCTCATAACCTTTGTTCAGTTGATCTTAAAATTTAGAATCGACTTGGTGCTGACTCGTGGGACTGGTGTGAACATGTTGGCATTACATTTGAGACTGTGCAACAATTATTGCCAGAGATACGTTTTGAGTCAAACATGAAGGGAGGTCAAGGGAGTGGACCAAGAAATGGCTCATAACCTTTGTTCAGTTGATCTTAAAATTTAGAATCGACTTTGTGCTTACTTGTGGGACTGGTGTGAACATGTTGGCATTACATTTGAGACTGTGAGACATTTATTGCCAGAAATACGTTACGTTTTGAGCCACATATTTGGGGTTAGGTTTAGTGCGAGTCATACATGAAGGGAGGTCAATGGGAGCGGACCAAGGAAAGGCTCATAACCTTTGTTCAGTTGATCTTAAAATTTAGAATCGACTTGGTGCTGACTCGTGGGACTGGTGTGAACACCCATCAGTTCAACAACTGAGATTGTACAATATTTATTGCAAGAGTTACAACATTTTGAACCAAATATTTACTTTAATGCAAGTCAAACATGAAGGGAGGTCAAGGGAGCGGACCAAGAAATGGCTCATAACCTTTGTTCAGTTGATCTTAAAATTTAGAATCGACTTGGTGCTGACTCGTGGGACTGGTGTGAACATGTTGGCATTACATTTGAGACTGCGACAATTATTGCCAGAGATACGTTTTGAGTCAAACATGAAGGAAGTGGACCAAGAAATGGCTCATAACCTTTATTCTGTTGATCTTAAAATTTAGAATCGACTTTGTGCTGACTCGTGGGACTGGTGTGAACACATCGGTTCAACAACTGAGATTGTACAATATTTATTGCAAGAGGTACAACATTTTGAGGCAAATATTTACTTTCGTGCAGATAAAACATGAAGGGAGGTCAAGGGAGCGGACCAAGAAATGGCTCATAACCTTTGTTCAGTTGATCTTAAAATTTAGAATCGACTTGGTGCTGACTCGTGGGACTGGTGTGAACATGTTGGCATTACATTTGAGACTGTGAGACATTTATTGCCAGAAATACGTTACGTTTTGAGCCACATATTTGGGGTTAGGTTTAGTGCGAGTCATACATGAAGGGAGGTCAATGGGAGCGGACCAAGGAAAGGCTCATAACCTTTGTTCAGTTGATCTTAAAATTTAGAATCGACTTGGTGCTGACTCGTGGGACTGGTGTGAACACCCATCAGTTCAACAACTGAGATTGTACAATATTTATTGCAAGAGTTACAACATTTTGAACCAAATATTTACTTTAATGCAAGTCAAACATGAAGGGAGGTCAAGGGAGCGGACCAAGAAATGGCTCATAACCTTTGTTCAGTTGATCTTAAAATTTAGAATCGACTTGGTGCTGACTCGTGGGACTGGTGTGAACATGTTGGCATTACATTTGAGACTGCGACAATTATTGCCAGAGATACGTTTTGAGTCAAACATGAAGGAAGTGGACCAAGAATGGCTCATAACCTTTATTCTGTTGATCTTAAAATTTAGAATCGACTTTGTGCTGACTCGTGGGACTGGTGTGAACACATCGGTTCAACAACTGAGATTGTACAATATTTATTGCAAGAGGTACAACATTTTGAGGCAAATATTTACTTTCGTGCAGATAAAACATGAAGGGAGGTCAAGGGAGCGGACCAAGAAATGGCTCATAACCTTTGTTCAGTTGATCTTAAAATTTAGAATCGACTTGGTGCTGACTCGTGGGACTGGTGTGAACACATCGGTTCAACAACTGACATTGTACAATATTTATTGCAAGAGGTACAACATTTTGAGGCAAATATTTACTTTTGTGCAGATAAAACATGAAGGGAGGTCAAGGGAGTGGACCAAGAAATGGCTCATAACCTTTGTTCAGTTGATCTTAAAATTTAGAATCGACTTTGTGCTTACTTGTGGGACTGGTGTGAACATGTTGGCATTACATTTGAGACTGTGAGACATTTATTGCCAGAAATACGTTACGTTTTGAGCCACATATTTGGGGTTAGGTTTAGTGCGAGTCATACATGAAGGGAGGTCAATGGGAGCGGACCAAGGAAAGGCTCATAACCTTTGTTCAGTTGATCTTAAAATTTAGAATCGACTTGGTGCTGACTCGTGGGACTGGTGTGAACACCCATCAGTTCAACAACTGAGATTGTACAATATTTATTGCAAGAGTTACAACATTTTGAACCAAATATTTACTTTAATGCAAGTCAAACATGAAGGAGGTCAAGGGAGCGGACCAAGAAATGGCTCATAACCTTTGTTCAGTTGATCTTAAAATTTAGAATCGACTTGGTGCTGACTCGTGGGACTGGTGTGAACATGTTGGCATTACATTTGAGACTGTGCGACAATTATTGCCAGAGATACGTTTTGAGTCTAACATGAAGGAAGTGGACCAAGAAATGGCTCATAACCTTTATTCTGTTGATCTTAAAATTTAGAATCGACTTTGTGCTGACTCGTGGGACTGGTGTGAACACATCGGTTCAACAACTGAGATTGTACAATATTTATTGCAAGAGGTACAACATTTTGAGGCAAATATTTACTTTCGTGCAAGTCAAACATGAAGGGAGGTCAAGGGAGCGGACCAAGAAATGGCTCATAACCTTTGTTCAGTTGATCTTAAAATTTAGAATCGACTTGGTGCTGACTCGTGGGACTGGTGTGAACATGTTGGCATTACATTTGAGACTGCGACAATTATTGCCAGAGATACGTTTTGAGTCAAACATGAAGGAAGTGGACCAAGAAATGGCTCATAACCTTTATTCTGTTGATCTTAAAATTTAGAATCGACTTTGTGCTGACTCGTGGGACTGGTGTGAACACATCGGTTCAACAACTGAGATTGTACAATATTTATTGCAAGAGGTACAACATTTTGAGGCAAATATTTACTTTCGTGCAGATAAAACATGAAGGGAGGTCAAGGGAGCGGACCAAGAAATGGCTCATAACCTTTGTTCAGTTGATCTTAAAATTTAGAATCGACTTGGTGCTGACTCGTGGGACTGGTGTGAACACATCGGTTCAACAACTGACATTGTACAATATTTATTGCAAGAGGTACAACATTTTGAGGCAAATATTTACTTTTGTGCAGATAAAACATGAAGGGAGGTCAAGGGAGTGGACCAAGAAATGGCTCATAACCTTTGTTCAGTTGATCTTAAAATTTAGAATCGACTTTGTGCTTACTTGTGGGACTGGTGTGAACATGTTGGCATTACATTTGAGACTGTGAGACATTTATTGCCAGAAATACGTTACGTTTTGAGCCACATATTTGGGGTTAGGTTTAGTGCGAGTCATACATGAAGGGAGGTCAATGGGAGCGGACCAAGGAAAGGCTCATAACCTTTGTTCAGTTGATCCTAAAATTTAGAATCGACTTGGTGCTGACTCGTGGGACTGGTGTGAACACCCATCAGTTCAACAACTGAGATTGTACAATATTTATTGCAAGAGTTACAACATTTTGAACCAAATATTTACTTTAATGCAAGTCAAACATGAAGGGAGGTCAAGGGAGCGGACCAAGAAATGGCTCATAACCTTTGTTCAGTTGATCTTAAAATTTTGAATCGACTTGGTGCTGACTCGTGGGACTGGTGTGAACATGTTGGCATTACATTTGAGACTGCGACAATTATTGCCAGAGATACGTTTTGAGTCAAACATGAAGGAAGTGGACCAAGAAATGGCTCATAACCTTTATTCTGTTGATCTTAAAATTTAGAATCGACTTTGTGCTGACTCGTGGGACTGGTGTGAACACATCGGTTCAACAACTGAGATTGTACAATATTTATTGCAAGAGGTACAACATTTTGAGGCAAATATTTACTTCAGTGCAGATAAAACATGAGAAAGGTCAAGGGAGCGGACCAAGAAATGGCTCATAACCTTTATTCAGTTGATCTTAAAATTTAGAATCGACTTGGTGCTTACTCGTGGGACTTGTGTGAACACATTGGTATCACATTTGAGACTGAGACAACTAGTGCCAGAGATACCATTGGTTGAGCCAAATATTTGGGGTTAGGTTTAGTGCAAGTCAAACATGAATTCTATTCTACACTTCTCATGTCTGTTCACAGTGCCAGACTAGAGTCAAGCTCATTTGGGTAAACACCTCGAGTGTAGCCAATAGGGTCAGAGGGTCCTCGGACAGTGTTTCCCACAGATCCAACCTCAATGTGTGGGGGCCGACCGGGGAGGGGGGGGGGGGGGGTGCGGGCGGAGGAATCATTCGTTCAATATTACTTAGCACAGAACTTAATTGGCGTTAATTTAAAACAAGGCCTCGTAAAGTCATAAAAAAACACATCACTAGATAGAACTATATTATTCACACTATATACAACTTCCCTAAACTGTAGTACAGTACACATGTCACACCCTATACTACTTCTTGTTACATGAGCAAAGTCTGCAACTTTTGTTAGAGCAACGTATTTTGCGGGGCTTGCTAAAAAAAGTTTCTACTGCCCTATTATACGGGAAGGCTTCAGGAGATGGTCCATTGATGGAGATCCTCAGGCAAGCTGCCAGGTGTTCCCTCTGTAGTTGGTTCCTGAGGTCTGTTTTCACCTGAAGATAAAGCAAAATGCTAACTATTATCAATACAAACTGCAACAATATAAAGACGTTGGGAATTTCAATGTATTGCTATTACTCTGTTCATTGTGGAGAAATCCCGTTCGCAGTTGACTGAGGAAACAGGGATAACCAGAGCAATGCTCGCAAGAAGGCTCAGGCAGGGGTAGAGGTTGGCCCACTCATCAAATTCACTTGCCAGTAAACTCAAGAGCTCCTCCTGGTTCTTGTTCTTGAAAGATAAGGGTTTGTCATGGCATTAGTGTGTGTGTGTGTGTGTGTTGTGAGTGAACAGTCAGGTCAATTCACTCACTCACCTTGAATATCCCAGTAAGGACATGGTTCTTGAACGAGAGCCACTCCTGAATTACTTCCTTCTCATGTTGAGGGCAACATTTCCTTGAAAGAGTCTGCAGATGAGCGATATTCACTGTGTCATCTTTTAGAGCAGCTGACTGTGGCCCCAAGACATGGAAGGCTCCAAGGATGTCCAGATTATGGAATCTCTTCTCCAGATTTTTTTCCAGGCCAGTTATGTACGGGTGAATGATCTACAATTACAAGATTGGCATCTTTTTAGGAAGAGCCTACACTCAGTTTTGATAATAGGCATCAATGGCCAAACCAGACAGTATGTTCAGTTCAGGACTAATAATTATCTTTTAAAAAGTCTTAAAATGTGGCATTTAGGCCTGCACTAATCAATTTTTAATCTTGTCATGTGAAGACAGTGAAGCTCACCTAACAAGAGTGCTGTACTCATGCACTAAGCAAATGATCATTTACCTCTCGCTGGAATCTGGCCCATTTCCCCACCTGTGACTCATCTTGGACCTCTCGCCCTCTCCTATCCCTCTCCTCCTCGTGCTGAATGTTAAAGGCTCCAAGTCCTTGGGGATCATCAAGGTCCTCATGGAGGCGAGACAAGAAGGATCCAGGGAGTGGAGTTTGTCCAGCCTCTTTTATATTTTTTAGAGTCTGGATTGTCACAGGAACCTAAATTTAAAAAAACATTTCCTGCCATTTAGTGCATGCAAACAATAATTTCAATGCATCACATCAAGCAGATTTGAATTAGATTGTGCACATTTATCATACCTGCTCTTTGATATGTAAGAAATTTACATGTGCTTTCTGAAATATTTTAGAGAGGCAGGCGAGGTGGGGCAAAACATCGGCCTGGAGGTACACGGCAGCCACAAATCTGTACGTAGCACAGAATGTGTAGAGTCCCTTTGCCCCAGGACATTTGCGCACCTCTGCCTATTATGAATAGACAGAAGATAACTATTCTGCCGTGCAAAGGCAAAAGACCGTAACTTCAACTTTTTCGAAAATGTTTTTTTTTTCATTTTCGGAACAGTTAAGGTCTGCTTTATCATGTGGCCAAATATCTTGAATGAACTCTTCTGTTTTTCGGAGAAAATAGGGGGTCGTCTTCACCGTAACTTCCAAAAGCCCTAGAGAAGCCAAGGCAGAATACCGTAACATCAGTTACGGTTCTTTGCCTTGGTTTTGCTGCCCTTCAAAGTGAAGTAACTTTTTGCCGCGCTGGAGTTACGGTGTTATACCTATGTATAAATACATGTCACGCACGCACAGACACACAGTATCTTGAATAAAGTTTTTAACAAAGTAGGCTATTACAGATTGAAATTGTTATTGAAGTTAGCTATCGCGAGCTAGCGTTAGCTAGTTCAGGTAACTTCTTGACAAATGAAACCAGACTGCTCCATATGCGATCAGAATACACACAAAGCATTGGAAACAACTAGATGGCCTTCTATCAATAAGTAATTGTAAATCATACGCCATGAATGGTAGGCTACTTTTCGTGTCATGAAGACTAGTTAATGCCAGCCTAGTTGTGACAGCTCCACACTGACAGCGCAGGAGTGCGAGTAGTAGGCTCAGCCACTCGACACAACCCTAAATAACCCAATCACACACAAGCTCAGAAGTAACAATCCAATGTTACATTATATGGCCTACTTTTATTTTGTAACCTGATGGGAAAAAATCAACCGAACTGAATGGTTTGATGCAAGAAACAGTCAATAGCTGATTGTCTGCTATTCAATCATATTTTGCGCTCTTTCAAATAAGCCCTGCCCCTTTATTAACTGTGCTATGATTACTAGATTCTATAGATATATTATAATTATTATCATAAACTGATTTCATGAAGTGATCAGCAACCAAATGAGTGATCAAATGGAAGTTAATGTATTTTGCCTTGGCATGGCTCCCTTTCGTTTAGCAGACAATGCAAAGGCAGAGTACA